>JACEEZ010000398.1:7500-22500 GCA_016584305.1 Chionoecetes opilio
TGGGTGACAGAACGCTACCCCTAAACGCATATTCCCCTTTTGTATAGCACTCCCGCACTCTGATTCAAGTGCGGATAATTTTGGATTCTTAAGGCAGACTCAAATAAAACGTGCGCGCAGCAACCACTGGATGGTGGAAGAAACTTACTTATACTCTGTCCTACGTAAGTATAGCCTGGGTTCTTGTATCTGTATTTGTTGTGTATTTACATATATTGTTAAGATAATAGCAGAAAACGGGCGCAAAAGGCGTAAAAGATATGTTTACAGGGATAAATAAGCTGAGAACGGCTCAAGAAGAGATTTCAAAACCATACATCGAGAAACTAAGTCCAGATTCGTGATCAGCACGCACGACAGTTACTATGAACCAAATGTGATCAAGATCTGGTGAAAAAAAATATATAAGTCTGATAAAAAATCACTGGCCAACAAAGTTTTTTCATCAGAGATAATTTTGTGTGGCTTGGATAGCAATTTTGACGCTGATTCTAAAACTGCAATTGGATTTTCTCTAGCACGTATAGTTTTTATTATGAAGGCATATATGTAAATACACAGATTTAACCATTTTATATAGGCAAAGTACTACTTTTTTCAACATTTTATTGGGTTTATCTTATGTATTTCTTAGTTTTACGGGTAATATATGGGCAAAAGTTATAATGTTTAAATATTTGATAGGGTTTATCTTGTCTAGTCTTGTCTATTCTGGTCTATGTATTAATTTATCTATTTATTTTATCTGTTTATTTCTCTATTTATTTCAGGCATCTTATCGTACGTCTGGCAACATGCGCAATTGATACCTCCCGTCTCTGAGAACAGCGTGCACATTCTACCTCTGGCTACTGTCGTGTGAAGTGCTGTGCTGATGTTAATTCGTTTCGAATCATTTGCTCAAATCAATCAGCATGCCTCGAGAATGTAAGAATCACCCATACAAATTTTGTTATGTATGTGGTAATCTCGCAACTAAACTACAACGACGAACTATTACAACCGACCTTAAGAAAATATACAAGCTATACTTTGATTGCCACCTAGGTGACCAAGATAAGCCATGGGCGCCACATCAAATTTGTTCTTCTTGTTCAAACGGATTACGCGATTGGGTGAACAAAAAGAAAGCTTCAATGCCGTTTGCCATACCCATGATATGGAGGGAGTCGAGAGATCATCATGAAGACTGTTATTTTTGTAGTGTAAACATAATAGGGTTTTCTACAAAGAACAAAAACAAGATAGTTTATCCAACCATGGATTCAGCACGTAGACCAGTGCAACATGGTGAAGAATTGCCCATTCCAATTCCCCCAGATGATGGTGTAGATTCTATTGAAGATGACATGGATGGTGATGAAGGTGCAATTGGTGGCGTTTACGGACCGTCTGCAGATCCAGATTACACATCGGAAGGTAGAAATTTCGAGCCAAAGCTATTCACCCAAGGACATTTGAATGATCTTGTTAGAGACTTGTCACTGTCTAAAGAGAAAGCAGAGCTTCTAGCCTCAAGACTACAGAGAATCAATTTACTTGAAGAAAAAAATTCGTGTCAGTTACTACCGAAAGCGGAACTTTAATTTAGCAACATTCTTTACAGTAGATGGTCCTCTCTGTTATTGCCATGATATACATGGACTATTCACAGACTTGTCTCAGACGTATGTGGCATTTGACTGGCGTCTCTTCATTGATTCATCGCAGAGAAGCCTGAAAGCCGTTCTTTTGCATAATGGAAATGTAAAGCCATCCATCCCTATTGCCCATTCTGTCCATCTAAAAGAGACATATGACAATATGGATATACTACTTAAAGCAATCCAATACGACAGTCATCAATGGAACCTTTGCGGAGATCTTAAAGTTATAGGTATGTTAATGGGTATGCAAGCAGGATTTACAAAATATTGTTATTTCCTTTGCCTGTGGGACAGTCGTGCCACAACGGAACACTACAACAAACGTGACTGGCCACAAAGGTCCACATATGTCCCAGGAACAAGCAGTGTCCAGTCTGTCCCTTTAGTTGATCCCCAAAATAGCTTCCTACCACCTCTCCACATTAAACTTGGTTTAATGAAGAATTTTGTTAAAGCAATGGGTAAAGTCAATTCACAAGGGTTCCAATACCTTTCTAAGAAATTTCCGAAAGTTAGTGCAGCAAAATTAAAGGGGGGAATTTTTGTTGGGCCACAAATCAGGGAGGTTTTAATGGATATGGAATTTCAACGGGCCCTCAGTCCGCTGGAATTGAAAGCTTGGCTGGCTTTCAAATGGATATGCGCAAACTTTCTGGGGAATAACAAGTCTCATGCATATAAGGATGGAGTTGAGAAACTCCTCGATGCTTATAAGGAAATGGAGTGTCGAATGTCTTTAAAAATGCACTTCCTGCATTCCCATTTAGATTTCTTTCCCGAAAACCTTGGTGCAGTGAGTGACGAGCAAGGGGAACGCTTTCACCAAGACATTCAGACTATGGAAGTTCGCTACCAAGGATTTTGGAACGAAAGCATGATGGCTGACCATTGTTGGGTGTTGTATCGTGAAAATCCAGACCAAATATTTAAAAGAAAAGCGTACTCTCAACGCTTTTAAGATCTTGTGCTGTGATACTGTGTATATTCTTACTTTACAAATATGTTCAATGACCTTTGATGATGTAAATTTGTTGCTTACAATTCATTGCGTTGTATTAATTTAGTGTATGATGTATATTTTAGTTCTTACAAGTAAATGATTTGCATGAAATGTAATTTATTACACCCGTAGATTTTCATAAAATTACGAAGATTTTCATAAAATAAAAATAAAAAAACTAAAAAAACTATACGTGCTAGAAAATAAATGTAACCAGATTTGGAATCAGCATCAAAAATACGTACAGAAAAGCTTATTTATGTCTGTGATGTGAAAAAAAAGTTTGAATTTGTTAACCAGTGTAATTGTAGCGACTTTCTTGGGCTGAGTTAAAATGGTACTTCCAGTTTTGTACACATTTATTTATAAGTCCAATAAGGAACATAGAATATTTACAACCAGATATGTAGTGAACAGCCAGTGAGTGCCACGGAGCTCGTGAGCGTAGCGTCTTGTTGTATTCGTGGTCCGAGGTCTTCTGTCCCGTTCACATCCTCCTCCTCCTTGTTCTCGCCGTTTCTTATCTCGTCAACATCTGACGTTGACAGTAATGCTAGCCACAACAGTCTAACATAGATCCTATTGTTCTGCGCTTCGTAATTGCTTCAGCTTACAAAGTGCTTAGCTGTACATGGTTCTCACGGTAAACCAAGGAAAGATATACAATACATATAATTATATATACATTACCTATATCATAGACCACTGTATACCTGGACTGTTCATGCGACAATGTTTTGAATTGCGGGGCTGCATAGGGGCCTGCGGCCCGCCCGACAAAGAGATATAGTGGTCTATGGACTATCATATAGACTGGTTTATCAGTATATATGATATACTGCAATCTTCGTAAATGTTTGTTCTATAATATTATCAAATAAAAAACAGTAAAACACGCTAAAGAAATGCCATTACGAGACTATGAAGAAATACGCATGAACTTAATATTCACTTAACCCTTCGCCATTTAAAACATTGCGCGTCAACTTTTATCATGAAGGGTATCAATAGAAGCGCAATTTTATTAGCTTTCCATTGCTATATTTTGTTATCTGGTAAATTAATCAGAACCATACATAAATTAGCGTTAAATAAATAAATAAAATCATCATTCGGGTAATTTTCCCGATTGATGATGTTATTTATTTACTTATATATTTCATTTTCTGATAAATGATTTAGCACCATGTATAAATTAGCGTTGACTAAATAAATAACCTCATCAATCGGGAAAACTACCCGATTGATGATTTTATTTATTTAGTTGGCGCTAATTTATGCATGGCTCTAATTAATTTATCAGATAACGAAATATAGCAATGGAAAGCTAATGAAATTGCGCTTCTATTGAAACCCTTTATGATAAAAGTTGACTCGCAAAGTTTTAAATGGCGAAGAGTTGAAGTGAATATTAAGTTCATGCATATTTCTTCAGAGTCTCGTAATGGCATTTCTTTAGCGTGTTTTACTGTTTTTTATTTGATAATATTATAGAACAAACATTTACGAAGATTACAGTATAACATATATACTGATAAACCAGTCTATATGATCTGTATATATATATATATATATTATATAATATATATAATATATATATATATATATATTATATATATATATATATATATATATATATATATATATATTATATATATATATATATATATATATATATATATATATATATATATATATATATTATATATATATATATATATATATATATATATATATGCATCCGAGCGGCCCTCCGACCTCAGGGCAAGTTCAGGCCCATGTGCAACAGGACGATATTCCATGCGCAGTCCAGGTACAGTGGTCTATGCCTATATACATAATTATATGTTTATAACGTTTCTAAAAATACACTGGCTCATTTGATGTTAAGTACATGAAAATATCCTGTATGGAAGTTATGATATTTGTTTCACGTGTGTGATAATAGTTATAATTTAATAGTAATAGTAATGCAAGTTATTATATATGTTAGAAGTGATTACTGACTGACGCGTTTTTACCAGAAGGACGGCAGTCGCAGGCTGAATCGGTTATACTATATACCGTTTTCGACTAGCTGGAATGTTTCCTGAAATATGTTATTGACAGTGTTTTTCACGAAAAGGCAGAGAGAGATATAGATAGATGTTTTCTGATTTTGTCAGAATTTTTTCTTCAAATTTTGCCAATATTTTTTTCCCGCCAGATTTTTATGAAACCTGGTTCCTAGTAGCCTTCGTACGTGCTGATCACAACTCTGGACTTAGTGTTTCGATATTTGTTTTTTTAAATATCTACCGTTTTCAGCTTATTTATTCCCGTAAACATATCTTTTACGTCTTTTGCGCCCAATTGCTGCTATTATCTTAAAAATATATGTAAATACACAACAAATAAACATATAAGAACCCAGGCTATACTTAAGTATGACAGAGCAAAAGCAAGTTTCTTCCACCCTAAAGTATGTTGGTTGCTGCGCGCGCGTTTTTTTAAGTGTGCATTAAAAATCTAAAACTTCTCACACTTGAATCGGAGTGCGGGAGTAGTATACAAAAGGGGAATATGCCCCCGGGACGCTTATTGCCGAAGTCTATTGCTGTTCGGTAATCGGGAAGAATTAGAACCAATCAACGCACTCAATGAGTTCAGGGGTGTTAGGGGGATTTGCTCAGCCATCCACCCACAACTAAAGAAAAACAACAATGGGTAACCTGCTCCTTTTGTGGGCATGTATAGTGTGTGACTTTTATTAAACATTATAATGTTATGCTGTATAATCTACAATGATAAGGTATAATTTTATCAATATATTCCTAATTTGTATAAGACATGAAAAAAAGAAAAGAGAGAGAGAGATACAGATATATACAGCGAGTGAGAAACTGAGAAAGAGAGATAAAGAGAGTAAGAGAGAAAAGAGATATAGATAAAAAGAAAAGAAAGAGAAGCTAATATATCGGGAGAGGAAAGGGAGGAAAAAAGTATAAGATGAATGGGGGAGAGCGACTTGAGAATGACCTAGGTGACCTAGCCTCAGTTTATAACGTTCAGTTATACTCTGCATTTCACCATGGCAACGTAATAGAGAAGTGCTAGATTTTAAAAAGCTAGGTGTTTTTACTACATATATAACGGTGAAGGATGACACTGTACGTTTCCGCAAATATGCTAAGACAATGATTTTGTTGTATTTTTTTTCTTCTTCACCTTGGAGCCTATAGCGTCTGTAGGCTTATGGAGAGTCGTGATGTTGGTCGATCTCGCCCGTTAGTGGCGCAAGCTGGATTTTTATAGTGACACCTGAGGTCTTAGGCGAGGATCCCATTTTCTGGGATGTCCGAATCTCCAGTCCGGCTCATGAAGCCCCTGGAGTTTATCTGTCGCAATCGCAATCGGGGAACAGGTAATTGCTTCATGCGGGTTTCTTCCGCCACTCAACGATGGATTTGACAGTTGCTCCTTGGTGGGACTTTCACTAGTGACCTTCTGCTCCCCTACCAGGCTCTTGAAAGAGTTGTCCCCGGCAGGATTCGAATTCGGGACATTGAATGCATCACACCAAGACGCTAACCATTCGGCCACCGCCTCCCCAGAAATATGATATTATTGAAGTGTTCTTAATATGTAGAAGACATGGTAAGAGGAAAAGAGAAAGAGAGAAATAGAAGGGGATATATATATATATATATATATTTTCTCCTCTCTCTCTCTCTCCTCTCTCCTCCTCTCTCCTCTCTCTCTCTCTCTCTCTCTCTCTCTCTTCTTCTCTCTCTTCTCTCTCTCATTCATATATATATTATATATATATATATATATATATATATATATATATATATATATATCTGGAGTCAGCCCTGAGCTTCCACTCGGAGCAGAAGTGCGCCAGCCTGCTCATGGTTCTCTCTGCCTGCTACCTGACACGCTGGCTCGAATCCTTGTTTCCTGTGAGTGCGCACCATGGAGCCCTTGTAGTCCAGGAGCCAAGGGGTGTTTTCATGTTTGAGAGGGCCCCGAGATCACTCACCTGATTCTGATAGAGGACCACCTGGGGCATAATATTAACGAGGGTGGCTCATCTGAAGCCTGGCAATAATCTCATAAACCACGGATTTGTCAAAATTGTGCTCTCCGGAAATGACCCTCCGAATGACGAGTAAGCCTCCTTTCGATCGCCATAGCACCTAAACAAAGACACTTACGGAAATGAATTACCACTCAAAAGAAGCTTAACTTATTCGTTACAAGATTTAACTAAAGTTAAGTTGATTACACAATTATTATTTTCAGTAGGATCGTAAATACAAAGTTATATCAATTTTTTTGAATAATCCAGGGTTGTAATACACAAAAAATTAAATAAAATCTATGGAGTGATAAATATCATTGTTTTTTAGTCTGTCCTAGTTTATTACACATTAGAGAAGTTTTTAAACCTACCAAACAGAATAATATAGGTCCATGTGAACATTTAGGGTCAAATAAAAAGAAAGGATGAATTTACTAAAACCTGTGGTAAATACCATTACACTTTCTCTCACGTTTAGGACATGAGAAGTACAAACAGAAAAGTCTCGCTTATCTTAGATTCCTTTTTGAAGGAAAATTAGGTTTTTAAATGCAGTAGTGATGAATAAGGATGGTCTTGGTGACCAAAATGGAAACATGTAATGTCCACTCTCTTAAGTACATAAGGGAAATCAAACTTGATTCTACACTGAGAAACTGAATGAATTAATCTTACAATAGTTTGTTTATTTGTTCCTAACAGTAAAAGGATGTAATATAAATTGGAAAATTGTTCCATTTTACGAAAATGATAAGTCCAATTTCTACGAGACTTGTGGGCCTCTTACTTAGTAAATAATCATCCAGCACCTATCCTTTATCTAACTAGCTGGATTATTACATCCTTTGTCAGAAGCTTGGCAGCTGCGGTACTGACAACAAATAAGCTCATATTGTCTACAAACACATCGCTTAGTGGCACAGGACGTGCATTTACATGGCATTGGGAAGTCATCTGGGCAGTAAGACCTGACATCGTTCCGGATCAAGGATGCCAACAGCCGCGCTGTAGCTAAAATTCCTTGGATCAAGATACACTTTGTCCAGACAGTGTAGTTGCATGTACGTCCTGTAAAATGCCCTGAGAATATGCCCCTTGATAAAACGACTGCTGGGGAATAGGTCAAGGATAGTCTTTTTGCTGTGTTGGAAGAGGTGATATCTAAGCTCATCCATTGTTTTGCATTGTGTTCCAGACTTGTACACATCAACCAGAATCTCTTCTATCAATGGAAAGTCAATCTCATTTTGGTGCTTTCCGAAGTTTTGGAGGTAGTGACACGGATTGACTTTCAGTCCAGCTGCTTTTGTACCGAATTTGCTTGTTGAATCACAACCTGTGAGATGATGCAGTGCTACAAGTACTTTGTTGAATCACAACCTGTGAGATGATGCAGTGCTACAAGTACTTTGTTGAATCACAACCTGTGAGATGATGCAGTGCTACAAGTACTTTGTTGAATCACAACCTATGAGATGATGCAGTGCTACAAGTACTTTGTTGAATCACAACCTGTGAGATGATGCAGTGCTACAAGTACTTTGTTGAATCACAACCTGTGAGATGATGCAGTGCTACAAGTACTTTGTTGAATCACAACCTGTGAGATGATGCAGTGCTACAAGTACTTTGTTGAATCACAACCTGTGAGATGATGCAGTGCTACAAGTACTTTGTTGAATCACAACCTGTGAGATGATGCAGTGCTACAAGTACTTTGTTGAATCACAACCTGTGAGATGATGCAGTGCTACAAGTACTTTGTTGAATCACAACCTGTGAGATGATGCAGTGCTACAAGTACTTTGTTGAATCACAACCTGTGAGATGATGCAGTGCTACAAGTACTTTGTTGAATCACAACCTGTGAGATGATGCAGTGCTACAAGTACTTTGCAAGTTTCCGTGCCTAACCTCTCAGCCAAGATATGAAGAGGAATATATCTGATTATGTACTAAGTGACACGCCCACACGCTTCGTGAAAATTGGACTCATAATTTTCGTAAAATGGAACAATTTTCCAATTTATATTACATCCTTTTACTGTTAGGAACAAATAAACAAACTATTGTAAGATTCATTTATTCAGTTTCTCAGTGTAGAATCAAGCTTGATTTCCCTCATGTACTTAAGAGATTGGACATAAAAAAAAATCCAATTTGATCACCAAAACCATCCTTAATCATCACTACTGCTCTTAAAACCCTAATTTTCCTTCAAAAAGGAAGCTAAGAAAAGCGAGACTTTTCTGTTTGTACTTCTCATGTCCTAAACGTGAGAGAAAGTGTAATGGTATTTACCACAGGTTTTAGTAAATTAATCCTTTCTTTTTATTTGACCCTAAATGTTCACATGGACCTACATTATTCTGTTTGGTTGTTTAAAAAACTTTTATAATGTGTAATAAACTAGTACAAACTAAAAATCAATGAGATTTGTCACTCTATATATTTTATTTTATTTTTTGTGTATTACTACCCTAGATTTTTCAAATTCTTTTATATAACTTTGTATTTACGATCCTACTCAAAACCTTCATTGTGTAATCAACTTCACTTTAGTTAAATCCTGTAGCCGATAGGTTAAGCTTTCTTTTGAGTGGTAATTCATTTCCGTAAGTGTCCTTGTTTAGGTGCTATGGCGATCGAAAAGAGGCTCACCCGTCATTCGGAGGGTCATTTCCGGTAAGCATCATTTTGACAAAACTGTGATTTATGAGATTATTGCCAGGTTTCAGATGAGCTACCCTTGTTAATACTGTGCCCCAGGTGGTTCTCTATCAAAATCAGGTGAGTGATCTCGGAGCCCTCTCAAACATGAAAACACCCCTTGGCTTCAGGAGTATCGGGCCCTGTCTCTTTCGTGGACCTTGATGCTGACCTGGCGCTTAGCGACGATGATGGTGATATGTCTCAGTAGGACTGGCCATCGCCACCTCACCATGGCCGCCATTATGCGCTGATCCCGGGAGTCGAAGCAGCCCCGCTGTTGTCTTCCCCTGTGCCGCCCCTCGCTACGCTTCACCACGCCCCATAGGCCCCTTCCTCTGTCAAGCGTCCCGTGTCCGACTCCTCGGACGGTTTATGTGAGCCTTTGTCCCCAGCTGCCATCTCCTCTAAGCGTACAGTGTCTTCTGATCCTCGACTGAGCGCACCCGCCCCTGCACGGCTCATACCTACCTCCCGTGCGGCCCCGTCACCGTGCGCCCCTCCACCCCCAGCGTTCACGTCCAGGGATGACTACATTAAGCTTCTGTTTCGGAAAAACCCATCTGTGGACATCAAGCTTCGCTGGTTGTCTGAGGTCAACGGGGCCTTTCATCTCGATCGTGACCTGGCTGAGGTCAAGATGCCTGCCATTACATCTCACTTCGTCTACATCTCCCGCCACCGCCCGGACATTGTCGACAGCGTGACAAAAGGGGAGTTCTTATCCCTTCCTCTCGAGATCCAAGACTCGCCGGACAGGCCCCGTAAGTTTCCTACGTACCTTCTTACCCGTTACCCTGTCTGCAGTGATCCAGCCCTGGCCAAGGAGCTGCCGGGCGTTTACTCGGCTCGCCGCTTCTACCAGAAGGGTTCGGCTATTGACCATTTGGTCGTTACTCGGAGCCTCCCTCAGCCACCTCCCCCGAGTGTCGCCTTTAGCTTCCTTCCCAGCCTGCCATCCTGTGAGTTTCGCAGGATGAAGGATGAACAGCCGTGGTGCTTTCGAGGCTTCGGTCACATATCTCGGTATTGTTTAGCAGCGGAGCGGTGTGCGTGGTGCTCCGGCCCCCACGACTCACGCTCGTGCCCTCACCGTACCGAGGGGCAGCTCCACTATAGCTGCCCCTGCTTCTGACTCAGCCTTGTCGCCTTCTCAGGTCTCCCCACCGGACTCCTCTCTCTGGAAGTGTACCCGTTGTCACCAAGCCGGGGTTAACGTCTGGCACGGCTGTACAAGACGCCAGGCTGTCGCCACTCCCGCTGCCGCGAAAATGCCTCAACTTGCCTCTCCACCACCACCTCCCTGCGGTACCCCTCACCCTGCCTTAACTACCACTTCAGTCTCTCCGCAGGTGACTGCACTCCGCGATACTGTTGCCGCTCTCCAGTCCCGGGTTTCTTCACTTGAAGCGGCTTTTGATGGTGTCGAAGCTCACCTGGATCGTTTAGTTGACCAGCACGCCACTTTGAAGACTTCCCTGCAGTCCTTGGTTGCATCTCAGAAGGTCATTATTGCTTCCGTCGCCACCTTCGCGTAGAAGATGGATCTCTTTGCCGCTCGTTTCGAGACCCTGCCTGCTGCCGTCGCCCCCAGGGAGCCTCCCCCGTGTGGTGCCCGCGCCACACTATCTGCCCGCGCCTTACCCCCGCCAGCACCGCCGCCGCCTCGTCGCCTGGTCGTCGTACTCCTCGGGGCAGAGTTCGGTGACCAGGTGGTGCTTCCTTTGTGCAGCCCGCTCGTTGCCGACTTCCTTGACTTTTCTACATATACTTTGTCCTTCTGTGTGTGCGTGTGTGAGTGTGTGAGTGTGCGTATGTGTGTGTGTGTGTGTGTATGTGTGCGTATGTGTGCGTTGTGTGTGTGTGTGTGTGTGTGTGTGTGTGTGTGTGTGTGTGTGTGTGTGAGTGTGAGTGTGTTCAGCGTGCCCTGCGAGAGACGAGTGTTCTGTAACTATTTATTCCATGGCCATGCCTGTCACTAGGTTTGTCGTCTTCGGGCGTAATAAATTGATTAAATCATAAATCTCTCTCTCTCTCTCTCTCTCTCTCTCTCTCTCTCTCTCTCTCTCTCTCTCTCTCTCTCTCTCTCTCTCTCTCTCTCTCTCTCTCTCTCTCTCTCTCTCTCTCTCTCTCTCTCTCTCTCTCTCTCTCTCTCTCTCTCTCTCTCTCTCTCTCTCTCTCTCTCTCTCTCTCTCTCTCTCTCTCTTCCTCTTCCAATATATTCCTCTACATATAAGAAACATATTTATATAATTATACATTATCATTGTTAATTATACAGCATACAATTATATAATATTAAATAAAAGCCATGCACTATATCTGCCCCAAAAAGAAGCAAGTTACCCGGTAATTTTCTTTTCTTTAGATGCTAGCGGACAGCGGAATAAGCTCCCCTAACACCACCGCACTTACTGCATGCACTGATTGGTTCTGATGTCCCTTATTGCCAAACAGCTATAGACTTCGGCAATATGATACCGGGTCACAGGGCTAGTGTGACATCCGATTTTTTAAGGAAAATAACTGGCCAAGGGCAAATTAATAGTTGTAGGAAAGTGAAAACATAGAAACAGGAAGAGAGCTCCAGAGTTTACCAGTGAAAGGGATGAAAGAGTTAAGATACTGGTTATCTCTTGCATTAGGAAGATGGACAAAATAGGGATGATAATGAGTAGAAAGCCTTGTACACTCAGGCCGCGGGGGTGGGGAAGGCATGCAGTTAACAAGTTCAGAAAAGCATTGAGCAGAAAATAATGGTAAAAGATAGCAAGACAAGCAACATTGTGCGTGGATTTAAATATTGAAGACAGTCACTGGGAGGAGGGGAGTTGTGGAGACGAAAAACTTTAGAAACAACCCTGTTTAGAAGAGCTGTATGACTGGATCCCCCCCTAACATGTAAGACATTCTCCATACATGGGCGGATACGGCCCCTATACAGATAGGGATCTGGGAGGGAGAAAAAGAATGGACGCAGTTGCCACAGGATACCTAATTGGTTGTTCCTAACAAGCTGTTTTAGCAAGAATTTTAATTTTAAGTTCAGATTTTTAATGAAGAATAGTCCAAGAATGTTCATTTTAAAATTCGACTGTTATTGAATAAGAGATGATAGTTATTTGGAAGGGTCTGTTAACTAGATAGGTGAAAATAAAATGAGTTTTGAGGCATTGAACAAAACAAGGTTTGCTTTGCCCTAATCATAAAGTTTAGACAAATGTGAAGTTAGGCGCTCCGAGGCATCTCTCTGTTAGTCATTTACTTCCTTTAAATTTGGGCATCTACTGAACGACGTAGAAAAATGCAGGGTACAATCATCAGCCTATGTTTGTTTAGGAAGGCGGTGGCCGAGTGATTAGCGTCTTGGAGTGGTGAGCTCAATGTCCCGAGTTCGAATCCTACCGTGGGCAACCCTTTCGACCTTCTTTAATGCGGTCGACAAGAGCAAGAGTAGGTGAGCAGAAGATCCCGAGCTCAAGTCCCACTAAGGAGCAACTGTCAAATCCATCGTCGAGTGGCCGTAGAACCCGCATGCGGCACACCTATTCTTCCGAATGCGACTACAAGTGCGGCGGAGAGAGCACATGGTTGCAGTATGAGCGTCGATGAGAATCCGAACATCACAGAAAACGGGATTTTCACCTAGATATCACAGGTGTCACTATAAAAATCCAACCTGCGCCACCAACGGGCGAGGGCCAACCATCACAACCCTCCAGAATGTGCAGAGGCCAACCACCTGAGCTGTCAAATAATAAATAGCCTATAGGCGCTATAGGTTCCAACGTAAAAAAAAAATCTATGGATAGGACATTGAGTTAGACTTAGAAAATCAATAATGAATAATAGAAAGAGAGTGGGTGATACGACATAACCCTAAGGAGCACCACTATTGATGGACTTAAGATAAGAAAAATAGCCATCAACAGCAGCTGCAATATAAATGTTAGAAAGGAAAGTTAAGGAGAAGGTGCAGATAGAATGATACCGTAAGAGGGTAGTTTATGAATTGAAGATTGTGCCTGACTCTAGCAAAAGCTTTAGATATGTCAAGGTCAACATGAAGAGTTTCACCTAAACCTGTAAAGTAGAATGACCAAGATTCAGTTAGAAAAGCTAGAAGATCACCAGTAGATCTCCCTTTACGGATACTGACGCTCATACGCCCGTACTGACGATCATATAGAAGATTGTGAGCAGATAGATGCTTAAGAATATTATCAACAATAAATTCAGAAGCCTCAGAAAGGCAGAAAGTCAAAGCTATAGGACGGTAGTTTGAAAGATTATAACAGTCAACCGTTAGGAACAGGTTGAATGTGAGTAAACTTCCAGCATGAAGGGAAAGTGGAAGTAGATAGACAAAGTCGGAAAAGTTTGACCAGGCAGGGTGCAAGCATATACTCACATATTTTTTTGAACAATAAGAGTTACTCCGTGAAGACCATATTCCTTCCGAGGATCTAGGCTAGAATGTTCAAATAAAATATCAATACGAGGAATCTTAATAATAGGCATTAAATAGTCAGAAGATGGAGGAGAAAGAGGAACAATCCGCTTATCAACAAGAGTGGAATTCTTAGCAAAGGTTTGATCAAAGTTCAGGTTTATAAATAGATGAGACAGCTGTGGAGCCATCCGGAAGAAGCATATGAGGAAAAGATGCTGACGAAATATTGTTAGAGATGTTTTTAGCTAGATACCAGAAGTCATGAGAGGAGTTTGATTAATAAATTTTGATATTTTGTATGAATGAAAGATCTTTTTGTAAGTTTTAAAAAGGTTGGGCATGGTTTCGGGCATAACTATCGAGGGCATTATTGACATCTTTTTTTCTTGAATGATCTTTGTATTAAATGTTTATTTCTTAATTTAATTATAATTATCTTCAGGAGAAGGATGTTTACGATATCGTCTGTGAGCCGCCTCTCTATCTAGGAATGCACTAGAACAGCAGAGTTAAACCAAGGTTGACGGGCTTTAGGAATAGAGATAGTCTGTGGAATTATTGTCTCCATGTCAGAGACAATGACCTCAGTTATGCGCTTTGAACAATGAGGTTGGTCTTTGAGATGGAAGCAATACTCATTCCATAGAAAAACGGAGTAGTACTGCCTTTGCTCTTCCCATTTAGCTGAGTTGAAATGCCAGAAGAACATCCGCTCAGGTGGGTGCCGGGACGGCACAGGAGCGATAGGAAAGGTTACAAACCTAAGATTTTGATCGGAGGAACCAACGGAGAGAATAGTTGCATTGAGTAATCAAAAGGATTTAAAGTTCGGCAATGATAAAAAATGTTTGGCGTGTCTCAAAGGCAGTCAGAAATACAGGTAGGGTGCCCTGCACTAGCTGCTCTAGGTCTTGCAGGATTTAAAAGATGTAGGCTTGTTCACCAGGTTGGTCAGTTAAATAAGATGGTAGCCAAAGATGATGGTGAACCCTACGTGTTATACTCTAGGCAATATAAGCCCAGCAAGGGCCAAACCTCAAACAAGTTGTAACATAAATTATTCTTGCCGCACTCACCTTATAAAACCTTTAAATTTAACATAAAAAAAGGTCACAGGTATCCAAAT
>JACEEZ010000398.1:37500-45000 GCA_016584305.1 Chionoecetes opilio
TATATATATATATATATATATATATATATTATATATATAATATTACATATATATATATTTATCTAAAGATCCAAATTTCTAGCATTAAACATCGACTAAACATAAAGAAAAAGAAAGTAATTTACGGTATATATCACACTATGAAACCACTAAAATCAAAGGAAATCGTTCATAAACAACATTTATATCAACACAATACTTTAAGGAATATATGTACATGCACAGTAGAGAAGAAAACAAAATGAAGGAAAACGGTAAAGAGGTAGGAGGCAACAAAGAGGACCCATGTCTTGGTACCCAAACCACAACGCTAGATTGCGTCTTATCATCCTCATTTTCCGCATTCCTTTTGTGGTTATGATTAATTCATGTAAGTTTGGACAGACGCACACATATTTATCCCCAACACTTGTGTTGTAATAGGTACGTGAGCGGCTCTCTCCACGAGGTGGAATATGTTTGCAAGTTTTGATAAACACGACCCAGTTCGTTAATGAGTTGGAAACCGCCTCGCATTATCCTCACCTGTAGGCGGAGAAAAGTATGGAGATGGATCACCCGGGTGGTCCTGCTACGCCAGCTGGAGTTTCCCAGGATATGATTCAAACTGTACCAACACAGACGCTTAGGGGATACTGAAAATAGTGCAGGCATATTTACAGAAATACAGGAGCGACGAGGGTTATGAACAATGAGAAAAAAACACAAAATGAGATAGCAGGGAGCAGGAGTGATCAAATATGAGGTTATATAATCATATTTTAGGGAAAAGGCTTGAACACAAAGGAATACAAATTAATACAAAGGAAAAACTGACAGTAACAGCCCTACTGGGTAAAACAAGGCTGTCTGTGTGAGTACTTTCTACCACTTTAGTTTCTACGTGTTGGAGGTAATGATAGTAAACTTGAAGTATCCTCCCCACCCACCACTCCCTCCGTCCGAGGCCGACAGGAAAAAAAATGCAAGAAAAAACATCATGCAATATTAAACAACTGCCATGGACTTTGGTAAGAAATCCTGAAAATTGACATATACACTATAGCTACATCGTAAAAAAAGAAAAATACTTAGGGCCGAACTAGGGCCGGGTTCCCTGCCCAACTCGATTGAGTTGGGCAGTTGATGCTAAGTATTTACCTAGTTTCTTCTGAAACACCTCAACCCTGTTACTTTTCATAACTTTTGCTGGAAGAGAGTTCCAAATACTAACAACTCTATTAAATAAAAAGTGCTTTGCTTCATGTGACCGAATTCGTTAACCTTCGTGAATCATGATTCGTGATCTTGTATTCCTTATTACGGGTCATGCTTGTCAAATAAATATCAAAATTGTTTTTTATGTTCACATTATCGAAGCCATGAAACATTTTAAACAGCTATATTAAGTCTACTCGTAACCAACGTTTTGACAAACTGAACAATTTCAGTTCATTTAATCTCTCTTCGTATGGCTTGTTTCGCAAATTCAGAACCATTTTAGTAACTTTTATTTTTACTCCCTCCAGCTTGACTATATATTTTCTATAAAATGGGGATATAACTTTACCCATTTTTCAAAATGAGGACAGCACTATCGTATTAAAAGTGAAAGAATGACTTTTTCAGATTAAACTCAAAAGTCCTCCTTATGAAACTAGTTAATTTGTTCGCCCTCCTAACGAATTCTAAACAATATTTACTGGGCATTAAATGCGTTGTTTACAATATTCCCCACGTTACTTTATTCGGTAACATTGGGAAGTTCACACCCGTCCAATAAGTAGTTAATTTGATCGTTATTACTTCCAATGTGCAAAACGTTTCGCTTATCGATATTAATTTAATTTGCCATTTGTTAGCCCAAATAACTAAGCGACCATGGTTGAATTGCAATTGCATCTTATTGGCAGTTGTGATTACTGTATTAATTATTTTAGTATCAACCACAAAATTTGATATACTATATACTATAACAGGTGAGGACTTCGTCAATATCGCTTACATAGATTGATAATAGTACAGGACTTCGCACCGATCCCTGCGGTCCACCACTTATAACGTCTCACTAGCTAGATGTTTTGACATTAATTATGACACGCTGCTTTCTCTTAGAAAACCAGTCCTCAACCCAATTGAATTGTTTTTAGTTATGCCGTGCGACTTTTATTTCTTAAGTAAACAGTTATGGAGTAGGGGAGACCGAGGCTAGTTGGCTTCTTTTTTTTTTTTATTCTTTTTTTATTTTTATTTTTTACATTTGTGCCTATAGCGCCTGTAGGCAGAGGTGACCCAGGGCTCGGATGGTAGGCTCTGGAGGTTCACTTGAGGGCTGTGATGATGGTTGGTCCCCGCCCGTAGTGGCGCAGGCAGGATTCTTATAGTGACGCCTGTGATTAGAGGCTCATGCCGCCCCCCTGTGTCCTCCGATGCACTCGCAATCGAAGGTAGAGTTGATGGGCAGGGCATGTGGGTGTTCTTAGGCCACTCCACGGTGCAGAAAGGTTTTGGGTTTCTTCGGGGATCGAACTCGGGTCACCGAGAACGCCAGTCGGAGACGCTAACCACTCCGCTACCGCCTCCCCAAAAGGCGGTGGCTGAAGGGGTAAGTTGGCACAAGTGCACTATTTCCCATACTTTATGGCAGATTCCGCTGAAATGCCTAACACGTGATGAGAACACGTCTTCTCAGATACCAAGAAGCAGGCATCGAGGGAGGGTGCAGGGGCATTGATTTATGAAAATGTTGATTTTGCTGGAGTTGAGTAAATTCTGAAAAGTTTATATCCATTGTTAAAACATGTAGTACATTATTTGTGATGACAAACACTATATTTTAGCAAAAAAAATGCTTGAGATTTATTTATCATTTGGCCATAACACTAAGCCTCTACACGTTTTTGCTACTTATGAAGCGCCATTGTAATGACAATTTCAAGGTTTGAACGAGTTGGCACAACGTAAATGGGGCAGATTGGCATAGTATTAACTTGCCCCACATACAAATATAGGTTTAAATTTGCGTATAATTGGAGATACATCTTACAATATTTTTTTTTTAATGATTTTCAGACATGGTTAAAACTTGATTACGTTATGATTTGTTTTTTACATCTCAGAACTGTAATTCTAGGGATGAGTTAATTTAACTGTTTTCTTTCGTGGCCCTTAAACTGCAGTGTTTACATCATTATTTGAAAATCTTTGTCATAGCCTATTTTGAATGACCAGGACACTTTTTATTCAAACTGCCTCTGATTTTGGTGTGGGCTCAAGAAAACTGCACCTACAAGGATTTGTTTTTCATATGGCAGAACTGTTATTCAAATGATGAGTTAGTTTGACTCTTTTCTTTCCAAGCTTTCACATTGCAGTTTCTGAATTAAACTTATTTTGAAAAAAATATATATAGCTTATTCTATATATTAGGCTGTCTTTGTGTGTGTGTGATTTTGAGTAAATAATTGTATCACAATCTCTTGCAAGACATTTTTTTATATTCTAATTGGATATTTATATTCAAAGTACACATCAAATCAACATATATGAATACTATGAGTACGTTCCTAAATACAATAGGGCAATTGAACATCACACAAAAAAATTTGCCAACTTCCCCCATAGAGTGTGCCAACTTACCCCACACGTGGGGCATGTTGGAACATGTTGTGGGAAGTTGCGGTTTATGTTTGGTAATTAATTAATATTTTTGTTGGGTGAAAATGTAGTTGATGTTAATATTTTTCATTCAAGTAATAAAAGTGCAACATGTATTATCGTTTGTGATCTATAACTAAAAAAGGGAAAAAGTGTACCAACTAGATCCGGTCTCCCCTACTTTGTCAAACGATTTTTGAAAGTCAATATAAATCACATCAATTGTTTTTGTCTCGTCGAACGTGCTATATACGTCATTAAAAAGTCTAGCAAATGTGTAAGGCATGAGCGTTTATTACAAAAAACATGCTGGGAGCTTTTGACCAGACTATTTTATGCTGAGAAAGTTACCACCTTGTATCGTCTTACAGTTTCCATTAATCTACAGACTCCGGATGTAAGGCTGATTGTGTAGTTTTTCGATTGTATCATATCACATTTTTTTCTGTATTGCAGTGATATTTGCAAGTTTCCAATGGCAAGGAAATCTACCGGAGTTTAGGATTAGTTATACTTTCAAAAGTATTGAAAGAGGTTTACAAATCTGGTACTTCACTTTCCTTAAAACTCATAGTGCAATACAGTCTGGCCCGGGGATTTTGTTTACTCCTAGTTTACCTATTGCCTTTGATTATTGTGTCCTCAAGTAATTCGAAAAATTTCTCAAGTGAATTACATTACTTTAAACGTAGCCCACTCCTTCTAGTTCATTTATATTTTAATTTGAAAATGCCTAAGCAAAGTAAGCATTTAATACTTAATGGCATCTCGAAATAAGTATTTGTATGTTTACCGTTTTCGAGGCAAAGTGGACCTATATTCGCTGTGATAACCTTTTTCTAAGGCACATATAGAACATTTGTTTGTGTGATTGATATACTGATACTTGCAATATAGTTCAAGATCTTTCTTACTTTTCTTTGTCAACTTTTTAGTATCACGTCGTACTCTTTATAACTATTTTATAATTTTCATTTTGGGATGATTTTGAGATAATTTTCAGACTTGTTTTTGCTACACTATAACTCCATATCAAGTCAAGAAGAATCTCACAAGGTAACCATATTGTGTTTCAGCTTGAGAGACTGAAGGACTTGACATGTATCTATCAGTATGCAATCGAAAATCGGTTCAATTTGCTCTATGCCCTCGGGGACCCTGTATAACTGTGGGATAGCTCCAAACGTGAAACTATCCAGACTGCCAAAGAGTGCATTGGAGAGTGCCCGAGGTCAAGGTGTGGTTTTGTCTCTACGGAGACGCTGGAGAATATTGAAGAGAGTTCCACTAGCAGGCTTGCTGTTAACCAGGACCAGAGCAGGGCTCTGTCACATAGGACTAGAACTCTCCTGAGGAGAGACAAGGAAAGCTATGGCAGGAGTCTTGCTGAGAATGTCGAGGGCCATTTCAACGCTAATGACCCCCGACCTACCAATTGAGCTCTGAAAAGATTCCGCTCTAACTCGTGATCTCGGGTGAGTGCTATCCGAACAGCTGATGGACGCCTCGTGTCGGATATACGCTGGTATTGCAAGTGATATCCAGTCACGAAGACGAGACAATCGGGACAATAGTTTCGGATATTGTGTTTGGTATAATAGGTCGTCATGAGTTTACGAGTAGTGTCAGTTTTACAAATCCGTGCGATAAATATATTGATATATTAATCCCATTATAATCTCTTGTTTTTTATAACTTAAAAATATATTACTACTTGCATCGGTAATGATGTTTTCAATAGTAAAAAGTGGTAAGAAAAGATTGCACGAGGTCTGCGAGGTTGGCTATGCTGATAAAACATGGCAGCGCCAGGATGAAGCACGGATTTAACAGCCTCCAGCTTCACTCTTAACTGTCCCCATACAACACTAACACCGTTTTATCAATCACTATCCCAGCCATAAAGAAATAGGTCATTAAGTGTGAGTGTACCACGTTCATAAAGGGAAGTAATGTCATTTGTTCACTCAACCGGGGTCAACATAACAGTCAGTGTGTGCTTGGGAGCAGAGCGGAGTAACGTCAGTACATACAATCTATGCAAACATGTTACACTGTATTTTTTCTTTCGTCAAGCTATTTCATGAGAGACTTTTAGGACAGCTTAACTTCAATTTCATAAATTACACTACACTTATGTAGTAATGTGAATATATTGATGAACTAACTTGCAGCTTTTGTTAATACGAAAACAAGCTTAGGGCGGGGGTAACCCGGGGGATGATTTATTTTTGCGATTGTTAGCAATAATCTGTTGATTCTCACTGGAAAACTAAGACTTGCAATTCCAACACCCGCTGTAACACGATGTCTAAGCCCATCGGAGTCAATTAGCAATATGGTCTTCGATTACGAGTGAATCGGAAGATACAAGGGAACGGCATGAGCCTCTAACCACAGACGTCACTATAAAAACCTGCTTGCGCCACCACGGGCGAGGGCCAACCATCACAGTCCTCATGTGAACCTCCAGGGCCTACCATCCGAGCCCAGGGTCACTGCCTACAGGCGCTATAGGCATATATGTAAACAAAAAAGGATGTACTGATGGTTCGTTGGGCTGATTATTTTGGACAGTTGTTCACAGTGGATCCTCCAACTGGGTAGCTTCACGCCACTGGGTTACGAGAGGTGGATGCCAATCCTCTCATTGACGAAACCGCATCCTCTCTTGAGTAAGATTGAGAAGCTGTAGCAAAGTTGAAGGTTGGAAAGGTACCTGGTGTTTGTAATATTATCAGTGCGGAGCTGTTCAAAGCGGAGAGTGAGGCCATGATCCACGGGCTGTATGCTGTCTTGACTGCCTTGTGGCTATCAGGTACCATTCCTCCTGACTGGAAAAAGGGGCTTTTTATAGTTAGCTAAAAGTGGGCTCTAAAGGGGACCATTAGCACTGCAACAATTACTGCGGTATTACATTGCTCAGCGTGCCAGACAAGGTATTTGCCTATCTATTAATGACATGGATCCGCAGTCATCTGCTGAAGCATCAAAGACCTAATCCATATGGGTTCACGCCTGGTAAATCAGCAACTGACCGTATCCTTGCGCTTCGTGTCCTGGTAGAACTCAAACGTGACTTTCAACAGGGAATGCTTGCAGCCAATGTTGATCTCAAGAAGGTGTTTGACTCAGTGCATCGTGAGGCATTCTTGAATCTTCCGCAGCTTCGCGTGATTCCTGTAAGGACTGTTGATCTGGAGACTGTCCTGAACTCTGGGACTGGGAAAGCTGTGAAGCTTGGGGGAGGTGAATCCAGTTTTTTTTCCTGTGAATACAGGAGTGAGGCGAGGGTGTGTCCTTGCCCTATCTCGTTTCAACACTTGTATGGACTGGGTATTGGGATTGTGGATCAAAGTGATTATAAGGCATCCCTTGGCTATATACCAAGATACCTGATCTTTTTTTTGCCGACAATGCAGTGATATTTGCTGAGTGACAGAAGATTCTGTTGATGGCTCTCGAGGCGTTACTCGAGGAGGCAAAGCCTCTGGGACTTGCGGTATCTTGGCCCAAGACTAAGGTCCAGGTGTTTGGAGGGTTATTAGGTGAAATAGTGCAGTCTGTTAATGAATGCGACGAGAATATTAAAATCTTGGAAATTTTACATACTTTGGTAGTGCAGTTCATAATGACGGCGGGTCACGTCAAGTTGTCTTACGTTTGCTTGGAACAGCCCACGGTGTTATGGCCTCGCTCAACTAGAGTATTTGGCGCTGTCGGTACCTGTGCAAAAGGACAAAGATCCATATCTGCAGGTCGCTTGTGATTCCTGTCTTAATATATGGATGTGAGACATGGACACTAAAAAGCGACTTGAAGAGGCGAATCAATGTCTTTGATAATGGATGTCTTCGCAGAATC
>JACEEZ010000398.1:50000-52500 GCA_016584305.1 Chionoecetes opilio
ATTCATGGATAGGGAAGAGAGGTGGGTGTAGGTAGAGTTAAGTAACAGGAACTACTTCGTGTAGGTCTCATGGCCTCCTGTAGCTTCCTTATTTTCTCATGGTTTTTTTATGTTCTTATGTAATATGTATCCGTCTTAAAAATCTAGGGGCCCGCCAAGCGAAATAATTCATTGAAGGTTTCTTTAGACCATCTGTAAAACTCTTTGAATTTCACATGGTCCACATTCAGCTCTTAAGCAGCAACACATTTCATTCGTTGAACATTTTGATATAATCTGGATGAACCCATGTTTTTCTCTTTTTCCTTCTCCGTATGTAGAACTACGTCATATTCATCCGACGACATTGTTGAAATTAAAACAATCGGTCATGTGTGAGGTCCTTGGAGCAAACGATCGTTATGTAGTCAGTAACGCTGGACTCTCCTCAGCGAGTCCACAATGCAACTGATCGTCACGCGACCAGCATTGCCAGTTGCACGGCTATCAGTTGCACGTAACTGCAGTTTTAGTCGCCTCGATGTGAGGGGTTCTAAGGCAACCAATGTGTCAGTTGCAATCCCACTAGTTGCGATGTCGTAAGTAACTGGTTTCATGCAATTGGTTGCACCGGTGTGCGAGCTGCCTATTGCCTAACACTTTAAATTTCAATTTCAATTAAAATAAATTATTTTGTTTCAATTACCATCATGCAACTCGTTGATTCGGTGCAAGAGCTGCATAATTGTTCCAACCCTGCTTACAACCTCCACGGTGGGGAGAAAAAATGGAAATGGGGGTGCTTGGAGTTTAGAGAGAGAGAGAGAGAGAGAGAGAGAGAGAGAGAGAGAGAGAGAGAGAGAGAGAGGAGGGGAGAGAGAGAGAGAGAGAGAGAGAGAGAGGAGAGAGAGAGAGAGAGAGGAGAGAGAGAGAGAGAGAGAGAGAGAGAGAGAGAGAGAGGAGAGAGAGAGAGAGAGAGGAGAGAGAGAGAGAGAGAGAGAGAGAGAGAGAGAGAGAGAGAGAGAGAGAGAGAGAGAGAGAGAGAGAGAGAGAGAGAGAGAGAGAGAGAGGAGAAAAGAGAGAGAGAGAGAGAGAGAGAGAAGAGAGAGAGAGAGAGAGAGAAGAGAGAGAGAGAGAGAGAGAGAGAGAGAGAGAGAGAGAGAGAGAGAGAGAGAGAGAGAGAGAGAGAGAGAGAGAGAGAGAGAGAGGAGAGAGAGAGAGAGAGAGAGAGAGAGAGAGAGAAGAGAGAGAGGGAGACGAGAAGGAGGATGGAGAGAGAGAGAGAGAGAGAGAGAGAGAGAGAGCGTAGATATACCCCAAATGGTGTTGGGCTCCACCTTTACAGGCAGTGTGTCTAACCAGAACATTTATGACGAACAGAAATGCTCTGGTTCTAGATTTACATTTGGATCGACTGCAAAAGTGAATCACTTATATGTTGGGCTAAGCCCACCTCTTGTAAGTTTTCATACAAAATCGTCCATAAGATGTTTCGTAATCCTGCCAATAAACAAACAAACATACAGACAAACAAAAAACAAACACACCGAACTTATCACTTAACCTCCGTGGCGGAAATAGAGATAGAACATAAGATCAAACGAAGAAAAATGAAAATGAACGGATAGAGAAGAGATTTATAAGGTGACTTAACAACCAGTGATACAATAAAAGTAGTAGAAATTTATCAAAGATATATAGGAGGGCAAAATATTCCAGTAGGTATCAGTCAGTCCTCATTGCCATGTAACAATGAAGAAATTAAGTCTATATGTATATTGTGTATTTGTTCATGACAATAAAAAAAATTTGAATTGAATATAAGGAATTATATTACTAACAGGTCAACTTGATTTAGGAAAAGGTTCAAGGAATACAAACCAAGAAAATGTTCAAAGGTAGAAGCAAACACACAGAATAGGCGTGAAATGCAATGAAACAATAAAAAGGGATAATAAAGGTCAAAATCTTGATATAAGAAACACAACACAGAATATCCCTAAAAGTCAAGTTGTTGTCTTCATATCACTTCTTATACAGAAAAAAGTTGAAAACCTGTAACAATAGCTATTCACGACTTAATAAACTAGAGATTGACATATGAGACCAAATGTCGGTGCATCTAGCTCAGGAGAAAGTTACACGTTACATCCGAAAGAAGTTGGTAACCTACTTTATAATTGCTATAGACCTATTATATTCCTAGGTTTTTGGCTAGCACTCCTGTTTATCCGTTAAAAAGGGGGCCGTGTTCTAAAGTCTACTACTCATTCTGTTCTGGTCCCTACATAAATTATAGAGGTCCCCTGTTCATGGTACTTACACTTACCTTCTCTGCTACTCTGCTAGATATCCTCCTCCAAAAAATGTACCTTGTAAAACTAAAATTTAAAGAAATCTTAACTAAACATCATGTGCCCGTAAAATGTTTTTTCTAATAATATACAGCAGAGAGGAAGAGGTTACACTACATCAGCCTTGAATGATGCATGCTCCCGGCAGGCCATAAATATTACATCCC
>JACEEZ010000398.1:55000-65000 GCA_016584305.1 Chionoecetes opilio
ATAGGTAAGACCATCACGGACTCATAAAGATCCTCTGAAAAGACAAGCCTAGACCCCTCGAAGGTACGTACACGCTACAAATGTAAAAGTCTTCAGAATTCGGTAAATAAATCCAGAAGGGAAGAAAAAGCAATGTGTAATGGCATTATATCACCAGAGCCGCTATAAGAAGCGGGACGTCCCCTATGGTGTAGTTGGTTAACGTGCGACTGTTTAACGTGCACAATCTGGCGAAAGCGTAAGTTCGAATATTCGCCGGGGCAAGGAAAAAGGAAACGATTTATTCCTGGATTATGATTACCAGCCTGAGTCATGTGTCTATTGGAAGGACATACTGACGTGATTTCAAAAGGTAACTGCGACCCAGGGCAATGTAAGGCCTCTGTCGGCCCCGGATGCCTCCCCACGGAGGCATTACTTGCCTACTCTGTCAACAGGGCTCAATAAATCACCCCCATGATCACGACTGCCCCTTCAGGAATCCCCCTCATAATATTACAACAGCAAGCAAGAATAAGAGAAGAGATAAAAAACAAGTACAAAGAACCGCCCCACCCCCCCATGACAATAAGACAATTACTATATGCACATCCTGAGCTCTTCCTGAGCATCAATTAAACTCAGGTACCTTAATAGGACACAGGGTGACACACAATGCTACGGAATGTTGTGGAACTCATTGAGAGATTTCTTGTACTGATGTTTGACAAACTAAGTGGATTGTAGTACAATGTCAATGGTACTGCAACACCTGTTCTAAAAGAAATGTCGGTCTACTTAGAACATACCACCCACCTACGTAGGCTGCTTTAGAGCAGCATATGTATAAAGCAGCATATCTAGAGGGATATGTATGGAGTAAGGTGCTTCAATCAGGAACCGTTCCTACTCGACCCAGTTGAATGGGGTAGGAAAAAGAGGAGATAATTAACAAATGGGTTACTCGGTGTACTACAGTAGGACAGGCTATCATAGCTGCTTTGAACTTTTGCACTGCAGTTGCAGGAAGGCGTGTAGAGGATTATGCAAATGCTATAAGGCAGCCCACAAGTGCACAATACTGTGCCTTTATAAAGAACGATGTTGGCAAGACTAATTGTGGAGCTCAAGGTTAGCGATTTTGCTTAAATATGTGACTTTTTTTCAGAAGAGAAGTTTATGGTAAGGTACGTATTGCATAATGACTGTTTATGTTAATGGATTATCTGTAATTACATTTGAACTCTTTGTATCGCCATCTTTAATGGATGAAAATATTTGTACAATAAATCAATGTTCAATTTATGTTATCCGTATATATGATGGGGCAAGGACGCACCCTTGCCTCATCCTGTATACACATGAAAGAAGCTGGATACACCTCCCTCACACTTCACAGCACTCTCAGTCCCAGATTACAGACCAGTCATCAAACCAATAGCCCATTTTGAATGAGACCCCTTTTCCAGTCAGGAGAAATGGTACCTGATAGCCACACGACAGTCAGGACACCATGCAACCCGCGGATCATGGCCTCACCCCCAGATTTGAGGAGTTCCGCACTGATACTACAGACACCAGATGCCTTTTCACCCCTAAACTTTGCTACAGCCTCTCTGACTTCGTCAAGAGAGGGTGCGGTTTCGTCAATGGGAGGATCGGCATCCACTGCCCGTAATCCAGTTGTGTGAAGCTGCTCAATTGGAAGGTCCACCGTGAACATCTGCCCAAAGTATTCACTATTCAGCCCTACGAGCCATGTGCACATCCATGTCCGACACGAGGCGCCCATCTGCTGATCGAATAGCAGTCGCCCAGATGGAGACTTGGAACGGAGCTTCTTCAAGGCTTGGAGTTCATTAGCGTTCAAATGGCCTTCGACATTCTCGCGAGACTCCTGACATTCCTCTCCTTGTGTCTCCCCAGGAGGGTTCTAGTCCTGCGTGACAGAGCCCTGTGCTGATCCCGGTTCCCAGCAAGCCTGGCAGCGCGACTCTTCTCGATATTCTCCGGCGTCTCCGTCGAGACAAATCCACGGCTGACCTCGGGCGCTCCCCAATACACTCTTTGGCAACCTGGAGAGTTTCACGTTTAAAGTTATCCCACAGTTCTACAGGGTCCTCGAGGGCACCGAGCACATCAAACCGATTTGAGACTGCCACTACAGCTTCTCAAGATGAAACACAGAATGGTTACCTCGTGAGATTCTTCTGGACTAGACATGAAGCTTAAGTGTAGCAACAACAAGTCTGTGATAAGTTGGAAAGAACTCAGCATTATGGTAAACCCTGCAGTTCTGGACTCTCTTCCCATAACTCTCGACATAACATAAATTCACCCATAAGATTTTCCATAGCTATGGAGCTAATTTCCTCCATAGCTATGGGTCTAGCAGATCCGGCTGACAAAACTTCCCGCTAAACGTAGCACTTACATTACCCTAGAATGTCTCTTAGATCATGAACTAACGCTTGAAATTAGTCAAATGTAAGCTATAAATTCTGCGAGACCTTACGGAATGAAAATAAAGCAATTATAAATTATTACTTCATATATACGTTTAAATAACATCCCATTGAAACGTTTGACGCGGAAACAATGTAAACACGTCTCTCTCTCCTCCCTATAAATAACATGTTATATCTCCAAAAATAATGGTGGAAGGGTGACGGAAGAATACACAACAGGTAAACCGCGTAGTAAAGAAGAAGAAAGGAGCAATAGCCAGGGAGGGCCAGGGAGGACCGGACAGAGATACGGCAGTATACGTAGCTAGAGATTCTGCCATATCTCTAGCTACGTATATTGCCGTAGCTATGTCTGGTCAGCACTCCTTCCCTGGATATTCTATCCATCTTAATTTATTTGGCTTCTTTTTCCTTCTCCTTTACTACGTGGTTTACCTGTTGTGTATCCTTCCGTCACCCTTCCACCATTATTTTTGGAGATATGATATTTTGTTATTTGGTAAATTTCTAGCGTTTGCCCGTACTCTCCTTCTCCCCCAAACAAGCTAGGTGACCTGTGAGAATGCGAGGTTTTAGGGTAGGGACTAAATAACGCGTCGTAATTAAGTATTTTTTAAAGTTGTGTATGAGTCAAAATTCCCTTAATCTAGGGAAAAGATATAGGAAATATTTCCATATCTATGGGACCTAGATATGGGACATTTACCTAACCTCCAAGCGGGGTGGCTCCGCACCCCTCGTAATCAAATTTGACCTAAGCAAATTAAACCTGACCTTCTAGCGGGGTGCTTGCCTCCCTCGACCCCCGATAATCTACCTAACCTCTAAGCGATAATCACCCGATAATTTAAGCTAACCTTATGGGGGTCATTGATATCCCAGGTAACCTACATGTGTTTTACCTTCTTAGTGGGTGGGGTGGGGAAGGGGGGAGGGGGGGTTTGCTCGATACTCCGGTCATTCTCTTTGTGAGGATCGTTAGGTCCACACGTTTCTGGACTCAGGAAAAATCCAATAAATTTTCCCTTGATCTAGGGAATCTTTACGCCACCCCTAACCCAATAACTATGTGGTTGCAGCGCATATTTTGTACCCCAGCCAAATATCCGGCATTCCCCCAAGGTCCCCAAACTTGTTTTAGTGGAGAGGGTGGAGTATGGGCAAACACTAGAATAACACCTGTTATTTATAAGGATGAGAAAGACAAGTGTTTACGTGCGTCTCACTCTTCTACCTCTTGTGACCTGCATCGCCTCTACTGTTCTTCCCTTGCCGCGGACACTTTTCAACGAGGATTTGGCTTTAGTTAGGTTAACACGTGGCAAAGACTACTCTATACTGGACTTGCTACTCGTGCCCCGCGCCAACCTGCCCATGACCAGTGGAGGCCAGTTTTGCGATTCCTGATATTTTCGAACATCACTCGCATTTCCCTTCCTGTGATTTATCAGTATAAATGATATACTTTATCTGCGTAAATGTTTGTTCTATAATATTATCAAATAAAAAACATTAAAATACACTAAAGAAATGCCATTATAAGAGAATGAAGAAATATGCATGAACTTAGATTCTCACTTAAACTCTTCACCATTTAATATTTTGCGAGAAAACATTTTTAATGAAACATATCAATAGAAGCGGATTTTCATTAGCTTTCCATTGATATATTTCGTTTTCTGATAAATGAATTTTTACCATGCATAAATTAGCGTTAACTAAACAAATAACATCATCAATCGGATCGGCAAGTAAAAAAAGTGTTCCATGGATACAGTAGACTATGGTTTATCAGTATAAATGATGCACTGTTATCTTCGTAAATGATTGTTCTATAATATTATCAATACAAAACTGTAAAATACACACAAAAAAAATGCCATTATGAGACTGAAGAAATATGCATGAACTAATATTCACTTAAACTCTTCGCCATTTAAAATTCTGCGTGAAAACTTTTTACATGCAACATATCAATAGAAATGAACTTTTATTAGCTTTCCGTTGATATATTTTGTTTTCTGATAAATGAATTAAAACCATGCATAAATTAGCGTTAACTAAATAAATAACATCATCAATCGGGTAATTTTCCGCTTATTGAGGATATTTATTTGGTTAACGATAATTTATGTATGGTTCTAATTAATTTATCAGAAAACGAAATATATGAATGGAAAGCTAATAAATTCCGCTTCTATTGATATGTTTCTTGTAAAATGTGTTTTCGCAATATATTAAATGGCGAAGAGTTTAAGTGAATATTAAGTTCATGCATATTTCTTGACTCTCTCATAATGACATTTCTTTAGTGTATTTTACAGTTTTTTATTGATAATATTATAGAACAAACATGTACGAAGATAACGGTATATCATTTGTACTGATAAACCATAGGAAGGGATATTAGAGTGATGTTCGCAAATGTCAGGAATCGCAAAACTGGCCTGCACTGGAAATAGCCCAAAATGAGTAGCAAGTCCAGTATAGAGTAGTCTTTGCACGTGGAGTTAGGTTAGATTTGGTTAGGTTAGTGAATCAAAAGATGGGGTTACGTTACATTAGGTTAGGTCAGTGAATCTAAAGGTGGGGTTAGGTTAGTTAGTTTAATATTATGTCCTATACGCTTCCTACTAAAAACATTTTATGTCTCCAAAAGTAAAAAGTGGTACCGTAGCCATGGGGCTCCATACATAGTCCACACATTACTCGCAGCCATCTCTCACAGTGCCAGTAGTAGCATTGAAGTCGCCCAAGTCAATGAGTGTGGCCCGAGGAGGACACTGGTCTAATACAGAGTCGAGTTTGGCGTAGAACATCTCTCTTCAGTTTCACGCACCTCGGTATGAGCGTACACTGCAGCAAGAGACATGAAACCCAGAGTGTGTTTCATCCTCACCCGCATTATACGCTTATCAACCGAAGTAGCCTCAACAACTGACGGCTGCAGTTTGCTGGAGATGCCTATAGCCACTCTCCGGACACGGTGACCATTGCTCATGCCGACCCAGTAGTAAGTGTAACCCCCACTGCTAGTCTAGCCACTGCCAGGCCTCCTCGTCTCAGAGAGTCTCACTATATCCACCCTCAGCCTACTGAGCTCACCCGACAGGAGAGGTAGTCGGTGATCGTCTGAGAGGCTCATAACGTTCCAGGAGCCCACACGGAGAACCATCCGGAGGTTAATCCCAAGAGTGATTCGACGGGCAGGCGTCGCCTCTGCAGAGTCCCGGCCACCCCCACAAGAAAAAGATGGGCTAGGGGGCACTACCACCGAATTAAAGTGCGGATTTCCTTGGGCCTTGCCCCGCACTCGTCATAGGCATACCTCCCACCACCTGCGTTGGCATTGGAGGGGTCTGCGTGGTCGTGCCCCCCGGCAAAACCTGGTCGGCGGCGCGGTTACCACGCCCCCGGCCATTACTTCTTATCATGTTGGCGGCTAAAGTTTAGTTTTTACAGAGAGTGGGTGCAAGCCGTCCCCAACCAATCTATGTCAGGGATTGGCCTTACTGCTCATCGTGGCCAGGGACGCAGAACACCCTTTAGGGATTAACACCAGGCTGCCGACTATTTCACCCATTGCTGGGGTGTCTATAAAGTACACCACATTGGTGGTGTCTATCAAATGTGTATGTGTGTTCGTTCGTGCGTGTGTATATGTGTGTGTGTGCGTTTGTGTGTGTGTATGTGTGTGTTTGTGTGTGTATGTTTGTATGTGTGTGTGTGTGTGTGTGTGTGTGTGTGTGTGTGTGTGTGTGTGTGTGTGTGTGTGTGTGTGTGTGTGTTGTTGTGTGTGTGTGTGTGTGTGTGTGTGTGTGTGTGTGTGTGTGTGTGTGTGTGTGTGTGTGTGTGTGTGTGTGTGTGTGTGTGTGTGTGTGTGTGTGTGTCATTCACCCATGGTCTTGTCCACGCGAGTTGGTCCGAAATCGTTTCACCCTCCCGTGGTGCGAGCTTGGAGCTCAATATTACCGAGCTTAGGGTAATGTTTAGACCTCACACCACACACACCCATCTCCTTGCTCAAGGGGAACATTATAATTTTTCAGTGGAAAATCCCTGGGAATGAGCTGGGCCGAAGATCGAACGCCGAACCATAGAATGATGCTGGGCGCTCTAACCCACAAGCCGTTCAGGCGGTGTGTGTGTGTGGTGTGTGTGTGTGTGTGTGTGTGTGTGTGTGTGTGTGTGTGTGTGTGTGGTGGTGTGTGGTGTTGGTGTGTGTGTGTGTGTGTGTGTGTGTGTGTGTGTGTGTGTTGGGTGTGTGTGTGTATGTGTGTGTGTGTGTGTGTGTGTGTGTGGTGTGGTGTGTGTGTGTGTGTGTGTGTGTGTGTGTGTGTGTGTGTGTGTGTGTGTGTGTGTGTGTGTGTGTGTGTGTGTGTGTGTGTGTGTGTGTGTGTGTCCTACAAGAACATCACTAATTGCTATGGTTCCCTCTCTCATTTATATTTTTTGTTGGTGTTTCAAAAGGAAAAAATATGTTAAAGGATGGGAAGCAGCGTAAGAAGAGGAAGAAAAATATATATATATATATCAAGAAATTGATAATCCTCTGAGAATTTATCTATCCGTCATCTCAATAAAAAGCTTTTCTTTTTATATTATTCCTCTCCTCCTCTAGTACTTATCTAACCTTCCCGCTGTTTTCCCTCAGCTTCTGCCTTCCACATGTCGTGTCTTCTCATCCACCACCTTTCTATGTTATCCCCATAATCATCTGCATATTTGGTTGTCTCTTTAACTACTAGTCTCACACCAATTACTGTCACTACCACCACCACTTCCTCCCCTTCCTCCTCCCCCCCTTCCACCACCTCTTCCTCTTCCTCCTCCTCCTACTCCTCCTCTTCCATGCAATCACAATCCAACCTTGATCGCTTAAATACTTGAAAAAATAAGTGGCAGATGAAATATGATACAGATAAGGGTAAAGTTTTGCATATATGAAGTAATAACGATCGAATGCACTATTTAATGAATGGAGGCTAACTTTCCAATGTTACCGAAAAACATATTCGAGTATAAATCGAAAGAAAAATTATTCATACACTTTTCAATGCGAACGTTCGTCCTCATTTTGAATATTGCGTTCAGTTCTGGTCACCCTACTATAGAAACAACAAGTGCTTGTGGGCCTTTCGGACCCATGTATTGATGTTTGTAGTATTAGTATATATTAGACAACAATGTGAGTGCAAACTACAAACGTGTTGTTGCTGTCTTTGGTTACTGGTCAAAGTGCCTCGGGGTAGACCACCAACCACCACCGTAGTCTATCGCACCCCAGCCCCACGCCTGTTTCACCCCAGCCCCACGCCTGTTTCACCCCAGCCCCACGCCTGCCTCACCCCAGCCCCACGCCTGCCTCACCCCAGCCACACGCCTGCCTCACCCCAGCCCCAGGCCTGCCTCACCCCAGCCCCACGCCTGCCTCACCCCAGCCCCACGCCTGTTTCACCCCAGCCCCACGCCTGCCTCACCCCAGCCCCACGCCTGCCTCACCCCAGCCACACGCCTGCCTCACCCCAGCCCCAGGCCTGCCTCACCCCAGCCCCAGGCCTGCCTCACCCCAGCCACACGCCTGCCTCACCCCAGCCCCACGCCTGCCTCACCCCAGCCCCACGCCTGCCTCACCCCAGCCACACGCCTGCCTCACCCCAGCCACAGGCCTGCCTCACCTCAGCCCTACGCCTGCCTCACCCCAGATCCACGCCTGTCTCACCTCAGCCCCACACCTGCCTCACCCCGTCCCCACGCATGCCTCACCCAAGCCCCACGCCTGCCTCACCCCAGCCCCACGCCTGCCTCACCCCAGCCCCACGCCTGCCTCATCCCAGCCCCACGCCTGCCTCACCCCAGCCCCACGCCTGCCTCACCCCAGCCACACGCCTGCCTCACCCCAGCCCCACGCCTGCCTCACCCCAGCCCCACGCCTGCCTCACCCCAGTCACACGCCTGCCTCACCCCAGCCCCACGCCTGCCTCACCCCAGATCCACGCCTGTCTCACCTCAGCCCCACGCCTGCCTCACCCCAGCCCCACGCCTGCCTCACCCTAGCCCCACGCCTGCCTCACCCCAGCCCCACGCCTGCCTCACCCCAGCCCCACGCCTGCCTCACCCCAGCCCCACGCCTGCCTCACCCCAGCCCCACGCCTGCCTCACCCCAGCCCCACGCCTGCCTCACCCCAGCCCCACGCCTGCCTCACCCCGGCCCCACGCCTGCCTCACCCCAGCCACACGCCTGCCTCACCCCAGCCCCATGCCTGCCTCACCCCAGCCCCACGCCTGCCTCACCCCAGCCCCACGCCTGCCTCACCCCAGCCACACGCCTGCCTCACCCCAGCCACACGCCTGCCTCACCCCAGCCCCACGCCTGCCTCACCCCAGCCCCACGTCTGCCTTACCCCAGCCACACGCCTGCCTCACCCCAGCCCCACGCCTGCCTCACCCCAGCCCCACGCCTGCCTCACCCCAGCCCCACGCCTACCTCACCCCAGCCCCACGCCTGCCTCACCCTAGCCCCACGCCTGCCTCACCCCAGCCACACGCCTGCCTCACCCCAGCCCCAGGCCTGCCTCACCTCAGCCCTACGTCTGCCTCACCCCAGATCCACGCCTGTCTCACCTCAGCCCCACGCCTGTCCTGCAAGCACACACACACACTCACATACACACGCACAAACACACACAGACACACGCACACACGCACGCACACACGCACGCACGCACACACGCACGCACACACACACACACACACACACACACACACACACACACATACATGCATGCACACACACACACACACACAAACGGTAAGTCCATGATAGTCTACGGAGTTAGTAAAAAGCGGCAATGTGTACCGCAGAGTTTCTTCCTGTAATCTAAAACTCGTAAGTGTTTTTAGCCCAGACCCAGCCTCCAAAATTATTCAATCGACATGGGACCAAGCCGCTTACCACCTACAATTTATTTGCGATTTGTTGAGCCTACTCTCATCAAAATTTAATTTACAGTTTCGGCTACTCAAAACAGACAGGCAGACAGGCAGACAAACAGACAGACACACAGACAGACAGACACACGGCTACTCCTATAGTATATTAAATACCTACAAGCTGGGGAAAGTATTATGATAAGTTACGAAAATTATTCCACACCTGCGACATGAATCATATAAAGAGCGATTCAAGGAGTTTAACTTGTTCACTTTATCGAAGCGTAGGTTACTATAGTGCTTCAAAAATATCAAGTCACTTTACATGTGGCTAGCGGGATTCATATTCCCGAACTCTATGCTAGTATGTGGTTTCCGAGGGATGACGCTTTGACGCCTGACGTGTTCAAGAGAAAATCCGACAAACTGTTCCAGAAAACGTGAATATGGTGGCGGGATTAGTGGATATGCCACATCATCGCCGCCACCCTCTATATTTCTCATATTGTTAACTATTAACTACTTCTAAATGAATTATAAATACTCTGTGTACATTTGATTATATGATATGACCATCGCGCGGTGTGTGTGTGTGTGTGTGTGTGTGTGTGTGTGTGTGT
>JACEEZ010000398.1:70000-90000 GCA_016584305.1 Chionoecetes opilio
CAGTTATTTAGAAAAATCAGGAACGGGATAATCCAGGAAAGAACACCTCCAATAAATAAAGTAAATACTAAGTAGAAATACCGAATTCCGATTTCAATTCCGTTTCCATTCTATATATACCCAAAAACAAATACGTAGCGCATGCTGGAGGAATTATAAACTCACTTTGATAAAAATTTACAAGGAAATAGACCCAGACATACATAATCCTTATCAACAGCCACGGACTGAATGATGGGCATCAGACAATATGGATACACCACACATTCCAAAAATTATGCTAAGGAATTACACGATGGGATAGCAATTCTAGTCAAATCTCATGTAAAACATAAAATAATCGACAATTTCATTACTATATACTGCAAATCACAATAGATACTAACACTGGTTCAGTTAACATCGCTACTACATATCTACCACCACGCAGATTATATATATCGATCCCAGTTTTTTTATATAAATTGGCTTCAAACTCTAATCGCCGACATTATTTTTGGGTGACTTAAATGCGATACATCATGTTCTCGGGAATAAGTATGATAACACAGTGGGAAAGGGATTGTATATATTAATAGAAAACAACAAATTAAATCACATAGGACCTGATCTCCACACCTTTTTTTTAGCTATAGTGCCACACAACACCAGATAAAATTATATAATCAATCATTGGGGGCATACGCTGTGGAACGTCTCGCGTCTTGCCGCCTCGTCCACCCTACGACGCCACTCTCGGGGGTCACCACGCCCGAATCCCCATGCAGGCTTCCTTCCCATACTAAGCAGCTCTCGACAGGAAACATTGCCTTGCCCCAGCCACGAGCCCTGTGGGCGCCCCCTTGGCCTCATCCACGCCGGATTGTCTCTTACAGATACAACACGATGGGAAGGATCGGTTCCAGGGTAGGGCGCAGCATACCCATATACCCGAAGTTGGCACGGACTGACTATGCAGGTAATAGGCCTCGATTCAGTCTCACAGTGCAATCGCTGGGATGACACGTAATCATCCCAGCGATATCCCACGATTCTGCGAAGAAACTTATAACCAAAGACATCGATTCGCCTCTTCAAGTCGCTATTTAGTGTCCATATCTCACATCCATAGAGTAGACAGGGTTCACAATCGCCTTGAAGATCCGGTTCTTTTTCCTTCTGCACAGGTACCGACAACGCCAAATACTAGTGCTGAGCGAGTTCATAACTCCATGGGCTATGCCAATCCGCCGTAAGACTTTTTGACGTGACCCGCCGTCATTATGGACTGCGCTACAAAGGTATGTAAAACTTTCTAAAATTTCAATGTCCTCACCGCACGCATGAACAAACTGCACTGTTTCATCTAGTAAGCCTTCATACACTAGGACCTTGGCCTTGAACCGGGAAACATCAAGTCCCAAGGGCTTTGTCTCCTCGTGCAACGCCTCGAGAGCCATCACCAGGACCTCCAGCACCTTAGCAAAGATTACTGCATCATCGGCAAACACTAGATAAGTGATCTGGTGTTGCCGAGTGATGCTCGACAGTCCCTTTGATCTACGTTTTTGCCCAATACGCAGTCCATACAAGTGTTGAAAAGTGATAGGGCAAGGACGCACCTTTGCTTCACTCCTGTATTCACAGGAAAAAAGCTGTATACACCTTCCCACACTTCACAGCACTCGCAGTCCCAGAGTACAGTCTAGTTATCTATAAAATAATTCTATCTAATAATAAAATCAAAGATAATTGCACCATAGAACAAGGTCCAGTTACGGCTTCAGATCACATCCCAATAATACTCACTATAATCACGCAAGCACTATAAATCAAAGTTACACCCAGATTTGTTATAAAAAGGCTAATTGGGATAACTTTCAAAATTAAATTTCAGATTATTTGCACACAATTAACACCACGGATCATATGCTCACCAGAGACATCGACTAAGCAATATAATCTGGTATAAAACAGAGGCCATGGTCAATAACATCCCATTAACTAAAAGATAAGTAAAGTAAAAAGCAATAACTAATCCGACAATTAAAAAACTGCTATTTTGCCTATAAAATATCATGAATTCGGCAATAACGCGAAAGAATGGTCGCATAGTCAATTCTCAACACTCAAAATTTTAAAACATATGTTAATACGTAGATGAATCTCAAAGTCAATATAATAAAACAATGGGAGGAGGAAATGAATCAACTCCAACATATATATAAAATCCTAGTGACTTCTGGAGGGATGTAGAACAGTTAGGAGTGACCTAAAATTTTACATTGTAAACGATAACAAGAAATGGTTTGGTGATGTAGAAGAGGAGGAATTTTTCAGAAATATTTGAGGGAAATATTTTTTAAATAAATGATGAGGAAAATAGAGACTTTGATGTTAACAACGTGGGATTGGTAGATAATTTCATAATTAATAAGACCCACAAGACAATACCATATCTATACTCAGATTTAACAAGACTACCTAAGAAAGATAATCTAATAGGTAAAATAGCGTCAAAAGACATTAAAAATATGATATCAAAATAAAAAAAACCACACTCCTAGGGATAGCGAGATAAACAAAGCTATATTTTTGCACATGCCATATGAAACTTTGACCGTTTTCACCTGTATAATCAACCAAAGACTACTGTACGTATACTGGAATTCATACTGGCGCTCAGCGCCAACCCGCCCATGACTAGTGGAGGCTGATCGGCAAAGTAAAAAAGTTTTTCGGACATCACTCCCAATTCCCTTCCTGTAGTTTATCAGTATAAATGATAATATAATTTATGTTTTTTATTTGATAATATTATAGAACAAGCATTTACGAAGATAACAGTATATTATAATGTTATCTTCGTAAATGCTTGTTCTATAATACTATCAAATAAAAAACAGGAAGACACACTAAAGAAAAGACATTATGAGACTGAAGAAATATGCATGAACATTTAATATTTTGCGAGACAGCCTTTAACATGGAGCATATCAATCCCTACGTCCAACAACTCCGTCATTCTGGTACAAACTCGTACGTGGGACCAAATTTGTGTTACCAGGGGTGGAAGCAGTACTGTACAAGTTGCCTATTCTACATTATTTTTATATCTAGTTAGGAGCAACCAAGCATCCAGCAGTTACTGTCAAGTACTTAAATATACATGTATTTAGTTTTACACAATATATAAATACTTTTTTGACCATTAATAGACACAGTTACCATTGACCATTAATATACATAATTTGGGGAGGCGGTGGCCGACTGGTTAGCGTCTTGAAGTGGTGAGCTCGATGTCCTGAGTTCGAATCCTGCCGTGGACACAACTCTTTCGGCCATTTTTAACGTGGTCGACAAGAGCCTGGGAGGTGAGCACAAGGTCCCGAGTTCATGTCCCACCAAGGATCAACTGTAAATCCACCATCGAGTGGCCGAAGCAACTCGCATACTGCATTCCTCTTCCATCGACTGCAACTTCAAGTGTGGCGATGGGACAACAGATAGCAGCGCGTGCCTTCAAACTTAGGGTAGACCATCATAGAAAACGGACCCTCACCCATAACAACACATGTGTCACTATAAAAATCCACCCTGCGCCAACCAACGGGCCTGCTGCAACCAACCAACCATCACGTCACTCCATATGATAATATAGCCTACTGGCGCTATAAGCTTCAATGTAAATATATATATATATATATATATATATATATATATATATATATATATATATATATATATATATATATATATATATATATATATATATATATATATATATATATATATATATATATATATATATATATATATATATATATATATATATATATATATATATACAGGGTGTAACACGAGTTTCTGCAAATATTGATACAGGAGAAAGAACGTTTAATTCTAAGTAGAAAATGTTCTATACTCATATGCTTTTTGAGACATCCCTTAGACGTTAGATGAAGTAAGAAAAATCACGGCGGCCGGTTATTTCATAGCGGGAGGCGACGTATGGAGGTATAGAAAGACTACTCTATACTGGACTTGCTACTAATTTTGGCTATTTCCAGTGGAGGCCAGTTTTGCGATTTTCGAACATCACTCCCTTTTCCCTTCCAATGGTGTATCAGTATAAATGATACACTGTTATCTTCGTAAATGTTTGTTCTACAATATTATCAAATAAAAAACAGTAAAATACACTAAAGAAATGCCATTATGAGAGAGAAGAAATATGCATGAACTTAATATTCACTTAAACTCGTCGCTATTTCATATTTTGCGCCAAAACATTTTAGATGAAACATATCAATATAAGCGGATTTTTATTAGCTTTCCATTGATATATTTCGTTTTCTGATAAATGAAACAGAACCATGCATAAATTAGCGTTAACTAAAAAAATAACAGCATCTATCGGGAAAATTACCCGATTGATGATGTTATTTATTTAGTTAACGCTCATTTATGCATGGTACTATTTCATTTATCAGAAAACCAAATAAATCAATGGAAAGCTAATAAAATTCCGCTTCTATTGATATGTTGCATGTAATAAGTCTTTACGCAAAATATTAAATGGCGATGAGCTTAAGTGAATACAAGTTCATGCATATTTCTTCAGAGTCGTATAATGGAATTTCTTTTGAGTATTTTACAGTTTTATATTTGATAATATTATAAACAAACATTTACGAAGATAACAGTTTATCATTTATACTGATAAGCTATAGTCTACTGTATTCATGGAACACTTTTTTACTTGCCGATCCGATTGATGAAGTTATTTTTTTAGTTAACGCTAATGTATGCATGGTTCTAATTCATTTATCAGAAAACAAAATATATCAATGGAAAGCTAATGAAAATCCGCTTCTATTGATATGTTTCATCTAAAATGTTTTCTCGCAAAATATTAAATGGCGAAGAGTTTAAGTAAATATTGAGGTCATGCATATTTCTTCATTCTCTCCAAATGGCATTTCTTTAGTGTATTTTACTGTTTTTTATTTGATAATATTATAGAACAAACATTTACGAAGATAACGGTATATCATATATACTGATAAACCTTAGGAAGGGAAATGGGGGTGATGTTCTAAAATGGCAGGAATCGCAAAACTGGCCTCAACTGGTCATGGGCGGGTTGGCGCGGGGCACGAGTAGCAAGTCCGGTATAGAGCATCTTTGAGGTATACAATGTGTACTCGCGGTTGCCACTCGAAGAAATTATGAATGATTTAATCATTATCTTTACTAGTAATGGAGCTTTACATTATCTTTTTACAACACAATTGGTATTAATGGACATGCTATTTACTTGATAAGCAGTACATGAAAACAACAGAGCTGTAATAAGCATTACTGTAAAAGGTTAAGTGGCATCGTTCGGAGCGGGTTAGGATGTAACATTGGACTCTGACATGTATCTTGTCATGCTGGCAGGCAGTCTCGCAGCCTAGTCTTCACCTCCTCCCCAACTCCAACACGATGCCACTGAGCCTTTTACAGTATTGGTTATTACAGCCCTGCTGCTTTCATGTACTACTTAGTTTTAGTAAATAACATGTCCATTAATACCAATTGTGTTGTTAAAAGATAATGTAATGCTCCATTACTAGTAAACGTTATGAAAAACATTCATCATTTCACCGAGTGGCAACCGCGAGTACACATTGTATACCTCCATACGTCGCCTCCCGCAATGAAATTACCGGCCGCCGTGATTTTTCTTACTTCATCTCACGTTAGCCATACCACCAGCCGCTGATGACTGTGTAAACGTATGTAATGTATGCAGATGTTATAACTCAGGTCATAACACATAAAAGTAAATCAAGAAAAATCATGGAGAGAAAAGTGGAAAAAAAATAATAATAATATTAGCTTTGAGAAACTTGTGAAAAATCAAAACCAATATGACTAGATTCAAAATTATTCCATTAGCCATACAAAAACAGAACCAGTAAGATTTATTGATGGAAACTTAGCAAATTACATACTGACTGATGGTATTAGTGATCACTTCCCAGTACTCTCAAACCTTAAATGGAATATCAGATCAAATAAACAAATAAACCAACATTTACTCCAATATATTAAACTTCTTTTGACAGTAGCAATAATAAAAGTTTATATATGATCTAAATTCTAAACACTGCAAATTTTAGCTTAGTATAGATTCAACATAATGCGGATTGTGCTTATGATATATTCATCAAGATATTTTCTAAAATTTATAACAAACATTTTCCTGTGAGAACTCTCAATGTTAGGACTTCGAATGTGTGTCCATAATCCATATATGACTGCTGGAATTATAAACAGTTTAAGAGAAAAGAGATGTTTACATTGCTTAGCTTTAAAATGGCCTCTTTCATATAAGGCCAGATATTTACTATATAGATATAGAGACACCTATAATGAAAGGTTGAAAAGAGCACGCGATAAATATTATTTAGATTCATTAACATTTAACCAGGGAAATGCCAGAGCCACTTGGAATACTATTAACAGTATTCTTAGTCGAACGAATATGACAATGATCTATGTTATATTGAATGTCGAGGATTTAATGGTTATAAAGCAAATTATATAAATAATTATTTTGTTAATATAGTAGATAACATAAAGCAGGAAAGTGAACCTACAGACCGGGACTCTTTTTTAAGACATTTTTAGAAAACCCAACTTCTTTCCCTATCAATTAAAAAACATTTAAAGAACATGAAATTAAGGATATACTTTTATCTATTAAAACTAATGCTTGCGTTATTGCTGGCATTTCACCTATTGCTGTAAAATTATGTGCTGACCCTATTGCCAAGCCATTAACATGGATGGTTAACATGTCCTTGAAGACCGGCAGATTCCTAGGAAACTCACAGTATCGAAAGTCATACCAGTACACAAGTCAGGAGATAAGACGGATGTACAGAATAGGAGGTTAATATCAGTTTTAAATGTACTAAGTAAGGTTTTTGAAAAGGGATTTATATTAGACTCAAAATATTTGATATGTTTAAATTTATAACAAATATCAGCACGGCTTTTTTGAAAACCATTATACAGAGTCAGCAATCATTCAGTTTTTAAATAATATATATTAAATATTAAATAATAAAGAGGTCGGCTTAGGAGTCTTTTTCGACTTTAGTAAAGCATTTGACTGCATCGATCACCCAATTTTAATTGCCAAACTTGAGAATTACGGTATAAGAGGCCCTGCACCTCGCTTAATTGAAAGCTACCTAGAAGAAAGGATTCAGTATGTGTTTTATGATGGTACCTATTCTGACCCAGTAAATGTTCGGTATGGTGTCCTTCAGGGGAACTTTTCAGTTCCATTATTATTCTTAGTATGTAAATGACATTATAAATTTTAGTCAAATTCTAAAATTCACCTTATATGCAGATGATACAAATGTATTAACTTCTAACACATATATGTATTCCTTAATATCATCTATAAATAGTTAATTAGTTAAAGTAAGAGCATAGATAGTATGTAACAAACTATTACTTAATACATATAAAAGTGTATGTATGCTATTTTCTTGTGGAAGCTTACTAAATATCTCAGAACCTGTAAAAATAGGAAATAGAGTAATTCAAAGAGTGTACCATACTAGATGCTTAGGACTTGTTATGGATGAACAATTGAAATGGCATGTACATATTCAACAGGTAGCTGCTAAAGTCTCTTAAGTATGTGGTATACTATTTTTTGTTAGAAATCGTTTAAACAAAGAATCTATGGCATGTATTTATTACTCTCTAGTGTACTGTCATTTAATCTATTGTATCACTCTTTGGGGCGAGACATGGAATATCCATCTCAATCCAATAATTTTAGGGCAGAAGCGGATTATAAGGTGTGCACAACTGCACATACCAAAAAATATGATCACACACAACCAATTTTTGACTAATTGCAGCTGCTTAAATTCAAATTTATATATAATTTATTTTGTTGTCTGCTTGTCCATAATTTTATGTATTCCAGTTATTCAGAAGGTATATTTAGTTTTGTAACCTATGAATATAAAACCAGGCATTCTCCAAAAGATTTAAATGTTCCATTCTACAGACTCTCTCTTGTGCAAAGGAGTGTGATATGTAAAGCATATGTAGAGCTCTATTGAATCATATTCCAGAAAATATTAGAAGTATACAAGTATTTCCTACGTTTAAAAGAACATTTAAACAATAACTCATGGCAACAAAAAAATATGACAATCTTTGATTTTCTGTTGTATACAAACAACTATATATAGCTTGTAAAGTGAATATCGGTAGTTATCCATTAGTAGTTTAGTTATGAATTAATTGTATTCATAATTTTTGCAATGATGCTAATTAGTTTATGTGTTGCCACTTGCTAGTTAGTGCTGCCATAACTTTTCTTGAAACACTTATGTCTACCACATCTTTGGTAGACTTGGCCAGTTATGTCGCTCTCAAGTGTTGTAATCATGTATTCTGCTATGGCAATAAAATTTTATAATAATTATTATTATTATTATTATTATTATTATATTTATTGAAATCATTGAATTCAAGGTAATGTTGTGCCATACAATAACGAGGGTAAGATTTTAGGCCTACATTTCGCGAGAAACGGGTTTATCAAACAGATTATAATTAATAGGAATAAAGCTTGACAAGCCATTTCTAGCATTAAGACTATTATAAACAAAAACCAAGCCTTATTTAGTAAAGATATGTATAATACTTTTACTCTTATACCCCCATAGCTTTTGAGCGCATCCTCGAAGTCGTCTTTTCTTAAGCTCCAGATAATGCAGAATCAATCTCTAAGATTTTTATATGATGAAAAGTACCGATACACTAGAAATACAGAACAATTACACCAAATCCGAATTTATCACCAGTACACATAACGCTATACGAACGAGGTATTACAATAGTAAATAGATTAACTGATACTTCAGATGAAAATAATTTCAAAGATCTAATAACAAACAATGATAACAATGGGCATGGATCGTTTAAAAAGCCATGCATACATCTACATAAACCTTGACTAACGCCAATTTACACAATGAATCAAATATGAATCATATACAATTACAAAGAGAGGCCTACACACCAACTATGGCTGAATTCCTAAGTAAACTTTCATGATAAAATTCGTAAGTCTACGTTCGGGAGATAACCTACGGCCGGGAGTGTCGGCGATGTGGCTTAAAAACAGTGTAACGTATCCTTAATTTATGTCCTAATGGATCGTGGCTAGACTGGGATTCGAACCCTGTCGTGATCTCTCATTGGGGGAGGGGGGGTGGCATGTGGTTTTTCTTGCGAAGACTGTAAACAGAGGTAAATTGCAACCAATTCATAGTCATAAAATGTTGGAGTGGCGAAACTCATACTAACAAGACCAACGTACATACAAGAACATAATAACATACGAAATTTGGAAGCTACAAGAGGCCGCGAGACCTACACATGATGGTTCCTGTTACTTAACGCTACCTACATCCACCTTTCATCCAGTCACCAGTATCAGATGAAGTTTATCCCAGAGTATTAAAAGAATGCAAATAGGTTGTTAAGCCTAGAACACTTACGTGGGGTATGTCTCACCCCACGCTAAAGTGTTATTGTGCTCCCTGAGTTAATCGCGTGGATAGCTCGCTAAACTACCCAGTACCTTCAGGCTACTGTTCGCCCTTGTGGTGGAAGGTAGTGTTGTTGTGCTCGCGCTCTCGTGTGACCATGTGGGGGTGGTTTGGGTATCACACACCCCACGTAAGTGTGGACGTACTATTCAGCTGGGGCATATCACACCCCATACAGTGATAACGTAATATGTTCAGGGGTTTGTGTTACCCCAAAATAGGTGTACGTAATTAGTGCTGGGGTGTGGGTCGCCCTAAGATTGTGTGGACGTATTATTTGCCACGAGTGTAGATTTTTTTTTGGTGTTTTCTAATGTGGTTTTTTCTATCAACTAAGCAAGGTAGGATCGTTTTCTATCACTAAGCGGTCATTGAGTACTGTATATTACTGTAACATAAAGTTTATAGCACATACGTTAACGATTAACTTTTCATAAAAATGTCCTATAAGTTTTTGTTCAATTAATGGAGTAATAAATAGTTGTACAAAGTTTGTGTTGCTCAAACACACTCATATTACTCTCAGAACATACATTTATTTATTTTGGGTCGTCTTGCCTTCATATAAAATGACATAATATAGTAAAAAATAATAAAGTAAATTATTCACTTGCATGAAAATCTCCTTTAAATTAAATGTTCAATTAATAGGGTAAAACATGGTTATTAAAATTTTGTGTTGCTCGAACTCACTCATATTACTCACAGAACGTTAGTCTATTCATTTGGGATCGTTTTGGGATCATAGACAAAAATATATAATAGTAAAAAAATAATAAAGTGAAAAATGCCATTCTTTTACTCACAAAAAAGGCCCCTTTTTGCTTCATTCCCGTACATTTCGTTGTAATCCGTTATGCTTGAGACTCTCTCAGTTGATGCTCCTGTAACCAGAGTATGGCTGGACAAAACTTGAAATCCTTGGCTTGAAATATTTCTTTATTATCAAATTTTATGTAAAGGGACATAGCAAAAATCAGAAATTTCAAAGTTTCTTTTTGCTGCCCCTAAAAATATTAGTTTTTTTTTATTGAATTCATTTGTTCTGGTGGGAAAATAAAAGAATATATTTTGTAATTCGTGTTAATTTTTGTAGAATTAATTATTTTTGATTGCAAGTATCATTTTATTGATTTTCCAAAATGGGGTATGTCACAGTATGTATGTGTTGGTGTGACGCAGCCATAGGGTAGTGTTCTAGGGTTAATTAGTCGTTAGTGCACATTTATAGGAAATCGGTTGATATAGGGGAAGTGCCGTTAATGTAAAGGAAAAGGAATGTAGTCCCTATATTTAAGAAAAGTGATAGAGGACTAATGTCAAATTATCGACCCGTTAGTCTAACTTAACGTCAGTGGTAGGTAAATTATTGGAATCTTTTGTTGCAAAAAACATCATAGGGCATTTAGAAAAGCATTGTTTGGTAAAAGATTCACATGTATTCACCAAGGGTAGGTCATGTCTCACAAATGTATTGAGTTTTTTATAGGAAAGTTTATGAGACAGCAGATAATGATACGGATTATGATATAATATACCTGGACTTTAGTAAGGCATTCGAAAAGGTAACACACGAGGGGCTCCTAACTAATGTTAAGACTCATGGAATAGATGGGAAGGTTCTTCGTTGGATTAGATATTGGCTAAGTGATAGGCAAGAAAGGGTTACACTTAATGGTTCTAAATCTGAATAGGGACAGGTAACAAGTGGGGTTCCACAAGTGTCCTGTTTTGGGTGCATTACAGCTTTTTATTTACATCAACGACTTGGATTGTGGGATTAGCAGTCATATCAGCAAATTTGCTGATGATACCCTACCCTACCTTAAGGTAGGTAGGATTATTAGATCACAGTCTGATGTACACATATTGCAGGAAAACTTAGATAAATTAAATGAGTGGGTAGTCATGTGGCAGATGGAATTTAATATTGATAAGTGTAGCGTAATACATGTTGGTAGAAAAAAACCTGATAATAGATGCACCATACGCAATGTATCGATGAGAAGATCAGAAGGTGAGAAAGATCTTGAGTGAGGGTGACCTCATACCTCAGTCCTACGAAACAATGCATTGAGGCTAGAAATATAGCTAAAAGGGTGTTAGGATTCATTAGCAGGAGTGCTAAAAGTAAAAATCATGAGGTAATTCTAAAGCTTTATTTTGCTCTAGTCAGACCTCACCTAGACTATGCGGTTCAGTTTTGGTCTCCGTATTACAGGATGGATGTAGCCTTGTTAGAATCAGTGCACAGAAGGATGACAAAATTATTCATGGGATGCATAACTTTAGTTACGAGAAGAGATTAAAGTTTTAAAATTTACACTCACTCCAGAGACGAAGAGTAAGGTGCGATCTGATAGAAGTTTTGAAGTGGATAAAGGAATACAATAAACGACATGTAGGAGACGTTATTTTGACTAGTAGACAGGGTAGAACAAGAAGTAACGGATTCAAGTTGGAAAAGTGTAGATTTAAAAAATAAATTAGGAAAAGCTGGTTCACAAATAGGGTGGTAAATGATTGGAATGGACTCAGTAGACAGGTAGTTAGTGCGCAGTCATTAGTTAGTTTTAAAAGGAGGCTACATAAATCCATGGATGAGGATGAAAAGTGGATGTAGGCAGTGTTAATTAGCAGGAACTTCCTCGTTTAGGTCTCGCGTTCTCTAGTAGCTTCCTTATTTTCTTATGTTCTTATGTTCTTATTTATATCCATCCCCATCCAATAATTATAATTTATCCAGCCTCCTTTTAAAGCTTCCTATTGAGTCCAAAATGACCACATGACGACTGAGTCCATTCCAAACATTTACCACCCTATTTTCGAACCAGTTTTTCCCTATTTCATTTATAAATTTATGCATTTCCAGCTTTAATTCGTAATTTTTTTCTACCCTGATTACTAGCCGTAAGCACTTTTCCTACACCGCCTTTATTGTATCCCTTTAAACACTTAGAAACTTCCATCAGATTAGACACAAACACATACATGAATGAAATATCCCAGAGAGGCTGACACACCAGCTATGGCAGAATTCCAAAGTAAACTTTCATGACAAGACTCCTTCGTCTACGTTCAGAAGATCGCCTAGGGTCAGATCGGCCTGGAGGGTCAGCGATTTGGCTTAAGAACAATGTAACGTATCCTTACTTTATGTCCTAGTACAGTGCTCTTCAACCTTTTTTGATGTCGTCCACCCCTAATGGTGATTTGATAAAAGCTGTCCACCTCAATTTTCTTTAATCTCTAAAATCTCACGGCTCTTGACATTGTAAATATGCTATAATCATATATAGACTATATCATTCTACAAATGTACAGGTAGGAAAATGTAGTTTCACTCAATTTATATTTACAGTTTACATATTCTTCTGTATAATAACACATGCAGTCTAAAACTATATATATATACAATAACAAAATAAACATTTCCTAGGAATTCCAGAGCAAATGCACCTTTCTTCATGAACTAAAGTAAAATTGCATATAATATGCATTATAATTGGTAATCCAGAATACAAAGCCTTTTCCTTCAAGAAACAAAAATCAGTGGCCTGGCTGCTGTAGCAATTTGTCTGCTATCAGTTTTGAGACTGGCAACTTAGCGGGCTTTGTGTTACCTCTTTTTGTTGTGCCCTTAGCCAGTCCTTTGTCAGTTCACCTGACGTCTCCGTGGAGTGAGGTTGTGTTTTTGAGTTCTCGGGATTAGAATGGCTACGTCTGTGATGGAGAGTGTTGTGGAGGCGGAGAGAGAAGTGGTGTTGTGTGCTTCTGCGGGGGTTGAGAGTGGTAGTGTGGTAGGAGTGAAGGAGGCTGAGGTTAAAACTAGTGTGGTAGAGGGAGTGAGAAGGGTCGTGGAAGAGTGTAGTGAAGGGTGTGGAGATGTGCTTAAGACTATTCTGGAGGCGATCGAAGACCTGAAAATGAGCTTTGCAAGTGAAGTGAACGAATTGAAAAGCGTTGTGATGAAGCAGGAAATAGAGATACGTTCTCTTAAGTGTGGAGGTGAAGGTCCAAGTGGAGTGAGTGGAGGGGCACATGCGAGGGATGTACCTGTAGGGGTACCAGAGCGAGATGTGACTCGAGAGACTACTAAGGTCACCAGTAAGTCACCAGGGATTGGTGTTTGGAAGGTAGTTGATCATGGAGCCAGCCCGAAGGAGAAAAAGGTAAACAATGACCATGTTGTGTGCACGAACCCATTTCAGGTACTCTCAGGGCTGCAAGAGGGAGAAACGGAGGTAAGGAAGGTGGACGATACATCATTACCCGAAGGAAAAATCTTGGTTGTTGGTGACAGTCAGGTTAGGCATCTTGACAGCAGGTTCTGTGACAGGGAAGGGATGCGCATGAAGTCGGTGAGTTATCCAGGGAAGGGGATAGGCTATGTTAGTGACAAGATAGTTGAGTGCATGGCGGACCAAGGGAAAAAGCCCATCGTCTGCCTGAGCGCTGGGGGAAATGATGTTGAGTGTGTAAGAAGTGAGGAATTGCTACGGCGGTTCAAGGAAGCTGTAGGTAAAGTTAGGGACAGGGGTGGGGTCCCTGAGGTGTGTGGTGTCCTTCCAAGACGCTTTGTTGACGACTTGTGGTACTCCAGGGCTATTGCAATGAATTGCCGGCTGGCACTTCATTGCAAAGACAATGGTTGGGCCTTTGTAGACAGCTGGAACCTCTTTTTCGGGCATAACCATCTCTACCGCAGGGATGGGGTGCACTTTTCGAGGAAAGGAGTTCATATCTTGTCTGAATCCCTTGAAAGGGAGGTAGATGCACTGCAGGCTTTTTTAAGACAGAGAACCGGGGTTTAGACACTGGGGTCGGGGTAAAGGAAACTTGCGACACTAGGAGAAGTATCAGAAGGCAGGGAACTAACGTGATTCGTAAGAAAAGAGAGAGGAGGGGTTTAGTTAAAGATAAAGGGAAAATTGAAAAGAAGAAGAGGAGTTGCTTGAAAGTTTAGTATACAAACTGTAGGAGTATTTTAAATAAGATAGATTTCCTGAGAGGAATAAATAGTGTAGAGGATTTTGATATAATAGCAGTAACAGAAACATGGTTGGATATGTCAGGAAAGGTATTTGATCCAGAAGTCGAATAGCTGGGTATAAGTTATTTCACAAGGACAGAGTAGGCAGACGAGGTGGAGGAGTTGCGCTTTATGGAAGAGATACATTGCAGTGTTGTGTAGATAATGTTATAAAAACAGATGACAGCATAGAGTCTATATGGGTAGAGGTTACGGAGGGAACTGAGAAAATGTTTTTGGGTGTAGTGTATAGGCCTCCAAACTTATGTAAAGAGGATTCAGCTCCTATATGGGAAGAAATAAACAAGGCCTGCAGATATAATCGACTATGCGTGGTGGGGGATTTTAATCTTAGGAATATAGACTGGGATTTAATCATAGGTGACAGCGACGCATGTGAATTGTTAAGTATAATCCAGGATAACTTCCTATGTCAAGCAATCAAGGAGCCTACTAGAGGAGATAGTATTCTAGACCTATTGCTGACAAATAGAGACGATTTAGTTACAAATGTGGAGGTCGGTGGGAATTTAGATAATAGCGACCATTATGAGATCAGATTTAGCTTAAAATGAGAAGTTGGAAAATTAAGTGGCAATAAACATCGAATACCTAATTTTAGAAAGGCCAATAATGCAAGATTAAGAAGATACCTGGATGTTATTAATATGAGGTGTGGGATGGAGGGGAAGAAAATTTCCCAGGATAACGACAGGGCGATGACAGCTGGAAAGGCCAATTATGAACGATTAGGAAGGCACCTGGAGGTAATTGGTGCGGTTAGATATGGAAGTGAGGTCATGGCTGAGGAGGTAATTAGAGAGGTTAGACAGGGAAGTGAGGTCAGGGCTGAGGAGGTAATTAGAGAGGTTAGAAATGGAAATGAGGATGGGGTCGAGAAGGATTATACCTCATTTGTAAGGAATATAATTGACGGACAGAAAAAAAATATTCCTTATAGGGAAATAAGGTCCAGAAAGAGTGATCCAAAATGGATGACCACCAATTTAAAACACAACATTGGAGTAAAAAGAAACATTTATATAAGGTTCAAGGCAGAATTGGTAAACAAAGAACAGTATAACGTGATGGCAGGGACAGTGAAGAAATTAACTCGAGTTGCTAAGAATAATTATGAGATTAAAGTAGCAGCACAGGCGAAAAGGGACCCAAAAGGGTTCTATCAGGTATATAAAACAAAGACAAGGGAATTAGTTGGGCCGTTAAGGTCAGGACAGGGTGAGGTCTTAAATACGGATGAGGATATGTGTAAGAGTCTAAGCGATTATTTCGTAAGTGTTTTTACGGAGGAGGATACACAGGCGATACCTGATAGTGAACAGATGTTCATAGGAAGCGTTGAGGAGAAACTCAAAGATATTGTGATAACTAGGGAAATGGTGGAGGAGGGTATAGATAAAATGAAGAATTTTAAATCGCCAGGACCAGATGAAGTGTATCCCAGGGTATTAAAGGAATGCAAGGCGGTTGTTAGTGAGTCGTTAGTGCACATTTTTAGGAAATCGGTTGAGATAGGCGATGTGCCATTATTGTGGAGGAAAGGAAATGTTGTTCCAATATTTAAGAAGGGAGACAGAGGACTAAAGTCATATTATCGACCCGTAAGTCTAACATCAGTGGTGGGTAAATTATTTAAATCTATTATTGCAAAAAACATTAAAGAGCACTTAGATAAACATAGTTTGATCAATGATTCACAACATGGATTCACCAAAGGTAGGTCATGTCTCACCAATTTATTGAGTTCTTATAGGAAAGTTTATGAGACGGCAGATAATGATACGGATTATGATATAATATATCTGGACTTTAGTAAGGCATTTGACAAAGTACCACACGAGTGACTCTTAAATAAGGTTAGGGCTCATGGAATAGATGGGAAGGTTCTTCATTGGATCAGAGCTTGGCTAAGTAATAGGCAACAAAGGGTTACAATTAATGGTTCTAAATCTGAATGGGGACTGGTGACAAGTGGAGTTCCACAAGGGTCTGTTTTGGGTCCATTACTATTTTTGATTTACATCAGCGACTTGGATAGTGGGATTAGCAGTGTTATCAGCAAGTTTGCTGATATCACTGTTAGGATACTAAGTTAGGTAGGATTATTGGATCACAGTCTGATGTAAACATATTGCAGGGAGACTTAGATAAACTTAACGAGTGGGCAGTCAGATGGCAGATGGAGTTTGATATTGATAAATGCAGCGTTATGAATGTTGGTAGGAAAAACCCTGGTAATAGATACACCATAAGCAATGTATCGCTGAAAATATCAGAAGGTGAAAAAGATCTTGGAGTGAGGGTGAGCCCAGACCTCCGACCTAGGAAACAATGTATGGAGGCCAGAAATAGAGCTAATAGAGTATTAGGATTCATTACCAGAAGTGTTAAAAGTAGAAGCGCGAAATTTATTCTAAAGCTTTATCTGGCTCTAGTCAGGCCTCACCTAGACTATGCGGTTCAGTTTTGGTCTCCATATTACAGAAAGGATATAGCCTTGTTAGAAACAGTGCAGAGAAGGATGAGCAAAATGATACAAGGGATGCGTAACTTTAGTTATGAGAGGAGATTGAAGTTATTAAAATTACACTCACTCGAGAGACGCAGAGTAAGGGGCGATCTGATAGAAGTTTTTAAGTGGATAAAGGGATTTAATAAAGGCGAGGTAGGAAAAGTTCTTACGGCTTTTAACCAGGGTAGAACAAGAAGTAACGGATTCAAGCTGAAAAATCGTAGAATTAGAAAGGAAATAGGGAAAAACTGGTTGACAAATAGGGTGGTGAATGAATGGAATGGTCTCAGTAGACAGGTAGCTAGTGCGGAGTCATTAGGGAGCTTTAAAGAGGAGCTGGATAGGTTCATGGATGGAGATGAAAGGTGGATGTAGGTAGTGTTAGGTGACAGGAACTACCACGTGTAGGCCTCGCGGTCTCTTGTAGCTTCCTTATTTTTTTATATTCCTATGTTCTTTGTGATGTAAAAAAAAAAAAAGAATCGAGACATGAGATGATTTTCAAATGCAGCCCGCATAATAGGATCCAAATTCGGAATGGCATTCCTTTTCTTTGCCTTGATTAAAATTAAGCTTGAGAAACCTTCCTCACACAAATATACGTATTGCTGGCATCTGCACAAACATGGCTATTGCCTGCTCAGCTAACTCCTTGTATTCTTGAGTATCAAACAGGGCTACCCAGAAATGCATGGGATGGCCAAATTTTTCGAAAGCTGCTTTTTGAGAATATTATACCCGAAGCTCCAATAGGGCATGAGAATGATCAGTTTCATCATCTGAAAATGGAGTAAGCATCCACATGTTGGAGGTCAGGTCTCTTGGAAATATAAGTCATGGTTTTCCTGCATGTAAGTAAGGTGCCTGGTAATTAAGTGGGGCATTCGTACCTGCAGTGTCTGTTTTGCTGTTTGCATACCATCGTCATGTTCTCAGCCACATTCTCTCATATAGGTATCAAAGACTTCAAAATCAGAAAAACACTGATCTATACTGACAAGTGGGCATGATCTCGTCCACCCACCTGTCCACTCCAGGACAGCCGTCCATCCCTCACTTAATCTCGTCCACCTTAAAGTGAACCGACCACCCAGGTTGAATAGCTCTGTCCTAGTAGATCGTGGATAAACTGGAATTCGAACCCTGTCGCTGATCTCTCCAACTGAGGGCGTGGTTACCCTTACGAGGGACGGTAAACCGTGGTAATTTGCAAACAACTCATAGTCATTAAAAGTTGGAGTGCCGAACCTCATATGAAAAAAGCTATCGTACACATAGGCATAGATATATATGACCACAGACCAGATCAACAACTTTACACGTTAATACTCATCTTTTAAATATTTTTTTTTAATAAATTTCAGTTAAAACTAATTGTAAAGTAAATTTAGCGCTTGATCTCCCATCATAAGTCCACATACAGGAGTCTCACCCTCGCAAAGGAATTTTTACCTACAGTGAGCCGATTAAAGTAAATGTTGGGGGTTTTCCCTCATCTGCGACTAGTGCTTCACTTTCAGTGGTTTATTGCTCTTATTATTACTATTATTTGTAAAAATTTGTCATCTAGTGTATCTTTCTTTATTTATGATGTATGATTATAATAATAAAGTTATCGTTATGCCCTCATATTTAGCTTGGTTATGTAATTAGTCAATAAAGTTCTATGTATATTTCCATATTTACCATTGATGTGGGATTAGACAAATAAAGTAATATAGTAGGTTAGTTTATATGTGTCCGACGGTGGTGTCGATGGTGGTTGGTGAGGTTGAACCAGTAGTTAATTAAATCCATTTAAACTATTAATTGATTATTCACAAAATAAACACTTAATACAAAAAAATCTAGGTTTAGCAAGACGGTCAGCCCGTCGTCTTTTCTCCTCATACCTATTTTTGTTTTTTCCTTTCCTCCGAACTTATTCCTAGCTCTTCTTTCCCCCCAACTGTCTAGCTCCACTCGAATCGAATCAGACTTCATTGACTGCTCAAGCCACAATCACTCACTGCCGTCTCGATATTGCTCTGCTCGTGGCTTATAATACACATTGACCACTTGATCAAGCTTAAAATTCCTTTTATAATATTTATATATTATTAGTAATTTCGTTGTGTTAACTTGTAAGATTAAAATAAGAGATTGGCCAATGTTTTTATGTTATTACTTTTGTTATGTTAACTTGTAAGATAAAAATATGAGACTGGCCAATGTGTTTCTGTTATTACTTTAGTTGCATTAATTTGTAAGATTAAATTAAGAGTTAAACCAGGGGTTCCCAAAGTGGTCGATATCGACCCCCAGGAGTCGTTGGGACCATCCAAGAGGTCGATGAATCGCCAGGGGGTCAATAAATGGCTAGGGAGTCGGGCGATGAATGGCTAGGTGAGGAAAGTTTCAGCACGCAACAACTGCCAACAACAGTTATGCGAGTGGTACCAAAGCCACCTCTGTGTCACCCTGACATAGAGACGGCTTTGACTTGGCTCGGTGCTAGTCTGTGACGTCACGTCGGATCTGTACCCCGCCCCACGCACCCTCCACACAAATACCCATCTCTCTCCCCTCCTCTGTCCGAAGATCGTACCGTACGTGAAATATTCCTATCCGGTCCCCGTACTGAGCGAGCAAGCGTATTCCTCCCTCTCGTTGATGAGTGGACAGCCAGTAGTCCAGTACATTATCAGCACGCTACTACTACTACTACTACCTATAAGTAGTACTATAATTCCCCATATTCATTTAATCATAACATGTATGTATTACGTTTTTATTTCATAAGATATACTATTTTCATTTAAATGTGTGGGGG
>JACEEZ010000398.1:95000-120000 GCA_016584305.1 Chionoecetes opilio
TTCGGGAGGTGTCTTGTTACTCTTCTTTTGAAAAGATTTAAGTCATAGGAAGGTGGAAAAATAGAAACAGGAAGCGAGTTCCAGAGTTTACCAGTGAAAGGGATGAAAGAGTAAAGATACCGATTAACTCTTGCATTAGGAAGATGGACAGAATAGGGATGAGAATGAGTAGAAAGTCTTGTGCTGCGAGGCCGCGGGAGAGGGGGAGGCATGCAGTTAGCAAGTTCAGAAGAGCAGTGAGCATGAACATAACGATAGAAGAGAGCAAGAGAAGCAGCATTGCGGCGGTGATTTAAAGATTGAAGACAGTCAGTCAGAGGAGAGGAGTTGATGAGACGAAAAGCTTTTGACTCAACCCTGTTTAGGAGAGCTGTATGAGTGGATCCTCCCCAAACATGTGAGACATACTCCATACATGGGCGGATAAGGCCCCTGTAAAGAGCAAGCAATTGGGAGGGAGAAAAAAAAGGACGCAGACGCCACAGGACACCTAACTTGTTAGAAGCTGTTTTAGCAAGAGATGAGATGTGAGATTTCCAGTTCAGATTTTTAGTAAAGGATAGTCCTAGAATGTTCATTGTAGAAGAAGGAGACAGATGAGTGTCATTGAAGAAGAGGGGATAGTTATCTGGTAGGTTTTGTTGAGTAGATAGGTGAAGAAATTGGGTTTTTGAGGCATTGAACAAAACAAGGTTTGCTTTGCCCCAATCAGAAATTATAGAAAGATCAGAAGTTAGGCGCTCGGTGGCATCTCTCCGTGAATCACTTAGTTCCTGTTGAGTTGGACGTCTAACAAACGGTGTTGAAAAATGCAGGGTAGAATCATCAGCGTAGGAGTGGATAGGGCTTTGAGTTAGACTTAGAAGATCATTAATGAATAATAGAAAGAGAGTGGGTGATAGGATAGAACCCTGGGGAACACCACTATTAATAGATTTAGGAGAAGAACAATGTCCGTCTACAGTAGCTGCAATAGAACGGTTTGAAAGGAAACTTAAGATGAAGGTACAGAGAAAAGACCGAATGAGGGTAGTTTGGAAATTAAAGATTTGTGCCAGATTCTATCAAAAGCTTTTGATATGTCAAGGGCAACAGCAAAAGTTTCACCGGAACCCCTAAAGGAGGATGACCAAGATTCAGTTAGGAAGCTAGAAGATCTCCAGTAGATCGCCCTTTACGGAAACCGTACTGACGATCAGATAGAAGATTGTGAGCAGATAGATGCTTAAGAATCTTCTTATTAAGTATAGATTCAGAAACTTTAGAAAGGCAGGAAGTCAAAGCTATAGAACGGTAGTTTGAAGGATTAGAACGGTCACCCTTCCTAGGAACAGGTTGGATGTGAGCAAACTTCCAGCAAGAAGGAAAGGTGGAAGTAGTACTACTACTACTGCTGCTACTACTACTATTACTACTGCTGCTATCACTACAACTACTAATACTAAAGCTTCAATACAACCACTTCTACTAATTCTACTAGTAGTACCTACTGCTACCACAGCTATCTTTTTGTATTTCTATATTTGTAGATCCTGCATTTTTCTGTGCTATAGAAGGATCTGATGCTTGACCCTCACCAGTGATAGCGAGAGCATGAATTATATTGCGAAGTCATTCATAACCAGGGGCTTTTGCAAGCCAACGGAGACCTCGTTGCTCTAGTCGTGAAAGGTAGGGTTAATTAACAGTTTGTGGATAGTCTTCGGCCACTTGACAAATTCATAACGAGTTTGCCTCCAGCGGGACTTTTGCTCCCGGCATTGGGACCTCAAGGTAACAAAGTCCAGGCACTAAACACTCGGCCACCACCTCTCCTACTACTAATTGTAATAATGTTGATAATTACAGTAGTATTTAAATTTAAAATAATAATAATAGCAATGATTAAATTAATGATAATCAATATTATGATAAAAGTAAAAACTATGAACATGAAATTATGTAAGCAATAATAACAATGATAATGATAATGGTAATAATAATAGTAATAAAAGTACGCAAATATGTAGAACATCCCCTTACATAATATAATCCTCATTGTTTATTCCCCACCGAAACTAAATGCTTACCGAAGTTATTGTATGTTTCCACTTACTTTCTTTACTTTCATTTTCAATCCAAAGTTCGCTGTTGCATATACGTGTGCAACAACATAACTATGCAATATGTCCATAACTTTCTTGGGTTTGACCATAGACCACTGTATACCTGGACTGCGCACGGAATATCGGCCTGTCGCGCAAGGGCCTGAAGTCGGAGGGCCGCTCGGATTCATATATATATATATACGGATCAAATAGACAGATTTATCAGTATATATGATATACTGTAATCTTCATAAATGTTTGTTCTATAATATTATCAAATAAAAAACAGTAAAACACGGTAAAGAAATGCCATTACGAGACTATGAAGAAATATGCATGAACTTAATATTCACTTCAACTCTTCGCCATTTAAAACTTTGGGAGTCAACTTTTATCATGAAGGGTATCAATAGAAGTGCAATTGTATTAGCTTTCCATTGCCATATTTCGTTATCTGATAAATTAATTAGAACCATGCATAAATTAGCGTTAACTAAATAAATAAAATCATCAATCGGGTAATTTTCCCGATTGATGAGGTTATTTATTTAGTCAACGCTAATTTATATATGGTACTAATTCATTTATCAGAAAACTAAATATATAAGTAAATAAATAACATCATCAATCGGGAAAATTACCCGATTGATGATTTTATTTATTTATTTAACGCTAATTTATGCATGGTTCTAATTAATGTATCAGATAACGAAATACATCAATGGAAAGCTAAAAAACTGCGCTTCTATTGATACCCTTCATGATAAAAGTTGACGCGCAAAGTTTTAGATGGCGAAGAGTTAAGTGAATAATAAGTTCATGCATATTTCTTCATAGTCGCGTAATAGCATTTTTTTTGCGTGTTTTACTGTTTTTTATTTGATAATATTATAGAACAAACATTTACGAAGATTACAGAATAACATATATACTGATAAACCAGTCTATATGATAGTCCATAGACCACTATATCTCTTTGTCGGGCGCCCCGCAGGCCCCTATGCAGCCCCGCAATTCAAAACCACTTCGCGTGAACAGTCCAGGTATACAGTGGTCTATGGTTTGACTTATCTCAATATCTCAATTTAATTTACTTATTAAATGTATCTGTGTAGTGTATCTCTCATCTCCTTAGAATTTTAATATGTATGTTTCGTCGACAATTTGAATTCCAAAGTGGAGCATATTATAACTCATTTTATTTTACCTAAAATGTATATGCTTGGAGATTTAAATGTTAACTGCCAGCTTTGGTTATCTTTTTTTTTTCACTATACAGTCCACCCTAGTAAAGAAGCTTTCTAATTTGCTTACATAGCGCAGCTGGTGCAGCACAATACACGTATTTCTGATAACCTTGGAGACACGCTCAACATTATTGACCTTTTCCTCACCTCTAACTCTTCAACATGATATTGTTACGAACGTGCTCCTGGACAACTCGAGCTCGAGTTCGAGGACAACTCGGGTTCAAGTTCGAGGGAGAAGCCGTGTGTTTGTTGTGGGGCTCAGGTCGAGACCCAAGGAGATCACGAGGCTGACGAGGTGGCGTCTCCCGCGGGAGGTGAAGTCTCTGCTGGTGTTGTGCCGGAAGGAGGTAAGGTGGTCTCTCCTGCGGGAGGTGACGTCTACTGTGGCACTGTGTAGTGCCTGTGGGGGGCACTGTGGTGTGTCGCGGTGGGTCTAGCGGGCTGCTGGCGAGGCAGTCGCTGACGGAGGGAATCTACGTGGCCAGTGGAGTGGGGAGAAGACTCCTGGCACGTAGGGAGGCACAAGAGACTTCCTGGGAGAAGAATTGCCCCTGTGGGTTGTGGCGCCGGAAGGAGGCGGCCACAGTGGATAGTCGCAAAGTTGAGTTTGCGAGGAGGTAAGGTTGTGTGGTAGGATTTCGGCGCCCGGCTTGTGGCGGCCGCTATAGGTTGTGGCACCTGATGAGGCGGCCACTGTAGTGTGTCTGTGAGAGGTACTGGGGTTGTGTGGTGGTTGTGTAGCGTCTCCCTACGACGGCCGAGGAAGAGGTCGGAAGTTGTGACGTTGCATTGGTGTCAGGAGCTGTAGATTTGTAGTGAGTGACGTTTCAACTTGTACTGTGAGTTACTTCAATATAACACCGTGCAAGGATCCTTTGTGTTTGCCTAAACCTTTCCCCCCTGAGTGTGTGAACAGCCAGAGAAGGAGAACCCAGCCTGTTAAGTCCTCAATTCCTAGCACGAGCCCTGTTTACGAGCTACGCCCCCCCCCCCCTTTTGTTTAAGCACCTGCCTGCTTACCTGCATCTCAAGAGAGCAGCCTGGAGCAGGTGTAGAGGAGCCTAGCTGAGGACAGTGAAGGTAAGGAGGGGGGCGTTCGTTGCACTGGTGTCAGGAGCTGGGATGTTGCTGGAATATTGAGGTGAAAAATGCAGGTATCGTGAAATTCCTTTGTCTGGCTTCGGGGGGAAGACAAGATAGCGGGCAGTGCTGAGTCAGCGGTACAGCCGTCCTTGGCAGACCTTATGGCGGTGATGCAAGCCATGAGTGTTACTTTGAGAGCAGGACAACAGGCGATAAGGCAGGAGATAAGTGTGACACGGCAGGAAATAAAGGGAGAAATGGTTGAAGTGAAACCTGAAGTGAAAAGTGAGGTGCTAAGTGAAGTACCCACTAAGGCAGAGCGAAAAGAGTTAGAGCCAGTGATGAGTGAGCAGAAAAACCTGTCTGTGGGTAATATGTCTGAGCGTGTGGCTAGCGCTGGGGCCGCGGTTTGTGACCCGGTCGTGGGTGTGATTGTGAAGGACGAGTCTGGGGGAGAGAGCGCGGTCGCGTCTTGTGAGTGTGAGGTGGTGACTGGTGTGCGTGTTGGGGAGTGTAAGGAGAGCGTAGGCCTACCCCTCTCGCTACCCATCCCACCTAGCTCACGCAAGTCTCCGCCTCGTTGTGCGGGGCCGAGTGCACGTCAGGAATGTGGCGACTTGCGACAAAGGCCGCAGGAGCTGGATGCGCCAGTGTCGTGGAAGGCCTGTCGGGCCCGAGTCGCGGCGCTGGCGAGCGGCGTGAAAAGCCTGCGCGGCAAGAAAGGACTGGTTGGTGGCCTGCGCGGCGTGAAAGGCCTGCGCGGCAGGATAGGCCTGGTTGGTGGCCTGACGCCCAGACAGGTGCGGGTCAAGAACCCACTGTGGAAGGGCAAGAAACCCGCTCACTTCGCCTCGACATGGAACCACCGGAAGAAGAGGCGCCGTCGGAGTGAGCGTGGGAGGCCTCACAGCAGGCGAGGTAGGCCTCCGAGCGCCAGGATGACGAAGTGGACGCACCCATTCCCGCCTCTGCCGCGCTTTCGGGGGGTTGACGAGCAGTTGAGCTACTCCTGTAGTGTGTGGCCCCCGCCGAAGCTGGTACAGGTGGCGGTAACTGCTTGGTACGACGGTGGAGGGTTGCACCGTGCCCGTTACCAGGCAGAGCCAGTCACAGCGTGCTGCTGTTAAGCCCTGTCGCACCGTCACCGGCGCCTTGCAGTGGAGGGCATGGTCGGTCGGGAGGTCGTGGCGCCTTTCCCGCGGAGACTGGAGCAGTGGAGCCGGGTTAGAGCTGCGGAGGCCCAGTGGAGTGTGAAGACTCCTGGGCCGTGGTTATCTCTGAGGCGGGCCAAGGGGTAGAGGAAGTCCCCCTGTGGCCTGTGGCGGCCGCTGTGTTGTGGCGCCTGGTTGAGGTTGCAGCTGTGTTCCTGTTGGTGTGTCTCGCGTGGAAGAGGAGGGTGGCCTGGTGTGACTTTCCAACACTGCAGTGGCGGCTGGTGGATGGCGATGGAGGGACTTGCAGTTGTGAAGCTTTGGAGTGGTAAAGTTTGGTAAAAGGTGGTTTGTTTAATAATGGGGTGAGTTGCCTTTCATTTGAGGATTTTGTGTTATATGTGCATGTAGGAATGTATTATGATTTCTGTTTTTTTTTAGTTTTGGCTGGCCGAGGTCGGCCAGTTTTTGTGAGGGGAGGGTAGTGTTACGAACGTGCTCCTGGACAAGTCGAGCTCGAGTTCGAGGACAACTCGGGTTCAAGTTCGAGAGAAAAGCCGTGTGTTTGTTGTGGGGCTCAGGCCGAGACCCAAGGAGACCACGAGGCTGACGAGGTGGCGTCTCCCGTGGGAGGTGAAGTCTCTGCTGGTGTTGTGCCGGAAGGAGGTAAGGTGGTGTCTCCCGCGGGAGGTGACGTCTACCGTGGCACTGTGAAGTGCCTGTGGGTGGCACTGTGGTGTGTCGCGGTGGGTCTAGCGGGCTGCTGGCGAGGCAGTCGCTGACGGAGGGAATCTACGTGGCCAGTGGAGTGAGGAGAAGACTCCTGGCACGTAGGGAGGCACAAGGGACTTCCTGGGAGAGGAATTGCCCCTGTGGGTTGTGGCGCCGGAAGGAGGCGGCCACAGTGGATAGTCGCAAGGTTGAGTTTGCGAGGAGGTAAGGTTGTGTGGTAGGATTGCGGTGCCCGTTTTGTTGCGGCCGCTGTGGGTTGTGGCGCCTGATGAGACGGCCACTGTAGTGTGCCTGTGAGAGATACTGGGGTTGTGTGGTGGTTATGTAGCGTCTCCCTACGACGGCCGAGGAAGAGGTCGGGGGTTGTGACGTTGCATTGGTGTCAGGAGTTGTAGATTTGTAGTGAGTGACGTTGCAGCTTGTACTGTGAGTTATTTCAATATAACACTGTCAAAGGACCCTTTGTGTTTGCCTAAACCCTTCCTCCCTGAGTGTGTGAACAGCCAGAGAAGGAGAACCCAGCCTGGTAAGTCCTCAATTCCTAGCACGAGCCCTGTTTACGAGCTACGCGTCCCCCCACTCTGTCTTAACCATCTGCCTGCTTACCTGCATCTCAAGAGGGCAGCCCGGAGCAGGTGTAGAGGAGCCTAGCTGAAGACAGTGAATGTAAGGAGGGGGTTCATTGTAATATGTATGTAAAGCTATTATCTACGTTGGGCTCTTCCGATCAAATCCTTATTTCGTTGGCTGTCCTATCGGTCATGTGTCCCCTCAGCACCCACCTAATCGGTGATGCTTCTGGCATTACACCTTAGCTAAGTGGGGGACCCATGGTGGTACTACCTGGATATTCCATTGAGTAATTACTTCCTCCGTGTCAGAGATATCTATATCTTTATGCAGAACGCATAATAGTAGTCATTGTTTCTGGAATAGAGGCGTACATTCCATATACTTTATCTAGTCTTAAAGCCCTTAAACATTAAATCAGCTTGTTCTCCTGTGTCCAAGACAGAGAGACGGCTCACATATGGTACCGTGGCTATCCGTCTCCTGAAACTCAAGCTCTATCCGGAATCATACCAAATTTATTCTTCAACTTGCCAAAAACTCCTTCATCAAAACTTAATGTAAAATATATCTAGTTCTAACTCTTCTCGTGACTTCTGGCACCTAGCCAAAAACATTTTCAACAATTTACTTCTTAATCTGTTCCTCCTATACCTCAGCAAGATGGCTCCACATCTGTCCCATTTATTTATAAAGCTGAACTCTTCGCTCAAATCTTTGCTTATAACTCATCTTTGGATGATGATGGGCTTGTTGCTATTTCTCCTCCATCCTGTGACTATTAATTATGAATGTTATTTACATTCTTCGTAATTATGTTCTCTTTGCCATCTCTGACTTTTGATACTCTGAAAGCTTACGGTCCTGAAGGAGTCCCTCCTATTGTTATCAAAAATATGTACTTCTGTCGTTGCCCCCTCCTTAAATATGTTTTCCGTCTCATTCTAATTGCTTACTTCTTTTCTTCTTGCTAGAAGTTTGCTCACTATCAACCTGTTTCTAGAAGGGGTGATCGTTCAAATTTTTCAAAATACCGTCATCTAGCTTTGACTTCCTTCCTTTTTAAATCATTTGAGCATATTTTCAAAAATACAATTTTAAGAACATAAGAACATTATAAAATAAGGAAGTTACAAGAGGCCGTGAGATTTTAAGCGCCTATCTACTCACAATTGTCTACCTGACCGTCAGTACGATTTCCGTAAAGGGTGATCTAATGGTGATCTTCTAGCTATCCTAATTTAATCTTGGCCATCCACTTTTAGGGGCTTCCGTGAAATCTTTGCTATTGCCTTTGACATATCAGAAGCTATTGGTAGAGTCTGGCACAAATCTGCAATTTCAAAAGTACCCTCTTTCGGTTTCTATCCTTCTATCTGCACCTTATTATCAAGTTTCCTTTTCTAACCGTTTAATTGTAGCTGCTGTAGACGGTCATTGTACAGCTATTATGTAGTATATAAATACTGCTGTTCCTCGGGCTCTCTCCTATTACCCACTCTGTTTTCATTATTTCTTAATGATCTTCTAAGTCGAACTCAATGTCCTATTCACTCTTATGCTGATGACTCTACCCTGCATTTTTCAACGTCGTTTACTTGATACCCAAGTATACAGGAATAAAATAGTTCACGGAGGAATAAATAACTAACTTCTGATATATTTTTAATTTCTGAATGAGGCGGGGTATCCTTGTTTTGTTCAGTGCCTTAAAAAAATTAATTTGATCAAAAATCCACTTTCAGACAACTATATTCTACTCTCTAATGACACTTAACTGTCTCCCTCTTCTACAATGAACACTCTTGGGATATCCTAAACTAAAGATCTGAAATGGAAATTTCACTTATCTTATCCTGCTAAATCAGCTTCTTAGACGTAGATGTGGTATACTGGACATCATAACTCACCTGAAAAGATAAGAAAAACTAATTATATGCAAAGATAGCTGAGAATTTCGTAATACTAAAGTTGTATGATAATATTCGAAAACATCATGAATAATATTATGGAATCACTGCAACGTACCTGCAAATATTGAAGAACAAAAGCGTAGGAAAAAAAACCAACCAGTTATTACCTTGGAACGAAATGGTTTTCCTATTTGTTATATATCTTATTCAATGTTATGCAATACTGAGCTTCACTAATATCATTCTTGTCAGAGAATATATTTTCATATATATATATATATATATATATATATATATATAATTATATAATATTATATATTATTATATATTATAATATATATATATAATAATATATATATAAATATATATATATATATATATAATATATATATATATATATATATATATATATATATCTCTCTCTCTCTCTCTCTCTCTCTCTCTCTCTCTCTCTCTCTCTCTCTCTCTCTCTCTCTCTCTCTCTCTCTCTCTCTCTCTCTCTCTCTCTCTCTCTCTCTCTCTCTCTCTCAACACACATACACACACACACACGCATATATACATGCAATGTGCATACACCCACACATACCCACACACACACACACACACACAAACACACACACACAAACACACATACACACACACACACATTCACACGCACACACATACACATATACAAAAAAACAAAAAAAATTGGGTACTCTGTAGTGTAGTGGTTAACACGCTTGGTTCACAACCGATAATTCTTGGGTGCGATCCCCGGGCGTAGCGTAGAAAGAAGGGCGGTCTCCTTAAAACCAGAGCTCCTGTCCACTCAACAGTGAATGGGTACCGGGTGATAGCCGGTGGTTTTGACCCGCCTCCCGGGGTGGTGGCGTGGCCCCTGCTGCGGTGGGGAGCTAAAGGTGCAAACCCATGATCCTCAAACCTGGCTTCGGCCAACAACCACTACATAATGAAACAAAAAAGTCTGAGATTAAATGAAATGTATTATGGAGCCTAGACCATACGAGGGCAGCTCAGAGGCCGGATTTTCGAACGTTCATAACGGTCTCTAAGATCATCTTAGCACTAAGATTTATCTTAGAGTGTTTTCGTAACGCGTTAAGATATATGTTCAAACAATCTTTACGAACATCCATCCGCCATATTTGTTCTTATGTCCACCATATTTGTTCTTACTGCTAAGCTTGCTGAAGAGCACCGTTAAGCTGTTCGTAGGGTCGCATGATGCAATTTTTCTAATACACAAGCCAAAAAAAGTCATTTTCAGTAGTTTATTTCATGTTGAGTTGTTTATTGTTGGTCTTGACGTTGTAGGGGGAGTGTGAATGGTGCAGTGAATGGTATGCTGCTGAATGCCTAGGGCTGAGTGGAATGAGTTTAATACAAAGAAAAAAGTACTGTGTCTTGTGCTAGAAGTGTATAGAGAAGATAAAAGAAAGGGATAAGATTTTTCTCCCTTTCTTCCCGCATCTTATTCTCAGAAGAAGATGCAGGAAGTGCAGGAGGATAATAGGAGACATTGATGAGATGGAGAGAATGAGTCAATTAGTGAAGGATACGGATGGCGGTGGCATAAAGTGAAATTAAAACGAATGAATGATAGTGGGTGGGTACGCAAGGTGCATGAATGGAATGGATAGAAACGCAGATTATGTAAAATGAGTGCTGGAACGGCAGATAAACTAGGTAACCTTGATGGGTGTGTTTAGTGGGGAAAAGGACTAGTGCGTGTAATGCATGCATTGTAGGTGTAATAGTTAAATACCTAAGGGAATAAGTGCACTTTAAACCAATACAATATAACACAACCATTCGGTGGTTTAAAGTATCCTGAACGTTTCGTTGTCATCAGAAGGAGGATTTCTAACCTACACAACAGCTGTTGGAAATAAAAAATAACACATGGGGGGGTCTGTGAGGTGAGGTTAGGTTATGTAATCAAGGCCAAGGCTAGGTTACTTAACTACCTAGCAGTCTAGTTAGCTTAACAAGACAAGTCTTGGAGGGCGTAGTCCCCCAGTTATGTCAGAAGAGTATTGGTCAATAGGGAGTATTTTTTTTCTACAGACCTTCACAGATCCCTTCACATACCTCTAAAATGTAATTATAAAGTGAGGGAGAGTTGCCCCCTTTAAAGTAATCGTCCAGACCCATTTTTTTTTGCCTAATTATGTTGAATGTACATTCAAAACACCTAATCCACCAAAAATAATTGATTTCCAGGCCTTATTTCCGTAAAAACACGACTTTTGTAAAAAGCGCGCGAAAAAAAAAATCTTCGCTCCAACAGGGCTACGACTGTTATTGATGACGTCAGAACAGGGACGCCCGCAGACACTCTGTCTGACACCTGTCGGCAAATGTTATGATGAGCGATTGTACTTCGGTGTCAGACAGTGAATCTGTCGCTGTGACCGACACTCTTCCCACACACACGCCTCCTTCCCACACACACGCCTGCGCACCTACACCCTTCCTGCACACATACACACACAACACACACGTGTGTGGAGGGCGTGTGTGTGGGAAGAAGGCGTGTGTGCAGGCGTGTGTGTGGGAAGGCGGCGTGTGTGCAGGCGTGTGTGTAAGAAGGGTGTCGGTGTGCAGGCGTGTGTGTGTGAAGGAGGCGTGTGTGCAGGCGTGTGTGTGGGAAGGGTGTCGGTGTGCAGGCGTGTGTGTGGGAAGGAAGCGTTTGTGTGGGAAGGAGGCGTGTGTGCAGGCGTGTGTGTGGGAAGTAGGCGTGTGTACAGGCGTGTGTGTGTGTGCAGGCGTCTGTGTGGGAAGGGTGTCGGTGTGCAGGCGTGTGTGTGGGAAGGAAGCGTGTCTGCAGGCATGTGTGTAGGAAGGAGGGAGGCGTGTGTGCAGGCGTGTGTGTGGGAAGGAGGCGTGTATGCAAGCGTGTGTGTGGGAAGGAGGCGTGTGTGCAGGCGTGTGTGTGGGAAGGGTGTCGGTGTGCAGGCGTGTGTGTAGGAAGGAAGCGTGTGTGCAGGCGTGTGTGGGGGAAGGAGGCATGTGTGCAGACGTGTGTGGGAAGGGTGTCGGTGTGCAGGCGTGTGTGTGGGACGGAGGCGTGTGTGCAGGCGTGAGTGTGGGAAGGGTGTCGGTGTGAAGGCGTGTGTGTGGGACGAAGGCGTGTGTGCAGGCGTGAGTGTGGGAAGGGTGTCGTGTGCAGGCGTGTGTGTGGGACGGAGGCGTGTGTGCAGGCGTGTGTGTGGGAAGGAGGCGTGTATGCAAGCGTGTGTGTGGCAATGAGGCGTGTGTGCAGGCGTGTGTGTAGGAAGGATGTCGGTGTGCAGGCGTGTGTGTGGGAAGGAAGCATGCTGCACCCCCCATAAAGGATGCATGCATGTGGCATATAGCAAAAAAAATATATCAGAAACACCCAAATATCTTCAAGTACTATTATATTTATCTCTGTGTTTACGTGCCTCTGATCAAGCGCAGGAAGATGAGCCTCCCTGATGCTACGTCACCGAGCCTGAGCCTGAGCGTCTGCAAATCTTGAGTGTGTTTTGAGAACTCGGGGAATTTGCAGATTTTGATTGGGGATTATTTAAAAACGGCTGACTGGATACAAAAAGTGACGACGTATTGTTGATATACTCGTTAATGGCTATGATTTGATTGCATTAAATCAGGAATGATGAAATGTTCTGGACGATTACTTTAACCTCCCACGTAAAGTCTTTAATGAACCCCAAAATATTATTACTAATCTAACCTCATTATAACCTTACCTAACCCATTGCCCTTCCACCGTCCGGCTGCGCCTCTACTGTCACACAACTTACCCAAGGGAAGTCGAAACGGCAGCCTCAGTCCTGGGTGCTGTTCCCCTAAATGTCCTTGTGGAAGTCGTCGCCTCATACCCTCCACCCCGTTAACTACTGTGACATCTAACTGCTTAACACTGACGGGCCTTAGAAAGCCCGTGCCTTCCAACAATGGAAGTGCAATAAAATGAAAAAATAAAAATAAAATTACCTAACCTTACAATAACTTACTAGTGAGACCTAAGGGCGGGAAATAACTACGAATTCTACCAAGTTAGGTTATATTGAGGTTAGATTTGAAAATAGTTTTGGGGGGTCTCGCTAGGAGGTTATTAGTGAGGTTATTAGTGAGGATCCGTCTTCAGTACTGTGATATTATGCCTTGGGGAGTCATGTATTTGTTTACATTCTGACAGTGCATTATAATTGGTTAACACGCTCAGAGGTTGATGAAATCTTTCTTCTGATTGGCCAAGCGACAGTCAGCTGGGTTCCATTCCAAATGATCGTAAAGGAACTGAACGGGCTTGAAGATCGCATCATTGTCAGCTTAGAACATTCGGACGGTCCTTTGAAAATACATATTTAGTGGTGTTCGTAGCCCAAGATCAAAGATGGCCGCTAAGAACGCTCGAAGATGATCTTATAGGCGGAGTGCTACGAACGTTCGAACATCCTGCCCCTGGTTCTGTAAAATACAACTAAGTAAATACATTACATTTTTCAACGTCGTTTATTAGACGTCCCACTCAACAGGAACTAAGTGATTCACGGAGCGATGCCACCGAGCGCCTAACTTCTGATCTTTCTATAATTTTTGATTGGGGCAAAGCAAACCCTGTTTTGTTCAATGCCACAAAAACCCAATTAATGCACCTATCTACTCGACAAAACCTACCAGATAACTATCCCCTCTTTATCAATGATACTCAACTGTCTCCTTCTACAATGAACATTCTTGGACTATCCTTAACTAAAAATCTGATCTTGAAATCTCACATCTCATCTCTTGCTAAGACAGCTTCTAACAAGTTAGGTGTCCTGTGGTGTCTGCGTCCTTTGTTTTCTCCCTCCCAGGTGCTTGCTCTCTACAGGGGCTTTATCCGCCCATGTATGGAGTATGTCTCAAATGTTTGGGGAGGATCCACTCATATAGCTCTCCTAAACAGGGTCGAGTCAAAAGCTTTTCGTCTCATCAACTCCCCTCTGACTGACTGTCTTCAATCTTTAAATCACCACCGCAATGCTGCTTCTCTTGCTATCTTCTACCGTTATTTTCATGCTCACTGCTCTTCTGAACTTGCTAACTCCATGCCTCCCCCCCGCTCGCGGCCTCACTGCACAAGACTTTCTATTCATTCTCATCCCTGTTCTGTCCATCTTCCTAATGCAAGAGTTAATCAGTATATCTACTCTTTCATCCCTTTCACTGGTAAACCCTGGAACTCTCTTCCTGTTTCTATGTTTCCACCTTCCTACGACTTAAATCTTTTCAAGAGAAGAGTGACAAGACACCTCCTGATCTAAACTGGCCCACCCCCCTTTCTTTATTCTCCTACTGTCTTCTTTATAGGGACTGACAACTAGGCGAGCCTTGTGTAACCTCTTTTTTGTTGGGCCCTTGGCCAGTCCTCTGCGATGTAAAAAAAAGTAAGAGAGAAGTAAAATTTCCTCCCATTTTCATGTGTTTCTCATCACCCTTACGGCCTTCACCACACCCAACATCATCGTATCCTGTAATCCGGGGGAGAATGAGAGATAACTACACCGCACTCGTTCTCCCTCACAGTATCATACAATTACAATTAATTTCACACTACAGTGATTCATCAACTCCTTGCTGCCGCCATCTCTTCATCACCTGTCCGCATAACTATCAGCACCACGCAGCAACAGAGGTTTACGTGTGAGCCATTGATGAACGGAATTATTAACTGATTTAGCCCAATCAACATAATGTTAATTTGCCTTTAACTCTAAAACTCTTTAAAACTCATAGTACACTCGTATGCTGTCACTTTAACAGGCCACACAAAATATCCACAAGATATAACAGGTGTGGACGTCCAGCGTTGATTTAGGTAGACATGCGGTGCCTGCTTAGATAGCTTCAGTACTGAAGGGTATGATACTGGCAGCAAAAAGACATAAATTTACACTTGTCATATATACTTAATATTCACTTATATGTTTATTTTCCTTTCTACAATATTGCTCTTTATAGTTGGATATATTAGAAGATTTATTTAATTCTTCGGGTTGCAAGAAGTGGGCAATGAATTTACTTACGAAAGGTGACAAACGTGTGTGAGATGACTTGGGGGAGGAATGCAGGCATGGTGTGTTTCATGGATATCGATAGTGTAAGATCAATAATTAAACTTTTAATATTTAAACAAATCATAAATTAAACATACTTAAACACACAAAAAATACACATATAATCATACACACACACACGCATATATATATATATATATATATATATATATATATATATATATATAATATATATATATATATATATATATATATATATATATATATATATATATATATATATATATATATATATAATGTACGTATGTATCTAGCGACCAATAATGTGGAGAAAAGGGACACGCAGCAGATGTATTAAGGAAGACTCGCCTCCATAATAGAGGATGCCGAGGAGTAGAATGTCTGCATCCTGGGTGACTTTAATGCTGTCCCAGGCACTGCCTTCTACACAGACATTCAGCGCATGTGTGACTCCTACGGTACATAACAACAAACAACAGGAGGACGATGGCTAAGCGATTGTGTGAACTTTAAAAATTGCAGCGTAATCAGCTCAAACAAGTAACCAAAGACGAACTGATAGACAGTATATTGTTGTCTGAGGAAGAAGAAGGATCATTTACAGCACTCGCCGACAAACTGGGTGCAGTAATGACATAAGTAGAATAACTGAAGAAAGCAATAACCTCTCCAGATAGTTTCTTCCCAAAAAGTTCATGGAGCTGCAGACACAAATTAAGAGACAAGCCGAGATAATCTCCGAACAACAGCGCTTTCTCTAGATGATAGACCGCAAAGATAGGAAGGCGAACATCGTAGTGTTGGGAGTACCTCATGAAGGCGAAGCTTCGGATGGAGCAGTTACTGATGCTGAGAAGCTTGGAAAGATTTGGAAGAAGATAGATGTTGGTGCGGTACTATGTACACACCGCAGGCTTGGCAGAGACGCTGATGGAAGTGGACGCCGACGCAGACCTTTGCTACTTACGCTACAAGATAAAGAGGTACGAGCAAATCGGGGAGGCGGTAGGAAAGTGGTTAGCGTCACCAGGTGGCGTTCTTGAAGACCCGAGTTCGATCCCGAGTGAGACCCATAAATCCACTTAAAATATTTTTGCACCGTCGAGTGGCCTAAGAGAACCCACATGCCCCTTGCCCATTAACTTTATCTTCGATTGCGAGTGCATCAGAGGATACAGGGGGGCGACATGAGCCTCTAATCACAGGTGTCACTATAAAATATCCTGCCTGCGCCACCACGGGCGAGGGCCAACCATTACAGCCCTCAAGTTAGCCTCCAGGGCCTACCATCCCACCCGTGGAGGTCACTGCCTACAGGCGCTATAGGCCAAGATGTAACAACAACAACAACAACAACAAAATATTTTCATCAACGCGAGCCGTCTAAAGAACGCTGGTGAAAACTACTCCAAGATATACATCAAGAAAGACGTTCATCGAGCGTTAGGAAGGAGTGGCAACGGCTACGTGAGGTTGAAACAAGGGAAAAGGAGCGACCGAAGAATGTGGGATGCATCATCAGACTGGATACTCGTCAACGTAAACTCTACTGTGATGGCGTTGTCATTGACAGCTGGAACCCTGATTTTTTCTAAGTGCACCACAGCAAGACAAGAACATCAAGATTATATCATGGATATAAACCGTGTTTGCACACAACTAGAAAAAGTGAACGTTCAACGAAGCTGTTAAATGATTATATAATAATTATGATATTATAGGAATCAATCGAAAACTAAAACAAGCTTGCTTGTCAGATTACCCGAATATGTATCCTTCCATAGCGGGCGGAGTGGAAGGCAAGTCAGAAAGAGGCGGTTTGGTGGTGCTCTAAAAAAAATGTTGGGCCGATTTAGTATATGAAATTTATAATAGCATTGGTGACCAGGTTTGGCTGCAGCTCCGAGGTGAGGAGGGTGTGCTATTCGTGTTTTGATATATTCCTCCGAGTGACTCTCAGTATTGTTCACATTATGCTTTTGCTGTTATTCATGAAAACAATCTGATTTAATGATAAGACGAACAGATGCTTACTAATAGGCGACATGAACGCTAGATTCGGGAAGGCAGTGCGAGAGCTAGCGACCTTCTGTGAGATGCCAAGTATTAACATATCATACCCTGATATTGAAGATTGTGTCAGTGTGTCTAATGGCAATGCAGATTTCTTATTAACCATATGTATAGACACTGATCTCATGGTTTTGAATAACCTAAAGACATGTGATAAGTATTTTATTGGAAAGAAAACTTACAGGAAGCGTGACGCATGGGTGTCCGAACTCGACACATGTGTTGCGTCTCCAAGCATGCTTCAGCATCTCAGTGATTTTTCTCAGTTATACAGCGCGCTGATCTCCCTTCAGATCATGCTCCAATCACTGTATCTGTGTCGCGCACAAAGGTAGACTTGGATAGTTTGCTAGTCAGGGCAGCATCTTTGGGGGATCACGCAGCGCCGTATGGCAATACAACAAGGAGTGCCTTGATTACAAGCCAATCAGATTTCTTAATATAGATAGACAGATGTTTGCTTCAAGCATTGCACAGGTAAATATTCCCGATATAGGAGAGGATATTAATGTCTCCACCATAGTTATATCTGATGCTTTCTTTATATAAGTGTGCAGGGAGGAGCAAGTGCAGAGTGAGAGCAAACCAAGCTGATGTTAAGAACATAAGAACAAAGAAAGTAAGGAAGCTACAAGAGGCCGCGAGGCCTACACGTGGTAGTTCCTGTCGCCTAACACTACCTACATCCACCTTTCATCCCATCCATGAACCTGTCCAGCCCCTCTTTAAAGCTCCCCAATGACTCCGCACTAACTACCTGTCTACTGAGTCCATTCCACTCATTCACCACCCTATTTGTGAACCAGTTTTCCCTATTTCCTTCCTAAATCTACGCCCTTCCAACTTGAATCCATTACTTCTTGTTCTACCCTGGTTAAAAGCCGCAGGAACTTTTCCTACCTACCTCTCCTTTATTAAATCCCTTTATCCACTTAAAAACTTCCATCAGATCGCCCCTTACTCTGCGTCTCTCGAGTGAGTATAACTTTAATAACTTCAATCTCTTCTCATAACTAAAGTTACGCATCCCTTGTATCATTTTGGTCATCCTTCTCTGTACTGATTCTAACAAGGCTATATCCCTTCTGTAATATGGAGACCAAAACTGAACCGCATAGTCTAGGTGAGGTCTGACTAGAGCCAGATAAAGCTTTATAATAACTTCCGCACTTCTACTTTTAACACTTCTGGTAATGAATCCTAACACTCTATTAGCTCTATTTCTAGCTTCAATACATTGTTTCCTAGGTCGAAGGTCTGGGCTCACCCTCACTCCAAGATCTTTTTCACCTTCTGATGTTTTCAGCGATACATTGCGTATTGTGTATCTATTACCAGGGTTCTTTCTACCAACATTCATAACGCTGCATTTATCAATATTAAATTCCATCTGCCATCTGACTGCCCACTCGTTAAGTTTATCTAAGTCTCCCTGCAATATGTTTACATCATACTGTGATCCAATAATCCTACCTACCTTAGTATCATCAGCAAACTCTGCTGATATCACTGTTAATCCCACTATCCAAGTCGTTGATGTAAATCATAAATAGTAATGGACCCAAAACAGACCCTTGTGGAACTCCACTCGTCACCAGTCCCCATTCAGATTTAGAACCATTAACCCTTTGTTGCCTATTACTTAGCCAAGCTCTGATCCAACGAAGAACCTTCCCATCTATTCCATGAGCCTTAACCTTATTTAAGAGTTTCTCGTGTGGTACTTTGGCAAAGGCCTTACTAAAGTCCAGATATATTATATCATAATCCTTATCATTATCTGCCGTCGCATAAACTTTCCTATAAAAACTCAATAAATCGGCGAGACATGACCTACCCTTGGTGAATCCATGTTGTGAATCATTGATCAAACTATGTTTATCTAAGTGCTCTCTAATGTTTTTTGCAATAATATATTCCAATAATTTACCTACCACTGACGTTAAACTTACGGGTCGATAATTTGACTTTAGTCCTCTGTATCCCTTCTTAAATATTGGAACAACATTTCCTTTCCTCCACAATAATGGCACATCGCCTATCTCAACCGATTTCCTAAAAATGTGCACAAACGACTCACTAACAACCTCCTGCATGCCTTTAATACCCTGGGATACTGGGTTAAAACTAGTGTGGTAGTGTGGTAGAGGGAGTGAGAAGGGTCGTGGGAGAGTGTAGTGAAGGGTGTGGAGATGCGCTTAAGACTATTCTGTAGGCGATCGAAGACCTGAAAATGAGCTTTGCAAGTAAAGTGAACGAATTGAAAAGCGTTGTGATGAAGCAGGAAATAGAGATACGTTCTCTTAAGTGTGGAGGTGAAGGTCCAAGTGGAGTGAGTGGAGGGGCACATGCGAGGGATGTACCTGTAGGGGTACCAGAGCGAGATGTGACTCGAGAGACTACTAAGGTCACCAGTAAGTCACCAGGGATTGGTGTTTGGAAGGTAGTTGATCGTGGAGCCAGCCCGAAGGAGAAAAAGGTAAACAATGACCATGTTGTGTGCACGAACCCATTTCAGGTACTCTCAGGGCTGCAAGAGGGAGATACGGAGGTAAGGAAGGTGGACGATACATCATTACCCGAAGGTAAATTCTTGGTTGTTGGTGACAGTCAGGTTAGGCATCTTGACAGCAGGTTCTGTGACAGGGAAAGGATGCGCATGAAGTCGGTGAGTTATCCAGGGAAGGGGATAGGTTATGTTAGTGACAAGATAGTTGAGTGCATGGCGGACCAAGGGAAAAAGCCCATCGTCTGCCTGAGCGCTGGGGGAAATGATGTTGAGTGTGTAAGAAGTGAGGAATTGCTACGGCGGTTCAAGGAAGCTGTAGGTAAAGTTAGGGACAGGGGTGGGTTCCCTGTGGTGTGTGGTGTCCTTCCAAGACGCTTTGTTGACGACTTGTGGTACTCCAGGGCTATTGCACTGAATTGCCGGCTGGCACTTCATTGCAAAGACAATGGTTGGGCATTTGTAGACAGCTGAGACCTCTTTTTCGGGCATAACCACCTCTACCGCAGGGACGGGGTGCACTTTTCGAAGAAAGGAGTTCATATCTTGTCTGAATCCCTTGAAAGGGAGGTAGATGCACTGCAGGCTTTTTTAAGACAGAGAACCGGGGTTTAGACACTGGGGTCAGGGTAAAGGAAACTTGCGACACTAGGAGAAGTATCAGAAGGCAGGGAACTAAAGTGATTCGTAAGAAGGGAGAGAGGAGGGGTTTAGTTAAAGATAAAGGGAAAATTGACAAAAAGAAGAGGAGTTGCTTGAAAGTTTACTATACAAACTGTAGGAGTATTTTAAAAAAGATAGATTTCCTGAGAGGAATAAATAGTGTAGATGATTTTGATATAATAGCATTAACAGAAACATGGTTGGATATGTCAGGAAAGGTATTTGATCCGGAAGTCGAGATAGCTGGGTATAAGTTATTTCACAAGGACAGAGTAGGCAGACGAGGTGGAGGAGTTGCGCTTTATGGAAGAGATACATTGCAGTGCTGTGTTAATAATGTTATAAAAACAGATGACAGCATAGAGTCTATATGGGTAGAGGTTACGGAGGGAACTGAGAAAATGGTTTTGGGTGTAGTGTATAGGCCTCCAAACTTATGTAAAGAGGATTCAGCTCCTATATGGGAAGAAATAAACAAGGCCTGCAGATATAATCGACTATGCGTGGTGGGAGATTTTAATCTTAGGAATATAGACTGGGATTTAATCATAGGTGACAGCGACGCAGATGAATTGTTAAATATAATCCAGGATAACTTTCTAAGTCAAGCAATCAAGGAGCCTTCTAGAGGAAATAATATTATAGATCTATTGCTGACGAATAGAGACGATTTAGTTACAAATGTGGAGGTCGGTGGGAATTTAGATAATAGCGACCATTATGAGATCAGATTTAGCTTAAAATGGGAAGTTGGAAAATTAAGTGGCAATAAGCATCGAATACCTAATTTCAGAAAGGCCAATTATGCAGGATTAAGAAGACACTTGGAGGTTATTAATAAGAGGTGTGGGATGGAGGGGAAGAAAGTTTCCCAGGATAACGATAGGGCGATGACAGCTGGAAAGGCCAATTATGAAGGATTAGGAAGGCACCTGGAGGTAATAGGCGCGGTTAGAAATGGAAGTGAGGTCGGGGTTGAGGAGGATTATACTTCATTTGTAAGGAATATCATTGACGGACAGAAAAGAAATATTCCTTATAGGGAAATAAGGTCCAGAAAGAGTGATCCAAAATGAATGACCACCTATTTAAAACAAAATATTGGAGTAAAAAGAAACATTTATTTAAGGTTCATGGCAGGATTGGTAAACAAAGAACAGTATAACGTGATGGCAAAGACAGTGAAGAAATTAACTCGAGTTGCTAAGAACAATTATGAGATTAAAGTAGCAGGACAGGCGAAAAGGGACCCCAAGTGGTTCTATCAGGTATATAAAACAAAGACAAGGGAATAAGTTGCGCCATTAAGGTCAGGACAGGGTGAGGTCTTAAATACGGATGAAGATATGTGTAAGAGTCTAAATGATTATATCTTAAGTCTTTTTACGGAGGAGGATACACAGACGATACCTGATAGTGAACAGATGTTCAAAGGAAGCGATGAGGAGAAACTCAAAAATATTGTGATAACTAGGGAAATGGTGGAAGAGTGTATAGATCAAATGAAAATTTTTAAATCGCCAGAACTAGATGAAGTGTATCCCGGGGTATTAAAGGAATGCAAGGAGGTTGTTAGTGAGTCGTTAATGCACATTTTTTGGAAATCGGTTGAGATAGGCGATGTGCCATTATTGTGGAGGAAAGGAAATGTTGTTCCCATATTTAAGAAGAGAGACAGAGGACTAAAGTCAAATTATCGACCCGTAAGTCTAACATCAGTGGTGGGTAACTTATTGGAATCTATTATTGCAAAAAACATTTGAGAGCACTTTGATAAACATAGTTTGATCAATGATTCACAACATGGATTCACCAAGGGTAGGTCATGTCTCACCAATTTATTGAGTTTTTATAGGAAAGTTTATGCGACGGCAGATAATGATAAGGATTATGATATAATATATCTGGATTTTAGTAAGGCATTTGACAAAGTACCACACGAGCGACTCTTAAATAAGGTTAGGCCTCATGGAATAGATGGGAAGGTTCTTCATTGGATCAGAGCTTGGCTAAGTAATAGGCAAAGAAGGGTTACAATTAATGGTTCTAAATCTGAATGGGGACTGGTGACAAGTGGAGTTCCACAAGGGTCTGTTTTGGATCCATTACTATTTATGATTTACATCAACGACTTGGATAGTGGGATTAGCAGTGATATCAGCAAGTTTGCTGATGATACTAAGTTAGGTAGGATTATTGGATCACAGTCTGATGTAAACACATTGCAGGGAGACTTAGATAAATTTAACGAGTGGGCAGTCAGATGGCAGATGGAATTTAATATTGATAAATGCAGCGTTATGAATGTTGGTAGAAAAAACCCGGGTAATAGATACACCATAAGCAATGTATCGCTGAAAAGATCAGAAGGTGAAAAAGATCTTGGAGTGAGGGTGAGCCCAGACCTCCGACCTAGGAGGTCTGGGCTCACTGGGTCTGGGTCTGGGATGTATTGAGGCCAGAAATAGAGCTAATAGAGTATTAGGATTCATTACCAGAAGTGTTAAAAGTAGAAGTGCGGAAGTTATTCTAAAGCTTTATCTGGCTCTAGTCAGGCCTCACCAAGACTATGCGGTTCAGTTTTGGTCTCCATATTACAGGAAGGATATAGCCTTGTTAGAAACAGTGCAGAGAAGGATGACCAAAATGATACAGAGGATGCGTAACTTTAGTTATGAGAGGAGATTGAAGTTATTAAAATTACACTCACTACAGAGACGCAGAGTAAGGGTCGATCTGATAGAAGTTTTTAAGTGGATAAAGGGATTTAATAAAGGAGAGGTAGGAACAGTTCTTACGGCTTTTAACCAGGGTAGAACAAGAAGTAAGGGATTCAAGCTGGAAAAGCGTAGAATTAGAAAGGAAATAAGGAAAAACTGGTTCACAAATAGGGTGGTGAATGAGTGGAAAGGTCTCAGTACTTTTTAGTTAGTGCGGAGTCATTGGGGAGCTTTAAAGAGGAGCTGGATAGGTTCATGGATGGGGATGAAAGGTGGATGTAGGTAGTGTTAGGCGACAGGAACTACCACGTGTAGGCCTCGCGGCCTCTTGTAGCTTCCATATTTTCTGATGTTCTTATGTTCTTATTAAGAAACTGAAGGTAGATAAAGCCTGCGGGACAGGGCTTTCTCCTGGCGTGTTGACATTGCTACCCGTGCAATGGATTTTAACCCTTACTACACTATACAATGTGAGTTTATGTCAGGGTCATATCCTGTATCGTGGATGAAGGCTAAGGTTTTCACTATTTATAAGAGAGGGGACAGAACGGAGGCAAACAACTACAGAGGTATTAGCGTAAATAATTGTCTAGCCAAGCTATTTGATATGATTATTTGTTTCAGAATGAATTAATGGTTCCGCCCTTTTCGTGAGCAGGCCGGTGCACAGAGCGAACGTGGCTGTATAGAGCACATTGTTGCTTTCCGGCTGCTTGCCAATATGGTGCGACGTAAGAAGTTGAAGCTTTTCGTAACTTTTATTGATTTCAGTAAAGCATACGATCTGGTCCCGCGGAAGAAATTACTTTTATCCCGAAGTGTTTAGGAAGTTATATGGTTATGTTGTCAGCCGTGTTAGCCATGTACAAGGTCAAAGAGTCTGTTATACGCGCAGCAGTGATGACGGCCACTCTTGGGGTCAGACAGGGCTCACCCACGTCCTGCCTTTTATTCATAGTATTTGTAAATTAATTTATTAGTATGATAAAAGAGCAGTGTACAACAGAAGGTTTTATCCAATGGCTTCACATATTGGTCATGATGGACGATACTGTTTTGTTATCTAACAGTCACGTCAACATGATACAAAAGGTGAGAATCTTACAGTCTTTATGTGTAGAGTATGGAATGGTTATTAATCAGTCTAAAAAAATATTTATTTGTGATTAATGGTACGGTCGGTGAATCCGAGCCTCTGCAGGTGAATGAACTTGTTATTGAGCCTAGCTCCATGTAAATGTACCTAGGATCCCCCTTCACCAGCGACGGCTCGGTGTCAAGCGCAGTAAAAGTGCATGCTAACAATAAGTTGTGCCATGTTTTAAAATTTATGTCATGCGTTAATTATTTAAAACAACGATGTGCCATTCATAGTGAAACGACGAGTTTTCGACGCATCATTAATGTACTCACTTTTGTATGGCTGCGAGTCATGGGTGGAAGCTGATCTTAAACCCGTTATCAAATTATACAATTGGGCCCTAAAACAGCTTTTGGGAGTACGAAAATCAACCCCAAACATTGTCTGCTACGCTGAGATAGGATACACAACATTACCTGCTATGATTCAGCTGAAACAACACAAATTCTTCTCTAAAATGAGATCCGAAAGATCTGATCTCACGGATGATCCTCTAATGTTCGCCATTTCAACAGTGTTGCGTGCCAGGACGCCTAGTGGAAGGAGAATACGCAACTTTATGGATAATGAGATCCCTGATGTGAATACTCTAATGCAAAGTGTGATGTAATCTATTATCCAGTCAGATGCATCAAAATGTATAGTGTACAAAGACATCAATCCCGACCTTAATGTTCACGATATATACACCAAACGACATACTGTTAACGACCTCCATAGAATATAATTTACTCGTTTCCGGGTATCGGGACACAGTCTGTGTAGCGAAACAGGACGCTGGAATAGACGAGGACGTGTTCGTCTTCCAGTCGATGAGCGGCTATGCGTTTGTGAGCACGTACAGCCAGAGACATGTGATAGAGGACTGTCCATTTTCTTATAATGTTAGCGTTTGGCCTTAACAAGTTAGAGGAGCTTTTTACTGGCAGATACTCGTATGATACAGCCCGTAAAGTCATTCACGATATCCTCAAACTTATATGTAAGTAGCGAAGCATCAGGATATGTTGCTGTTCTGTATTCTTAATGTT
>JACEEZ010000398.1:125000-132500 GCA_016584305.1 Chionoecetes opilio
GAGGTCTTAAGTCGACCTAAGGTTTCCAAAGTGTGAGGTAGTGTTTTTAGTGTTCTCGGGTAATAGGATAACTACGTCGATGTTGTTATGTGGTGGTGGTGGTGGAGTTGAGTTGAGTGAGGGTATTTGGCTTGCGTAGAGGAAGAATAGGTGGAAAAAGAAGGGGCGTTGAAGGGGTTTGGTGATGGAGAGTGAGGGCGTTGCAAGTGATAGCTTTTTGGGTGCTTTGAGTAGTGGTGAAGTGAAGGAGGTGGGAATGGGCGTTGGAGGGTTTCGTGTGAGGTCGGTGCATAGGAGGGAGTCGTGAGGGCTCCAGAGGGGCTGGAAGCCGTGAGTGGTGGTGTGGATGAGGATGACATGGAGAAGAGTATGGTAGTGGAGAATAAAGTGGGAGTGGTACCCGGTAGTGTGGAGTGCAGTGGAGGATGTAGTGGAGTTCTGGAATATCTCCTTGACGCTATTGTAGATTGGAAGAGTGTAGTGAAGAACTGAGAGGAGATTTGAGTTCTTTAAAGTTGGGTTTTCAGTTCAGGTGGCTTACTTAGTGGGGGACCTGAATGTGGCTTACTTAATGGGGCATCTGAAGGTAGCCTACCTAGTAAGGAACCTGAAGATGGTGGCTGAAAGGTAGTAGAGCGGGGTGGGTCTCTTTTTAGGCTAAGAAATGACACCCTGACCAATTAGAGGAATTCCTTTCAGGCACTCTCGGGACTGCATGAGGAGGAAGAGGAGGTAGATGACAAAAGGATAGACGATACATCTCTACCCGAAAATAAATCTTGGTTGTTGGGGACAATCAGTTAAGATTCCTTGATAGGATTTTTTTGGACACAGAAAGGAAGCGTAGGAAGCGTGTGTGTTTCGCAAGGGCAGGGATAGGTCATGCTAGTGATAAGATAAAGGTGTGCATGGCAGGCGAAGGGACTAATCACATCGTTTGCTTGAGCACGGGAGGAAACGACGTTGATCATTTAAGGTGTGAAGAACTGCTGCGGCGATTCAAGGAAGCTTTAGGTAAGGTTTTAGGGACAGGGTTGGGGGCCCTGTGGTGTGTGGTGTTCTTCCGAGGCGCTCTGTTGACGATGTATGGTACTCCAGGCGATTGCTCGGAATGCCTGCTGGCAATTCATTGCATAGCCTATGGATGGGCATTTGTCGATGACTGGGACCGCTTTTTCGGACAGGACAGCCTCTACCACAGGTATGGGGTGCGCGTTTCGCGGAAAGGGATTCAGATTTTGTCTGAATTCCTTGAACGGGAAGAAGGTGCTTTACAGGTTTTTTTAAAGACAGGCAGCCAAGGAATGGAAACTGGGGTCAGAGAAAGAAATACCAGTGACTCAAGCAATAGATTTAGAAGGCTGGGAACACAAAGGATTTGTAAGAGCCGCGAGAGGAAGTGCTTAAATACAGCTATTGGGAAAATTGACGGGAAAAATAAGAGTAACTTTAAGGTTTACTATACAAACTGTAGTAGTATTTTAAACAGGACATATTTGCTAAAGAGGAATATCTACTGTAGAATATTTGATATAATGGCATTAAAAAAACATGGTTATATATGACAGGCAAAGTATTCAATCCTGAAATTGATATAGAGGGGTACAGGTTATTTCATAAGAAAAGATTAGGCAGGAAGGTGGAGGAGGTGCACTTTATGCCAGGGATACATCGCAGTGACAGACGTTTTATTATGAATTAGTCACATATAGCAAGTCCACCGACACATCTATTGAAGAAAGATGTTCAATTTACTTGGGGAGCTGCACAAAAACAGGCATTTCGTTAATTAGAATAATTTTTGCGTGATGCCCCAGTCTATGCTTACCCAGACTATACATATCAGAATACACTCTACACTGATGCATCAAATGTAGGCCTAGGTGCTGTTCTAATGCCGAAAGATGAGAGAGCTAAATGTCACGCATTGGCTTACGCCAGCAGAACTCATTCCTGCAGAACGTAATTATTCCACCACACATACGGAAGCTCTAACGGTTGTATGTTCTTTAAATAATTTCAAATCTATCATATATGGGTACAACTTTTGTATTAATGCAGACCGTGCCCCTGTAGTGGAATTATTCAATTCCAAAGAGTTGTCAGGCAAATTGAGACGTTGGCGCCTGGCAATACTGGACGCTGAGCCAAAATGTCAGTATCTAACAGGCAAAGTAGATTTAGTGGCAGATTCCTTATAACGAAATATTGCACTTATGGCCGCGACACCTGAACAAGCAAGACATGACGCCCAAATCGCTATTCCTAACATTGAAGAGGAACAGCAAAATTATCCCTTCTGTGCTCCCATAATTTACTACTTGAAGTCAGATGATACACAATTACAAAAACTACCTGTTCCTCTTTGTGAGTTTAGATTACAATGTGATCTTTTGGTGAGAGATACATACCTCATGACGAAACAGGAACCAATACGCCAGGTTACACAGCTGGTAATACCTTCAACACTGATATCTAGATTCCTTTTCCTTTTACATGAATTACTAGCTATCACCCTAGCAGCAACGAGATGGCAGAATGGCAAAATTGGAAGATAATCAACTTCTAAAGTCCCTAGCTTTACCTTACAATTCTCATTGGGCTAAATGGATGTCGCAAGTGTCTGCCATACTTACTTTTTCCTTACAGAAGGCAACATGTGAGACACCACAATTTTCATTGTCATTAAACAAGACAAACGACAAAAATGGACTGATTAAACGTTCACTGACATAATCAGGTTATCAATACTTATTGGTAGCCATTGATAATTTTTCTTGATTTGCAGTGTTGGTACCGCTGAAAGACAAAATGGCTTGAACAGTATCAAAGGCAATAATATTACAGATGAAGTTTTCTTGAAATTCAATACACCATCAACAATGCTCTCTGACAATGGTGCCGAGCTTACCAATCAATATTACACTCTTCTAGTGCCTAGTCAACAGCCAGTTAAACTTTTTTTACGATTACATATGAGTTAAAGTGGCCGATTTTCATACAAAAGAGTGACATATGCTATTGCTTTATCCAAAGAGGACATGTTCAACTACCATTTTCGTTCATTTTCGTACCGTTCATTGTTCTTCTCCTAAGTCTATCAATAGTTGTGTTCCTCGGGGTTCTGTTCCACCATCCACTCTCTTTCTATTATTCATTAATGATCTTCTAAATCAAAGCCCTATCCTCACGTACACTGATGATTCTACCCTGCTTTTTTCAACGTCATTTATTAGACGTCCAACTAAACAGGAATGGAGTGATTCACGGAGAGATGACACTGAGCGCCTAACTTTTGATCTTTCTATAATTTATGATTGGGGCAAAGCAAACCTTATTTTGCTCAATACCTCATAACTAAATTTGTATACCTATCTACTCGACAAAACCTACCAGATAACTATCCCCTCTTCTTCAATGATACTCAACTATCTCCCTCTTCTACAGTATACATTCTTGGACTGTCCTTTACTAAAAATCTGAACTGGAAATCTCACATCCCATCTCTTGCTAAAGCAGATTCTAAGAAGCTAGGTGTTCTGTGGCGTCTGCGTCCATTTTTTCTCCCTCCCAGTTTTTTTTTTGTTCTACGTTGAAGCCTATAGCGCCAGTAGGTTATTTAATATATCAGTCTAGAGGGACGTGATGGTTGGCGCTCCGCCCGTTGGTTGGCGCAGGCTGGATTTTTATAGTGACGCCAGTGATGTAATAGGTGAAGGTCCGTTTTCTATGATGGTCTACCCTCAGTTTTAAGGCACACGCTGATACCTGTTGTCCCACCGCCGCACTTGGAAGTCGCAGTCAACGGAACATGAATGCAGCATGCGGGATGCTTCGGCCACTCGACGATGGATTTACAGTTGTCCCTTGGTGGGACTTGAACTCGGGACCTTGTGCTCACCTCCCAGGCTCTTGTCGATCACGTTAAAGATGGCCGAAAGAGTTGTGTCCCCGGCAGGATTCGAACTCGAGGCATCGAGCTCACCACTTCAAGACGCTAACCACTCAGCCACCGCCTCCCCAAAACCCATCCGCCTCCCGTTTTTTTTTTTTTACATATGTGCCTATATAGTAGGCAGTGATGACCCAGGGCTCGGATGGTAGGCTCTGGAGGTTCACTTGAGGGCTGTGATGGTTGGTTTTCGCACATGGTGGCGCAGGCAGAATTTTTATAGCGACGCCTGTGATTAGAGGCTCATGCCCTGTGTCCTCTGATGCACTCGCAATCGAAGGTAGGGTTAATGGGCAGGGCATGTGGGTGTTCTTAGGCCACTCGACGGTGCAGAAAGATTTTGGTTTTCGTCGAGGATCGAACTCGGGTCACCGAGAACGCCAGTCGGAGACGCTAACCACTTTGCTACCGCCTCCCCAACCTACCGCCTGCTCTGTACAAGGGCCTTATCCGTCCCTGTATGGAGTATGTCTCATATGTTTTAGGGGGTTCCACTCATACAGCTCTCCTAAACAGGGTTGAGTCAAAAGCTTTACGTTTCATCAACTCTCCTCCTCTGATTGACTGTCTTCAATCTACATCACCGCCGCAATGCTGCTTCTCTTGCTCTCTTCTACCGTTATTTTCATGTTCACTGCATTTCTGAACTTGCTAACTGCATGCCTCCCCGCCCCCCTCCCATGGCCTCGCTGCACAAGACTTTCTACTCATTCTCATCCCTATTTTGTCCATTTACCTAATGCAAAAGTTAATCAGCATCTTTACTCTTGTATCCCTTTCACTGGTAAACTCTGAAACTCTCTTCCTGTTTCTATTTGTCCACCTTCCTACGACTTAAATCTTTTCAAGAGAAGAGTGACATGACACCTCCCGAACTAAATTGGCCCACCCCCCTTGCTTTATTATCTTACTGTCTTCTTTATAGAGACTGGCAACTAAGCGGACTTTGTGTTACATCTTATGTGTGTGCCTTGGCCAGTCCTTTGTGATGTAAAAAAAAGAAGCATAATATTATTCACTTAATGCAAATTTTTTTGTTCGTATTGTGTTTATCTTCCTCATTGACAGTTTATTGTTATATTACAAACCTAATAATTTACCAATTCAAGCCGCTTATTTAGCACATGATTCTTCCCATATCAAATCAAGTGTTTAGCACTCTACATATTAGTATACATCACCAATGTTTTCTGAATTTTCATTCCAATATCAAAACTTTCACTTTCTCTGCCAGTTATTTTTACACTCGCTGATTTCAAGATAATTTTTACAAGCTTATTAAATTTGTGTTATACATTATTGACAATAGTAACCTTAAGCAGAGCCTGCCTTGAAGCCACGTCCACTACCTCCCCCCAATTATATACGTGGCAGCTGATTGGTGCACTCCTCGTATCATCCCTACCACTCACAATATCATCACTATACAACAGCGCGTGACCACTGGGCCGAGCAATCTTCACTACAGTGAGTGTAGTGTAAATATAGGCCAACAGGAGTGTGTGTAGTGCACATGTGATCTTCACTACAAAATGCAGTGATGATAACATGTGCACTACACACACTCCTATTGGCCTATATTTAGATAACACTCTTTGTAGTGAAGATGGTTCTGTCCAGTGGCCACGCGCTGTTGTGTAGTGAGAATCTTGAAGGGACCTTGGTGAGAATATTGTGAGTGGTAGGGATGATACGAGGAGTGCATCGTTCAGCTCCCACGTAAAAAAGGGAGGGAAATCAGAGGGTGTGGCTTCTTGGCAAGCCTTGTCTAAGGTTACTATATTTACCAAAGTTGCCCACACTGATGCAGCCGCATATTTTGTATCTAGATGTCTGTTTCCAATGTTGCTTATTCATTATTACTATTACCTATTTACTTATTACTATATTAATTTTACCAACCTTACTCACATTGCTAGAACCACGCAATTTGTATCAGGCGATATATTTGCCTACTTTTACTTAATATTTTACTATCATTGAAATTTTATACTGTCACAGTACTGCTATATTTACTATATATCAATTGTTATAGTATGCATAATATTCTACTTTTACAGTCTACTGAGATTTAAAGCAGCTCTACAACTCGACGAGCCTCCGTCGTAACTTGACATATTCAGGGCTTTCTCAATTTATCCCTGTCATTACTACAACAATTTACTACTAGCTAACATCTACATTACACCCTCATTACTATCGTGTATTGGCCCCTACATAATATGCCCCCATATACTATGGTATGTTGTTTATTATCTGTTAATTTTTACACATTATGGATTTACCCACGCCAGTACTGAGACAGGTTTCATACTCGGCCCTGTCATTGTCTTTGATGTTTAGCATCATGCAAACGATTGTTTTCATCATCTGCATTTGTTACAATAACCGCATGATACATGAAAATCAGGCGGCCCAACCTTCCATCTTCTGGTCCAGCCAAGTGGTTTTTTTTTATTGTCTGTGTATATGTATATGAATTTACACACTTTTAGCTATAAGGAACTAAGCTTTGGGAGGTTTATACCATACTATGTATATAATGTATGTATGTATAATTGTATATAGTCTGAGTCTATACTATATAGTTAGGTGTACATTTTCATTTAAGTCTTTTTGTTACCTAGCAAATTCTTACTTTACTAATTTGAGAACAAATTACATTGAACTGAGCAATGTAAGTCACTAATCACTTCTACTATTTATATTAATCATTATCACTAATATAATTGGTTACAATAATTAACATACACGTACTATTGTATTTTTTAGCTAGTAGTATTTTGTACTTCCATACGTAGTGGTAGAGAGTATAACAGCTCAGTCTTATTATGTAACGCCAGCAAATTAGACCACATACATATAGACCATAGACCAAATGTCACGAAGATGAAAATCACGAGAAGACAACACAGTTGATAATATTGCGTTATCAGACAACCAGCAGTTGATTACCCCTTAACACAGTTGATTGCCACTTATCACTGTCGATAAGCATGAAACACCCAGGAATGTGAAATTTACACACTTTTTCAACAAAATGTCGCATTTATACATGCTGATGAGCATGGTTCACGGAGTTGGAAATGAAAAGATACCTACTCGGAGTTTCGGCTGAAACAGACGGACGCTCACATCGTCTCCTCAATACCCTGGCTCTAGAACCTTGCTTGTTTTATTATTATTTAAGGGACTTTAAAAATTAACTGGTACATAACTGTACTACGCTTTCACTAAGTCCTAGAACTGTCTCAAAAAATAAAAAGACTAACACCCGTCCTTCTTACATGAACCCCATAAACTTCCTACATTCATATCGTGAGTATCACTATCTCTTTTTAATTATCTTCGGATCGTCGAATCTGGATAGGAAAACCGTCTTACAAATACTTTCTTGCCTCCCTTCTGGTATTGAGGGACTTTTTTCTTCTGCATGTTTCGGATGCTAAATACTTTTACAATGCTGATTTTTTTGTTATTTCCGGTGCTCCATTATTTTACTCTCCTTTTCTATTATCATTTTAACTTTTTGTTTTGCATCAACTTTA
>JACEEZ010000398.1:140000-142500 GCA_016584305.1 Chionoecetes opilio
GTTAATGTTTAAAACAAAAACAATAAGAGTGAAAGAGAGGGACAGAGAGAGAAGCAAAACAGAATGAGAGAGAGTGAGAGAAAGAGAGGTATAGAAATAGAAAAAGAGAGATAAGCTCAGGTGGGGGGGTGGGGGGGAGGATGTGCCATTTTCTTTGGTTTGTACCCAACATATGTATATTTTTCATTTTCCTATTATCACTGCTATTCTGTATTTTTAAAATATAAGTAAATGCATAACAAATTTTCATGTAAGAGCATAGGCTATGGTTACGTCAGCAGAATATGTGGAGGTATTTTTTGGGGGGCCCAGTGTATCAATCAATCATTGGGGGCATACGTCGGGGGGCGCGTCGCCTCGCCCACCCTACGACGCCACTCCCGTGGGTCACCACGCGCGAGTTCCCATGCAGGCTCCTTTCCCATACCAAGCAGCTCTCGACAAGAAACATCAACTTGGCCCATCCACGAGCCTTGTGGGCGCCCCCTTGGCCTCCTCCACGCCGGATTGTCTCTTACAGATACAACCCGATGGGAAGGATCGGTTTCAGGGTAGCGTGCCACATGCCCATATAGCCGAAGTTGGCGCTGACGGACTATGCAGGTAATAGGCCTCGATTCAGTCTCATGGTGCAATCGCTGATTTGACACGTAATCATCCCAGCGATACCCCATGATTCTGCGAAGACACTTATTACCAAAGGCATTGATTCGTCTCTTCAAGTCACTATTTAGTGTCCATGTCTCACCACCATAGAGTAAGACAGGGATCACAAGCGACTTGAAGATCTTTGTCCTTCTGCACAGGTACCGACAACGCTAAATACTCCCGCTGAGCGAGTCCATAACACCGTGGGCTATGCCAATCCGCCGTAAGACTTCTTGACGTGACCCGCCGTCACTATGGACTGCGCTACCAAGGTATGTAAAACTTTCGAAGATCTCAATGTCCTCGCCACACGCATGAACAGACTGTACTGCTTCATCTAGTAAGTCTCCAAATATATCCAAATAAGTCTCCGTGTATAGGGTAGGATTTTTTTTTTTAACATCACACATGACTTGCCACGGGCAAAAAAAACCCAAGAACAAAAAGCCCGCTCAGTTGCCAGTCCTTATGAAGTAGATAGTAAGCTAATATATAAAAGGGCAACTTTAAAAAGGCCACTTTAGATCATGAGGTGTCTTATCACTCCACGCTTGAAAAAATTTAAGTAGTTGGAAGGTAGAAAATTTGAAGCAGGAAGTGAAGTCCATAGTTTAACAGTGAATTGGATGAAGTAGTGAAAATACTGGTTAACTCTTGCATTAGGAAGATGAACAGAATAGGGATGAGAATGAGTAGAATGTCTTGTGCAGCGGGGCCCCGTGGGTGGGGGCGTCATGTAAGTTTAGAAGAGCAGTGAGCATGCAAATAATTGGATTGTCAGTCGTGTCTGTTCGTGCCACTGGTACCAAAATCTAGTAAAGGTGATATATAGGGGGGGAGGACAAGAGGAAATGTAGGCAGGATATGTAGTAATGAGCAGTTTTAATGATCCCTAATGAATCCGTAATGTTAACAATGGAAGTAATTTGTCTCATTAGCGTCTGGTTAATACATTCCATACGTCACGACTAAATTCATAATGGAAAACAGATAATACGAAAAGATATGCATCTCTTCAATTCATCAACCTTGTATAAAAGTGTTAGACTCAACGCCCCTGGCTGTACTGTACACTGCACGCACTTCACCATGGATCACTCAAACATATCTGTTTAATACCTGAATTCTCGAACAATAATTAATACCATTGAGACGTGAGCACTCCGCTGACAAGCTCGCTGCGGTGAGATTGTGTTCAATTAGCATGTGGATGAAGCGCACGAGTGGATTAGATAGCGACCAAGCGGAGCACACGGGATTACTCAGCGTGGCGTGGCAGTGGTGGTGGAGAGAGGCACACGAAGGGGGGGAATTATATTTAAAGAGGGGAAAACGAGCATGAGGTGTGGAGATGAAAAGGATGGTAGGAGTGTAAAAAAAAATAGTAGACATACGAGGTCACGAAAAAGAGAATAGAAGAAAGGAAATACAGGAAAATGTGGCACTTAATGGTATCGTGGTGACAACGAGATAAAATGAAGGTCAAAAAAGGAGTATGAAAAATTAATCTAAAATAATGTAAATAATGAAGGGAGGAAATGAAGAAGGGACGAGAAAAAAAGAGAGAACCTGAGAGAGGAACGAGGGTGAGAAAAAGAGAAGAAGAAAATTGATGTCATTAATAAAGAGCATGAAAAGCAAGAATCCTATTTGCCGATGACTGTCAGAGGCGATGCGTTTCGGTCTGGCGTGGCCACAAAAGTAATCCCACGTCACTTGTAATAAAGGAGAGATGAGTAGATGAAGCGTGGCGAGCAAAGAGAGAGTGGTTGGTCACGGCGACACTGTGCGGGGTAAGGGCAGGAATGAGTGGAGGAGGTGGTGATCCATGCGATCCCTTCAGTGGATAAAA
>JACEEZ010000398.1:150000-152500 GCA_016584305.1 Chionoecetes opilio
GCTAAGATGCGTTGGGGAATGGGGTATTAGCCCTGTTCGTGATTAAACATTCGGATCATGAGGCCTGCTTTTTATTACGAGTAGCCCTTATAGCAGTGATTCTCAAACTGTGCGCCGCGGCGCACTTGTGCGCCGTGGGAATCCCCTAGGTGCGCCGCGTAATTTTTCATAGATATGGGTATTTTGCGCTCTGAGGTTGTAGTTTTTGTTTTTATTTTGAAGATGGAAAATCGTAAAGGGAATGAGTTAATAGTAACTAGGCAGGTAGATGCAAGGTCCTTTTAATAATATTATAAGTATTTTGGGTTAGATGGATAAGTAAGAAATAGAGAATAAATATATAATTTATTCATCCTTAGAAAAAATACTTCCCGCTTCCACCACAATACGTGTTGAACGAGTATGTACACGTACTGTCCCAGTCTGAGCCGCAGCCTGCTGGTGTTACTGATACCAACTTCCTAGTTTTATCACGCGTTCATGTGAATTGTTTTTAGGACATATAAAAAGAAAAAGGATGATGATAGAAAACTGATGCATACGTAATCAGTAGGCTTTATGCAATTTTGACTTTTTGACGTGATTACGTAAAACCCCGACGATAAATAACAGTATAATTTGGCAACACACGTAGGCAGAGGTTGGGTAGGCCCCTCCCGTGGTCAGTGTACCCGTGAGCCTCAGTAAGTATCGCTGTTGTGGTGTTAATGAGGTCCAAGCTTAAAAAATGGTTTAAGTACCTCTTTAAAAAAGCGAAAGTGTACTTAAGGCAATAGTGGTGAAGTCGCGTCGCAGTTGATCATGAATAAAAACGTAAATGTGTCGAAGGCATGGAAGGCGAAGTAACAGTAAAACGTTGAAAGTGAGTCCTCTCGTCCAAAACCCTAGTGTGGAAAGTGAAGAAAGTGAAGGGGGACAGTTGAAAATGAGCATATTTGTACAGGTCCGTGCTGGCAAAGTGAAGTGCCAGTTGAAAGTGACCGTAGTCGTGCAGGTCCGAGCGCGGGCAAAGAAAGTGACAGATGAAAGTGAGTTTGTCATCCAGGTCTGAGCGCCGGGCAAAAACGACGACACGTGCACAAAAGTAACGCAGTAAGTCATTTGCCCTGCATAACGACAGATCTTAGACTGGGGTTCACTTGCTGTGATGATAAAAATGGTCAAAAAGCCAAAAGTATTGTTGCGGCATGGAGATATCAAAGAGTCTAGGGTTTCTTATGAAAATGAAAAAAGACTTTTAACAACAAAACATAGTCACCCTCTCAGAAGCTATCGAATACTTTAAAAGACTCTTGAAAGATAACAAACAAAAAAGGGCTTGGGTTTGAGAAAAAGGTGAAGGTGCAGAAAGCCCCCCGGGAAAGAAGCTATTTATGGCAGAGTACAGCAAAACAAATGAAACCCATAAATTTGAAGAGTAAATTCCTTCCAGCTGGCTGTGCTGTGGTGAAAACATTGTTTGGGATGAGGCTGAAAGGAAAAGTGAAAAAAATTTCCCTCCCAGGACGGAAACGATTGGTAAAAAGAATCAAGGACATGTTTTTGATATGAAAAAAGTGTTTTTGTGAACTCGTGAAAGGTAAAATTATGCTTTACAAGCGGATGAATCAAAATTAGAAAACCTCAGTTACTAGGTTATCGGTTATGTTTGATGTAACAAAATAAATGAAATTCTTATGTGCAAAACCACGGACAGGAGATATTTTTACAGTGAAGATACTGAAAGAAAAGGGAAATTGTATGGAAATTATGTGTAGGAATTTGCACAGATGGCTGTCCATCATGGGGATCGGTAAAAGGTTTTGTGTCCTTATTCAAGAAGGAGAACCCAGATTTGATTACTACCCATTGTTCTTGCACCTGAAGCTCTTGTTGCTAAAACACCGGACAAGAATTAAAGTTTGTTCCTGATGATGTTGTGAAAATGGTAAATTTTCTTAAAAGCAGACCAAAGCAGTCAAAACTATTTTCCATGCTATGTGAGAAATGGATCTCCTCACGAAGGTCTTCTCCTCCACACAGAAGTCCGGTGGTTACAAGAGGCAAAGTGTTATCCCGGGGCATGCACTGAGAGAGGAAATGCCCCTTTTTTTTACCCTTGGGGAGGAAACTGAATTCTCGAATTATTTCTGAGAAATTTGAGGGCAAAATTAAGCTATTGGCAGACATATTTAAACACTGAACAAGGTTAATGCAAGTATGCAAGGAAGAATGAAAAATGGTTTAAAATCATCTGACAAAATGAAAGCTTGGTAGAAATAATTAGGCCTGGGAAAAAAAGGGTGAGTGAAGGCAAGATTTACATGTTTCAAAAGACTGCTGAGCTAAATATACAGGGCATTGTTCCACTCATTTAAACAGCACCTTTAAAGCCTAGGAAGGACATAGAAAAATATTTCCCAAATATATCTGTTGAAAGTTATGAGGGTGAGAAATCCATTCGTTCACAATCCCTTGAGCAAGCCACAACTGGCACATGAAGAAGAAGAACTAATCAAAA
>JACEEZ010000398.1:157500-172500 GCA_016584305.1 Chionoecetes opilio
GCCTCACCCACCCTACGACGCCACTCCCGGGGGTCACCATGCGCGACTCCCCATGCAGGCTCCTTTCCCAACCCATACCCAGCAGCTCATGACAAGAAACATCAACTTGCCCCAGCCACGAGCCTTGTGGGGTGCCCCCTTGGCCTCCTCTACGCCGGATTGGCTCTTACAGATACAACCCGATGAGAAGGATCGGTTTCTGGGTAGCGTGCCACGTGCCCATATAGCCGAAGTTGGCGCTGACGGACTATGCAGGTAATAGGCCTCGCTTCAGGCTCACGGTGCAATCGCTGATTTCACACGTAATCATCCCAGCGATACCACATAATTCTGCGAAGACACTTATTATCAAAGGCATCGATTCGTCTCTTCAAGTCGCTATTTAGTGTCCATGTCTCACAACCATAGAGTAGGACAGGGATCACAAGCGTCATGAAGATCCGGATTTTTGTCCTCCTGCACAAGTACCGACAACGCCAAATACTCCTTCTGAGCATGTCCATAATACCGTGGGATATGCCAATCCACCGTAAGACTTCTTGACGTGACCCGCCGTCATTATGAACTGCGCTACCAAGGAATGTTAAACTTTTCAAGATCATAATGTCCTCGCCGCATGCATGAACAGACTGTACTGTTTCATCTAGTAAGCCTTCAAACACCTGGACCTTGGTCTTAAGCCAGAAGACCCAAGTCCCAAAGGCTTTGCCTCCTCGTGCAGCGCCTCGAGAGCCATCACCAGGACCTCCAGTGACTCAGCAAAGATTACTGCATCATTGGCAGTGGATTTGCTATATATATATATATATATATATATTATATATATATATATATATATATAATATATATATATAATATATATTATATTTAAAGTATTTACGGCTCAGGATATTTTCTATGATGACAGATTATTATAAAGTGATTGCTATATAATATTATATATTATATTCAATATATTTTCTATTTTCTTTAATTTTTATTTAAAGTATTTCGGCCAGGATATTTTCTGAACAGACTCATTAAAGTGATTGCTAGTTCAGCGTTTATTATCTTTTCAGATATTTTTTTTGTCTTGAGGTTTCTCTTTGTATCAATTGATCGCGTAGTGCATTTGCGATTACTCTCTATTCTCTTCTTCATGAGGTTCATGAGCTTCCGTAGATATTTTACAATATCCAACTGTTTTATTTCCAAAATGCAAGTACAATTGTGTTGAATCTAATTTTAGCAAACTAGAATTTTTCAACTCATCGCAGTGAGAACAGCATTTGGTATCAAGTGTCTTCAAGGGGCGATGTAATATGCAGTAAGGGACACATTTTTTGTCTGGTATAACAATTTGTGCTCGATAAAAAAACCACATATCATACTCAAATATTCTTATGCCTTCAATAAAACTCTAATGAAGTATGTTTCAGTATATTTGATAAACACACTAACATAGTGGTGTAAATTATAAAGCCTATAATAATAACTTTTTGACAATAAACAAAACAAATGGACTACAAGCTGTTACAAATCAGTGTCATGCCATGCATTTAGTAAGTATCGGAAATTGCACAGCCTGGAGCAGTACTTTAGAGGGTTGAATTATAACCACTGTATTTAGTAAAATTTACAAAGTAATAGCTATATTTTACATATTTTTCCGTACACTTGTAGCATATTGATGAAAAAACATCTCGAAGATATGTATACGATTATTATTTTTGTTTTACGTTAAAGCCTATAGCACTTCTGGACTATTATGTTTTTCTATGAGGGCTCATGTGGTTGGCCCTGCACTTCCTGGAGGGTCGTGATGGTTGGCCCTCGTCTGTTGGTGGCGCAGACTGGATTTTTATAGTGACACCTGTGATCTGTTGGTGAAGGTCCGATTTATGTGATGGTCAACCCTCAGTTTAAGCTTATGCTACCACATGGCGTTTCCTCCGCAGCACTTGAAGTCGCAGTCGAAAGAATATGCATGTAGCATGTGGGTTTCTTCGGCCACTCTACGATGGATTTACAGTTGCTCCTAGGTGAGACCTGAACTCAGGACCTTGTGCTCACCTGGGAGGTGAGCACAAGGTCCTGAGTCCTACCTCTTATCGACCCAGTTAAAGATGGTTAAAACAGTTGCCCCCGGCGGGATTTGAGCTAGAGACATCAAACTCACCACTCCAAAACGCTAACCACTCGGTCACCGCCTGCCCCAAATCCATGAATGGAAAGGAAGCAAAACTTAAGTAAATTACGGCAGCAATATAATATTATACACATCAGCTGCACACACTGCACAGCCTCGATTGCCTCATACACCTTCTTCCATCAATGCACCCGCAAGCCATACTATTGGAATCAGCAAAAAATGTATGGGCGGATGGACCGTGGCAGATGTGTAATCACCATCAATCATTCACGTAACTTGTACAAGTAGATTATAATCCTCCTCCTCTTGTTTTGTGTTTACTTTACCGTATTTTTTCTACAAGTTTTTTACTTGGGTATTAGTCTCCTTCCCTTTAGCCACCCATGGACCTTCCTCCATTCTGGTTTTCATTTGATCTCTGTCTCTAAATTCTTCCCTCTCCGTTCACTTAAGCCTCCGCGTCCTCCAATAGTTGTTCCCTCATTGCTCAGGTTTTTTTTATCTGCGATATTTTAATACATTATAGGTAATATTATCTCTCTCTCGCTCTCTCTTTCTCACCCCCCTCTCTCTCTCTCATATTACTTCCAATACTCTTACTACTGCCACTACTACCACAACTACTGCTACAACTTCCACTACCCCAGCTACTCTTACTACTACTACTATTATAAGTACAACTACTACCTGTATCGCAAATGTGTTTGTTTTTGGCTTCAGTTTTACCTAGCAATATTACCTTCTTTAGCGTTATCTATCAACGAAAGATATCATGATTTTGTTTATATCTGCTTTTAAGAAATTTCAAGGCTTCTCTCGGTTTTTCGCATTCTAATACTCCTTTCTTCTGTGTAGACATACTGACAGTTGTAAAAACAGGTGATGAAAGAGACACGGGCTGCGAAGTGAGTACTTTTTTCCTGACTAGTTACACCTCTATTAGGCTTCTTCAGAGGAATACGGCCTGCAGGCCGACGAAAATAGTCAGGAATAAAGTACTCGCTTTCCAGTTCGTGTTTCCTTCAACAACTGTTTTTACTAATTTATTCTTTAACCCTGTTGTCTCGCCCACAGTGAACGATATGTATGAGCAGCCTACAGGCACTGCTGCTGCTACTACTACTTCTACTACTACTACTATTGCTACTATTACTACTACTACTACTGTTACTACTAATACTAATACTAATACTATTACAACTGCAACTATTACTACCTATATCGCAAATGTATATGTTTTTCCCTTCAGATTTACCTAGCAATATTGCCTTTTGTTGCGTTCTCTATCAAAGAAGAATATCATTATTATTTTTATATCTGCCTCTAAGGAATGTTTAGGCTTCTCTCGGCTTCTCGCAATTTAATACTCCTTTCGTCTTTACCCTTGTTCCCATTGTCCACAGTGAACGATATGTATGAGCAGCCTGCAGGCAATGAACAGCAACAATATTCCATGTTCCCAAATGTAACACTTGCCTGGGAGCCAGATCTCTATATGTGCCTAGACCTGCATTCTGGATAAGCCTTCTCTGCGAAAGACGCTACTTCCTTAGCTCATTTTGAAAATCTCTTAAACAAAAGAACTTTCATGTAACCAATTTCCAATCGAATTATTGGCGTTTATTGGCAAAGACTACTCTATGTGTAGTCTTTGGCCTGCTATATATTTAAATCTAGGCAACATCCATTTTTACACTTTTTATTGAATTTTCTACATTGTAACTTTAAGAATGTTTAATTATTCTCTATTTTTTCCTATAATTCAATACGTTTACAAGATATTTAATGTATTTTAATGAATTTTTTTGTATTGATTATGTTTATCGTTATTCAGTATTTAGCATTATCATATTACACTTTATTTTGTAATACTATACAACATTTTCTAAGTAATACTGCTAAGAAATATGAATTGCAGCAATATAAAATTAATATTCGAACTTTGATGATTTTCATCCGTCCTGAACCTACTTTTCTTTTCAATGGCTATACTTTTCAAACTGATTTTTTTTCTACCTCACACTATCCTCTCCCACAATAAAGGTTGGTTCACACTAACAAACCAATCAGCTCTTTCTGAAGATTTATTGGGGAGGGAACAGAAGCAGCAGACTGCTGCTTTATCCTACTTGCCCCATTACGGGCGAGTGTCAACCATCATAACCCTCAAGCGAACCTCCGGGGCCTATCATCCGATAGACCCCGAGCTCTGGAGGCCATATTGCCTTCAGGCGCTATATACATTGATAAAAGAAATTGTCTTCCGAAAATGTGCTCACACACACGATTTAGCGCGGCAAAAAGATTCAGTGTACTTGTTGTTAATACTATCAACAGCATATAGGTTACAGTGTAAATTCAGGATCTAAAATGGATCGCCAAACTCAAGCTATAATTATGTGCTGTTTTTGCTGCTACACTTTCCATAGCCATGGAAGTTGACTTGCCATCACGCGTCTGCCTTGGATACCCAGAGGGTGAGAAGAGTGTTTATCAGCGGCTGGTGAGGGAGCGGAGTGTGTAAGATTAAATTTGATTGGACAAGAAACAGTACCAACTACTGTTGCGTTTAGTGACTCCCAACATCGAGAAACAAGGCATGTACGTTTAGCACCTTCTTTTAAGGAGAGACTCCAGGGGTCCTTCATTTGTTGGTGGATTTCAACGAAGCCTTCAGTGAATCTTCTTTACAGTCTTATAAATGTATATAAAGTGTATCAGCCAATATCTGCGATTTCATATCCATTTTTTTTTTAAATAAGTGTTGTTTTTTTCATTTTTGGGCTTATCTTCAATCGAATCGATCTCTGACACTAATGCTCCAAATGGGATGAACTTTGGTGAGTTTAATATTTATTATATATGCAAAAAATATGTATTTAACCTATTTTATATAAGCGTTGTATGTCTAGCGTAAAAAATATGTTTTTGAAAATGCTAAGATTTTGTAAGTTAATAAGATAAAATGGACTCCAGATTTCTTACTTATTCCCAAACAAGAATTATGTTTCTAAGTATTTTTAGAGTAGTGTTTTGTGATCAAAATCTTGTTGCATAATCAATATATTATGAAGATTAAATGAATGATATTGCTTTGAAGTTAAAGAAAACTTTTTTTCCAGAAACGCCATCTAATGTTTTAGAGTTACTTTAACATCATTCTTTTAGTTATTTACATATATTTTTTGCTATTTTTTTATGCTTCCTGGTTCCCTTCTTACCTCTCTTTGAGAGAGAAGAATATTACAGTTCTATAAATATAGGATATACAAGTGATTGTGGGCCCTTCGGACCCATGTATTAATGTTTGTAGTAGTAGTATATATTAGACAACAATGTAAGTGCAAACTCCAATCGTGTTGTTGCTTCCGTTGGTCACTGGTCAAAGTGCCTCGGGGTAGACCACGTTCGTGTGATTCCACGGGGCGCCAACACTTCGACGGCATCAGCATAGCCAACCCTTGACAGGCTGACGTAGAGTTGACCGTGCGTGAACACGGGTGTAGGCAAGTAGACTCCCACGTAGCTCTTGGTCTAGCCCTGACACTTGTTGATCGTCATGGCAAATGCAACACGGATGGGAAGTTGCAGACGCCTTTTCATCTTCGGAAACAATCCACTATACCAGTGCTATTCAACCTGGGTGGACGGTCCACCTCAAGTTGGACGAGACTGAGTGAGGGGTGGACGTCTGTCTTGGGATGGACAGGTGGATGGACATGATGATGCCCATATGTCGGTATATACAGGGTGTAACACGAGTTTCTGCAAATATTGATACAGGTGAAAGAACATGTAATTCTAAGCACAAAATATTATATAACCATATGCTTTTCGAAGCTTCCTTTAGACGTGAGATGAAGTTAGAAAAATTAGCGCGGCCAGTAATTTCACCATGGCAGGCGGTTGCCGCTCGGTGACATTTTGAATGATTTAATCATAATGTTTACTAGTAATGGAGCATTACATTATCTTATAACAACACAATTGGTATTAATGGACATGTTTTTACTAAATAAGCAGTACATGAGAACAGCAGGGCTGTAATAGACAATACTGTCAAAGGCTAAGTGGCAACGCGTCGGGGCGGGGGAGGAAGGAGGGACTAGGCTGCGAGGCCTCACGTCGATCAGCTGAGTCACGTGTTCCATCCTACCCCTCCCTGACACGATGCCATGTAGCCTTTTACAGTATTGTTTGTTACAGCCCTGCTGTTCTCATGTACTGCTTATTTAGTAAAAACATGTCCATTAATACCAATTGTGTTGTTATAAGATAATGTAATGCTCCATTACTAGTTAACATTATGATTAAATCATTCAAAATGTCACCGAGCGCCAACCGCCTGCAATGGTGAAATTACTGGCCACGCTAATTTTTCTAACTTCATCTCACGTCTAAAGGAAGCTTCGAAAAGCATATGGTTATATAATATTTTGTGCTTAGAATTACATGTTCTTTCACCTGTATCAATATTTGCAGAAACTCGTGTTACACCCTGTATAAGGGGAAAAAATCTATGGTATAAAACTAGGCAAAGGTGGGGAAATTTTTACAAGTATAGGGAAAATAAATGGATTCAAACTGAATGTGAACAACATTGAAAGCAATGTAGAAAAGAGGTGTTGTTCTGATTTTGAAGTCTTTGATACCTATATGAGGGACAGTGGCTGGGCGCATGGTATGGCAATATGCAGACAGCAGAACAGACACCGGAGGTACAAATGTCCCCTTGGATTACCAGACACCTGACTTTGATGCAGGAAAACCTTGACTTCTATTTCCAAGACACCTCAGACCTCCAACATGTGGAAGCTTCATTCATTCTCAGATGATGGAACTGATCATTATGATGCTCTATTGGAGCTTCCAGTGGATTATTCTTAAAAAGCAACTTTCAAAACATTTGGCCATCCTATGCAATGCATTGCTGTGTTGTCCTGCTTGATAGTCAGGACTACAAGGAGTAAGCTGCTTAGGCAACAGCCATGTTTGTGCAAATGTCAAATTCATGTCTGTGTGAGCAAGGTTTCTCAAGCTTAGGTTTAATCAAGGCACAGAAAAGGAATGCTTTTCTGAATTTGGATCCTCTTATGCGCGTTGCACTTGAAAATTGTCTGATGCCTCGATTAAACTGATAGCAGACAAATTGTAATAGTAGCCAATCCACTGATTTTTGTTTTTTGAAGGAAAAGGCTTTGTTTTCTGGATGACCAAATATCAGTACAGTATACTACGCATAATAAATGCAATTTTACTTTAGTTTCATAAAGAAAAATGCATTTCATGTGGAATTATGATGGTATGTTAAGTTTTTCCTTGTATATTTAGAGTTTTATATGACCGCATGTGTTACTATACAGAAGAATATGCAAACTATACATTTAAAATGAGTGAAACTGCCTTTTCGTACCTACATATTTTGTAGAATTATATAGTTAGATTTAAAATGTCAGTGCCTTGAGATTTTCAAGCGAGAAAAAAATTGTGGTGGACAGCTCTTACCAAATCACAGCTAGGGGTGGACGACATCAAAAACAGTTGAAGAGCATTGCACTATACCACAAACAACAAACAATAGTAGCGAAAATGCTGGCCTAATGGCAAGCAGCCGGTAGCAACGGCAGAGTTAACTGTGGATGCAAAGACCCTACACGCAAGATAGGAAAGCAGGTGTTTTGGAGTGTGCTGTCGTGTTTGGACAACCGCTAGGTGGCAGCACCGGCGCGCGTTGTTTTATTGTATATATATTAGTTGTCACTCACCGCATTAGTATGCCTTTGTGTTGTAGTGGGTAGAGCGCCCAGCTGCGGCTCCGCAAGCCCGGGTTCAATTCCCACTTAGTACTACTTTATTTTAGTATATATTTTCATCATGTCTGATTGTGTATGTGTGTGAGTGTGTGTGCTAAAAATGCATAGAATATTGATCTTGATGTCAGAGGAAGTAATAATTTGATTTAAATAAGTCTCAATCAACAGTTACATTGGACGCCACAGATGGCGCTCGTGTTAGACATCACAAATTATGCTTAGGCTAGGGCCTCAGGTTTCCTATCTTGCGTGTAGGGTCTTTGTGTGGATGGTTGGTTGCGGCGTTGGTGCGCGGTCGCGAGTCGAGTACAGTTTAGAAAATTCGAACACTGAACGAACGTGCTTTGACAGAGCGCAACCGCTGCTTGGTGGAAGTGCTTTACAGCGTAAATTGATCGTGATCGTGGCGCCTTCGAATTCGCCTTCGCCTCGGAAATATAATATATATTCTTATAATATATAAAATAAGTATATATATATAAGTATAATGTATATTATATAAGTATAATGTATATTATATAAGTATAATATATAAGTAAATGTTATAAAGTTCAATTACACTGTCAGAAGCAAATATTAACGCAAAAACTGCTGTCCTGCCGGCCGTACAAAGTAGCGCAGTAGCGGTTGGTGCTCGATTGCGAATCAAATAGCTTATCTCTCTCTCTCTCTCTCTCTCTCTCTCTCTCTCTCTCTCTCTCTCTCTCTCTCTCTCTCTCTCTCTCTCTCTCTCTCTCTCTCTCTCTCTCTCTCTCTCTCTCTCTCTCTCTCTCTCTCTCTCTCTCTCTCTCTTTCTGACTTATCCTGTCAACCAGTTTCACACACCACACACACACACACACACACACACACACACACACACACACACACACACTTTTGTACAAACAAACAGTCACTTTTTACTTTATTTAACCGCACCTACCCTTCCCCCCTCCTCCTCCCCCTTCCCCCCTATATCTTCCCTCCCATTCATTGAATTACTTCTCATTCTTGTTTTTAGCCCAACTTCAAAATCATTCAATCGACATGGGACCAGACCTCATACCACCTACGATTTATTTGGATTTTTTTTAACCTACTCTCATTAATATTAAATTTACAGTTTCGGCTACCCAAAACAAACAGACAGACAGACAAATGGCTACTGCTATAGTATATCAGATCTGAAATACATACATATAAATATAGGACTAGTTACGAGGGCGAGAATGGTTCAAGATATGAGGGGAATTATTTTAGTGAAGGCGATCTGCCTGCGGCAGGGTTAGAGAAAAAGGGGTACCGACGCCACAATAACAAGACAGACAGAAATCCCGCGCGCCCCGCTTCTGTCGCCCTGAAAGTGTTATGTGTTGCTACCCTCGCCTTTGTAAGGCCCAGGACCTTCCCCCTCGATTTTAGTGAGTGTGGTAAGAGACTGTGACTATATTGTGGCCTGTGTGTGAAGAGAGAGACCTTGAACAGTCAGAAAGCTGTGGTGTAGCGTTCCCTCGTTGCCCTGCCTGAGCTTGTGTAGTGACCTTGAACTTGTACTGCTAGATACTTGAATACACAGCAGAAAAGGGACCCCTGTGTTTGCCTAAGACCTTCCCCCTGACTGTGTGAATAGCCAGACAGTAGAAAAGCAGCCTGATAAGTCCTCAGTGTCTAGCACGAGCCCAGTAAACTTGCTACGCGCCCCCCTCTGTCTAGTACCAGCCCGGAGTAGGTGTTAGGAGCCTAATTGAGGACAGTAGGGGCGGGGACGTAGCAGTATAATTGGTGTCTGTTGCATCTTTCTTCGTCATCATTTTATCAGTGACATGCTCAAGCATATCTTCATACATAATCTTCTCACCCTCACTGCATTGCACGACCAAAAACACATGACAATTCTCGTATCTTGTCTGCAGAGTGAGTTTACCACCACAATCATCACACTTACCTATACACTTCACTAAGTTTTTAAGTCTTTTTCTTGAGGACTACTAGCCCCTCACTCTCATCCTCTGTTGTTCTATCATGATGTAATATATTTTTTTCTTATTTCTAATGGCCTCTTCACAGCCTGTCTGAAGACTTGGTCCTGCGTTGAGGTTGTATCAACAGGTGTGGTGGATGATGAACCTTCAACACCACCACCACCACTGTCCTTCAATAGGTCAAGTTTTGCCCTGAATAGAGCTCTTCCTCAAGCCTTCAAAAGCTCTTTACGCTTACTGCGAGGCATGATGAGTAAAATAAAGAGCTAGAGAACACGGCAGAAGCAAGGAAGAAATCAGAACTACATAGACTACGTACCTCTCTCTCTACTACCTTTGACTATCTGCCGTACACTACCGCTCATGGACCACGGTCTTGGCGGCTACTTCTGCCTGCTTGCTAGGAGAGCCTAGAGAAAGTGCCGTACAGAAAAATGCATAATAAAAAAAATTAAAAACCAGCCATAATTGACAGAGATATGGAGGTAAACAACAGAGTATCAGAATATCATCTGACTGTGAGGGTCGGACATATAACTACAACAAGCCATTTGAATGCGCCATGCATCTGACAGCGGTGCAAGCTTGCGTAACACCACAAAGGACACCCTTATCTGCGCTATGACGCATTTTCAGTATTTTTTTTTATCAGGCATCTGGGCAAGAAGCAATACAATATTCAACTTCAATGCCCAACTCAATACATCTCAAATTACGTTAAACAGGCAAACGAAACTAAAGTAAAAAAACGAGTTGCCGACTCCATAACCCTCGCGATCAATAGTAGGGTGCTGCTTTCCTTATTTTGTGCTTTACGCTACACTTGTTAATGTAAAAGTCAATTTGGCATCTGACTACCCAATCCTTTAATTTATATAGTTCTCCCTGCAAGCTGGTTACATTAGTCCGTGATCTAATAATCCTATATAGCATAGTATCATTAGCAAACTTACTGATATGACTGTTAATCCCACTATCTAAGTCGTCGTTGATGTATAATGTATATATATATATATATATATATATATATATATATATATATATATATAGTAACAGACCCCTGTTGTCCCAAAACAGCCCCCTGGTGAACCCCACTTATTTTCTTTTTATATATATTTATAAAAACATATATAAAGAAGCCCCCGAAGCTTGCTCTCGGGATCTCTAATTGAAGGGAACACATACTTATCAAGCACAAGGTGAATTTCTTGCCCTGGCATGGAACATACTTTGACGAGCAAATCCTTGGCCATAGTTCCATAGGTTGACTTGCTGTGGCGAAGGAGGGTTTCATGTAGGATGCACCTACCATCAACCACGCTAGCGCTGATTGGAGGCAGAGTGTCATCGGTCATTCCTTCTGCTCTCTGTCCCTCCTTTTATTCTCCACAAGACAAGCGACGACTGATAAGGCCTACCTTATCATACTCAAGAAAGGCAGGTCATGACTCACCGTGCGATCCTCTCGGGTCACGAGCCAATTTATCTCCTCTCCTCTCAGAGAAAGTCAGGTGGTGTTATCTTATACTATAAATAGCATACATCAAGTCATACACACATATTTCATGTCCTGCAGACATCACAAACCAAATACACACCAATTTTCGAAATCATACCAAACGAAATATTACTGTTATGTCAACAGGGAGGAATAACCACTAGCAGCTGTGATGACGTGAATGGAGAATATTTGAAGGAATAAAACTAACCAATTAATAATTAATTAGCCACGACGCCACTAAATAGTAGACATTTTAAATGTAAACATAAGTCAATGAACGAAGTTTATAAATGGATGTATTAACAGAGACTAATTTCTTATCAAACTCATCTTTGTTTGGAGCTAACACAACAAATCAGAAGACTATGTTGTCATTAGGAATTGTGTTTCCACAGGGCTCTGTAGAATTTGACAAATTGAGGAAATAATCTACTTAATATTTGCTAAAATTGAATAGGGTTAGGTAGAGGTATATTGTACTCTTAGTGGTAAAATGATCACTGTCGTTGTACTTTTAGTGTACAGGGGACTCTTGGAAACAATTTGAGACCATTACCAGCCTTGGCGCCTTTCGCATAAATAAATGTAACTTTTTAACAGGGGATGGGGGGCTGCTGTCGGGGGCGAAGCCCCACCCAAAATTGCTGTCGTTGTGCATTTAGCGTACAGGGGACTCTTGGGAACGATTTGAGACCATTTCCAGCTTTTCCGCTTTCACATGATTTAATGTCATTTTTAACCCTTCTATTTGGGGTATTTAAGGGTTAAAGCCCCGGCTGCGCTCCGGCAGCAATGCTGATCTTTAATGTCTGAGGGTCGATCTTGATATTCATGATGTCAAACCTTTTTCCGCCGTTCACATTAATAAATGCTCTGGGCTCCCGGTCTAATAGACTACACACTATCATCTGTTTTTATAATATTGTTAACAAAACACTGCAATGTATCCCTAGCATAGAGTGCAACTTTTCAATCCTTCCTGTCTATCCTGTCCTTCCGAAATAAATTATACCCCTCTATATCAACTTCTGGATTAAATACTTTGCCTGACATATCTAACCATGTTTCTGTTAATGCTATTATATCAACATTTTCTACACTAGTTATTCCTCTTAGTAAGAATATCGTGTTTGAGATACTCCTACATTTGCATAGTAGGCCTTTAAGCTGCTCTTTTGTATCTTGTCAAATCTCCGAATAGCTCTATCTAAGCCCTTCCTCTCTCTCCTCAAGAACAAGGATAAAAGAGAGAGAGAAAGGTAGAGAAAGAGAGAGAAAGAGAGAGAGAAAGAGAGAGAAAGAAAAGGGAGAAAGAACCACACATTAACAGTGAGGAGCATAATATAAATCATATATGATTTACTTATACATGGGCTCCATCGTGCCGCTAAGAATCATGTTCCAGTGCCATTATCACGCCCCTCACAGCACCATTCCCTAAAGTGCCATTATAAGGCCCCACCCCTCAGTTCTGAAAAGCAGGTAAGTATAGTTACATTTCACAAAAGAGAGTCCCCGCTGCCGCCGACCTTACGTTTTCGTGTGCGCTTTATGAAAGTTAATTGTTTCGTTGATATATTGAATATTCTCTCTCGCACACTCTCTTTCTCTCTCTCACACTCTCTCTCTCTCTCTCTCTCTCTCTCTCTCTCTCTCTCTCTCTCTCTCTCTCTCTCTCTCTCTCTCTCTCTCTCTCTCTCTCTCTCCTCTCTCTCTCTCTCTCTCTCTCTCTCTCTCTCTCTCTCTCTCTCTCTCTCTCTCTCTCTCTCTCTCTCTCTCTCTCTCTCTCTCTCTCTCTCTCTCATTCTTTCTCTCTTTCTTTTGTTCTCTCTCTCTCTCTCATATATCCTTGCTCTTTTTCTTTTTTTCTCTCCTATTTCTCTTTCTTATTTTTGCCCTTGATTTTGTTTTTTCTTGTTCTTCTTATGTCCTTGCAAAATCGTCGTAAAACGGATGTACTGTTCATAGTGAGGGCGCGGTGCTCATAGTTGCGGGATGTGTAATGACATGTTAGCATAATCCCCATAAGAGGACGAACTGGAAAAAAAGGAGGATGAACAACACACACAAATACACACACAAACTCACACACGCACAAACTTGTATTTATATTTGATCTGCGAGATATAAAGTTGTACATAATATTAAGGAAACAAATAGAAAAGCGAGCTGAAAATATATCAAACACAAGATACGATTTATAAGACAACTTCTAAAAAACAAAAATATTGAAAAAAACATTATTTAAATGGAGAAAAAAAGAAAAAAAGGTATGAAAACAATGTAAAACAGAATATCAAAAAAATTGTGGAGGTCAAAACATAGTATAGACTAATTTACTGTCGAACGAAAAAGTAAAATTTTAAAAAAGAAGGAAGACAAGCATCTCATTAACCAGGTAAATATACGTACATAAGAGGCACTCGTATACACGTTCTTGTTAGTACTGAAAAAAACAATATAATGGGAGAGAGAGAGGGAGTGAGGTAGGGGCAGAACATGTAAGAATGGAGTGATGTATGAAGAAATCAAAAAGGAAATAGAGAAGGAGAGTTTTATAAGTTTAAAGGAAGAATGAAAGAGTGATGGAAAGAGGAGGGTTAGGAAAGTAGGCAGAAAAAGAGGAAGGACATGTCTGACGCCTGACATACAATAATAACAGAGGCTAAACTAGGGGGGGGTGGGGGCATCAGTAGAGCGCATACTCCGCCGAATATAAAAAAGCAAAAAAAAAAGTAAAAAAAAAGTTAAAAAAAAAATATATATATAATTAATATTATATAAAGGATATATATATATATATATATAATATACTATATATATATATACTATATATATATATAATAATATATATATATATATATATATATATATATATATATATATATATATATATATATATATAATATATATATATATATATATATATATATATATATATATATATATATATATATATATATATATATATATATATATATATATATATATATATATATATATATATATATATATATATACACTCAGTATGAGCGCATACCTCCTGCCGAATATTTAATCAATTGGTTGCCATGGCAACAGTTGTCAATAGATTTCATCCAAAACTAAATCAGTTCTTCCTTATACCAAATAGACTTGGTATACAGAGTTTGGTCCAAATATATTTGTAACTTTTCGAGAAATCCTGTACACTAACAACAGACAGACAGACAGACAGACAGACAGATCGGGGTGAAAACATAACCCCTCCAACTTCGTTGGCGGAGGTAATGATAAGCATGATTGGGAAAAAATGGAGAAACTGAGTGACAGAGGACCATAAGTGAGAATGCTGATGGAAGGCAAAAGGTATGGGATGGAAGATATAAGGGGATGGAAGGTAATAGAGCAGGGAGGGTCCCGTTTGAGAATGAGGAAGGATACCACTGACCAGGTAGAGTGCAGTAGTTTATTTCTGGCACTCGTGGGGCTGCAGGAAGAGGAAGAGGAGGTAGAGGACAAAAGGGTAGACGATACATTCCTACCCTAAGGTAAAATCTTGGTTGTTGGGGACAGTCAGGTTAGATTCCTGGATAACGCGTTTTGTGACAGAGA
>JACEEZ010000398.1:177500-180000 GCA_016584305.1 Chionoecetes opilio
CGCGTGGACAAGACCATGGGTGAATGACACCCAAACACACCCAAACACATACACAAATAAACACAAAGACACACACATACACAATCAATTACGGTTTTTTGGGGGCATACGCCGGGGGGCGCGTTTACTCGCCTTCCCTACGACGCCACTCCCGGGGGTCACAACGCAAGAGTCTCCATGCAGTAAACCTTCCCATACCAACCAACTCTCGACAGGAAACATCAACTTGCCCTAGTAACGAGCCTTGTTGGCGCAGCGATACTCACTCTTCGCCTACTCACTTACCTCACAAGAAAAATGCCGGATACAGCTCCCCCACACTTCACAGCATTCTCAGTCCCATCGTACAGGCCAGTCATCAAATAAATAGTCCTTGCAGGAATCCCGCGAAGTGGAAGAAGATCCCAGAGTGACTCACGATGCACTGAGTCAAATGCCTTCTTGAGATCAACCATAGACCACTGTATACCTGGACTGTTCACGCGACAATGTTTTGAAATTACAAGCTGCATAGCGGCCTGCCAAAGAGATATAGTGGTCTATGGACTATCATATAGACTGGTTTATCAGTATATATGATATACTGTAATCTTCGTAAATGTTTGTTCTATAATATTATGAAATAAAAAACAGTAAAACACGCTAAAGAAATGCCATTATGAGACTATGAAGAAATATGCATGAACTTAATATTCACTTAACTCTTCGCCATTTAAAACTTTGCGTGTCAACTTTTATCATGAAGGATATCACAAGAAGCGCAATGTCATTAGCTTTTCATTGATATATTTTGTTTTCTGATAAATGAATTAGAAATATGTATAAATTAGCGTTAAATAAATAAATAAAATCATCAATCGGGTAATTTTCTCGATTGATGATGTTATTTATTTACTTATATATTTCATTTTCTGATAAATGAATTAGCACCATGTATAAATTAGCGTTAACTAAATAAATAACCTCATCAATCGGGAAAATTACGCGATTGATGATTTTATTTATTTAGTTAACGCTAATTTATGCATGGGGGTAATTCCTTTATCAGAAAACGAAATACATCAATGGAAAGCTAATAAAATTGCGCTTCTATTGATACCCTTCATGATAAAAGTTGACTCGCAAAGTTTTAAATGGTGAAGAGTTGAAGTGAATATTAAGTTCATTCATATTTCTTCAGTCTCGTAATGACATTTCTTTAGCGTGTTTTACTGCTTTTTATTTGACAATATTATAGAACAAACATTTACGAAAATTACAGTATATCATATATACTGATAAACCAGTCTATATGATGCGTATATATATATATATATATTATATATATATATATATATATATATATATATATATATATATATATATATATAATATATATATATATATATATATATATATATATATATATATATATATATATATATATATATATATATATATATATGTAATATATATATGAATCCGAGCGGCCCTCCGACTTCAGGGCAAGTTCAGGCCCATGTGCAACAGGCCGATATTCCGTGCGCAGTCCAGGTATACAGTGGTCTATGGATCAACATATTGGCTGCAAGCATCCCCTGTTAAGACACACGTAGGTGTTCCACCATGACACGAAGCGGTAGGATACGATCCGTTGTTGACTTACCAGGCGTGAACCCAAACTGCTGAGGTCTCTGATGCTTCAGCAGATGATTGCGGATCTGTGTGTGAGCAATAGATGGACAAGCACTTTGCCTGGCACGCTGAATAGTGTAATACCGCGGTAATTGTTGCAGTCCTGACGTTCCCCTTTCTCTTTCCAGATAGGGACGACCAACCCCCTTTTCCAGTCAGAAGGAATGGTACCTGAATGCCACACGACAATCAGGACAGCATGCAGTCCGCAGATCATAGCCGCATCCCCAGCTTTGAAGAGTTCCGCACTTATATTACAAACATCAGCTGCCTTTCCACCCCTCTACTTTGCTACAGTCTCTCTGACTTCGTCTATAGAGGGTGCGGTTTCGTCAATGGGAGGATTGGATGCCTATTTCGTCAATCGGCATCCACTGACCGTAATCCAGTCGTGTGCGGCTGCCCAATCTCAAAATCTAAAAAATCGTGCCATTTCATGAGAAACATCTTCAAACGGCACAGCAACCGTTGCATGGGATCTCGTATATTGCTGTCGATATCGCTTCAGACTTTCTCGTTCACGCTCACTACACTACTATTTCTTTTCACTTTGGAAATGCCTTGTTTTTTATGCCGGTTAGGAAGTCGCATGTGATACATAAGCTTACGAAAAGCCTATGTAACATGCGTCATCTCACTGTCGTGGAACTCCACATGCACTGCAAACCTAATGGCCCGCGTACCCTAATGATAGGGTTCTACCTGTGGGCAACTAGGGTTTGCAGTGAGGAGTTTCTGTACAGTAAAATGACGCATGTTACAGAGGCTTTCCGTAAGCTTATGTATTCCTTGGGACTTCTTAATCGGCTAAAAAACAAGGCATATG
>JACEEZ010000398.1:185000-205000 GCA_016584305.1 Chionoecetes opilio
AGTGCTCCTTTCATACAACTTTGTCATTTTCCATTTCCAGAACAATGTCGAAGAGCTTCAAACTCGTTGAGCCTCGTGGTGTAGAAGCAGCTCCGTCTACCTCCGCCCAGCCAGCAACAGAGACAAGACTGGTCATTATGCTTCATATGCCAAGAAACGACGCCAGAGTCGCTGACAAGTCCATCCCAGAATACACGCCAAGACAAGGGGAGCAGCTACAACATTCTCGCTGGACATCTGAGAAAGTTCAATAAGCTTGGATTGCTCCCCAACTCTTTTCTGTTGAGCCGATTAGATGAAGGCAGTGGCGTTGAAGCAGCATTGAGCGCCAACAATGCACGATACCACAAGACCTGCAGGCTGAGGTATAACAAGACCAAGTTAGACAGAGCTGAGAAGAAGCACCTGAAAATAGGCGCCGACGAAGACGAGGAAGTTGTTGCCCGCAAGCAAACTCGAAATCTGTCACGACCATCAAGTACTGAGACGAAACACCAAGAAGTGAAATGCTTCTTCTGCGGAGAAGCTCATGGTAGGCTGGTCTTCATGAAGCTGCGACATTCCAACTGGACTCGCGTGTCAGGTCGTGCGCACTGATTCTGGATGACATGGACCTCCTGACGCAACTGAACGCTGGGGACATGGTTACACAGGAGGCCAAGTACTACCGAAATTGTCTCCTGAACTTGTACAATCGCGCACGGAAGATTAAGGAAATGGCGGGCAAAGGTACAGACGATGAACACGCAATAGCAGGACTTGCTTTCGCAGAGCTAGTGGTGTTTATTGAAGAAGCTCACATGATGACGAGACGTCTCCGGTCTTCGAACTTGCTGACCTGGCGCAGCTATACACGTTAAGGATGAAACAGCTGGGAGACAAGCATGAGGGCAGGGTGCACACGACACGTCTTAAGCAGAGACTGCTTGCTCACTTTCCTAACATGTGTGCACAGCACCAGGGGCGCGATGTCCTGCTTGCATTCAATGAAGACCTCGGCGATGCCCTGGCAAAGTCTTGTGAACTGGACAGAGACCTTGATGCTGTCCACCTGGCGCGTGCTGCCCAAATTGTGAGACGCCACATCATCGGAGATGCCAAGGTGTTCAACGGGTTTCCTGCAGGATGCCAACAGGACTCCGTGCCACCCATGCTGCTTGCCTTGGTCACTATGATCTTGGAAGGTCCCAGTATTCAAGCACCAGAGTAAAAGCACAACACCAGCGGCACTGAGCATCGCCCAGCTCCTCAAGTTCAACAGCGTTATGCACCGACGGGCCGCCACAGGCAGTACGCCTCGCCCAGTAAGGCACGCCGCCACGCAGGAGACGCCAGTTCCAACCGACATCGCCCTAATGCTACATGCACACACGCGCAAGAGGGAGCTCGTCGACAGGCTGGCACACATGGGGATTTCTATCTCCTATGATCGGGTCCTGTCCCTTTCCACACAGCTGGGGAACAGTGCCTGCCGCCTCTACCACCAGGAGCAAGTAGTCTGCCCTTCCAAGATGAGAGGCAGAGTCTTCACGACTGCCGCGGTAGACAATATCGACCACAACCTAGGTTCTACCACAGCAAAACAGTCATTCCATGCGACTGCTATTTCCCTCATGCAACACCCTGCGGTCCCTGGGGCCGGCATTGACCGCAGCATCATCATCCTCGGAGGGCCGAACGAAAGAGGCCTAAAAACAGTTTGCCGCACTACTATACAGATGTCCCATCCATCGGCAGCATCAAGAACACCCCCGTGCCGGCTACCAGCGTGACATCCCTGAGCAGCAACAGCAATATCTAACATGAGAATTAAATGTAGTAGTGTCCATTGACCACAGAAGTATAACATTTGACTTGCCCAGGATTGATCTGATGAGAGCAAGCCACCATAATTATTACTATCTGGTTCTGTTATTGTTGTTGTATTATCGATGTAATTAGCATAATTGTGTTAATAATTTTGTTAATTGGCATCTTAATTGGCGTGGGCAGTGTCCATTAATATTGATATAGCTATTGACAGACAGAGGAAGAAGGTCAGATAACATTTTCACAACTTAAATGAATCTAGCCTATTCACAAGGAATGTCAGCATTTGATGCCTGATCATAGGTTTCCTTGTCGCCATTTCATCTGCAATTAGCCTAAATATGTTAATTAATATCAGCAGCATCTCTCAAAATGTGACTAAGAGCTATCTGGCATGTCTTGCTTCAAAACATTCAATAAACATTCACTAAAACCTTCAGCAACAAACTTTATCTAATTTCTGTGTGTCTTTTGGGTGTCTGCTGGCGGCCATTTTGGAAAATGGCCGCCATGGCCGCCAGGGGGCAGTTGGGCGATGGCTCCAAATCCAAATTTGTTCATAATATACTGGTCTACCTATGTGCCAAAATTTGTGCTTTTATCAAAAAATGCACAATAGGTTAGCCTACCCGCTGTACTATTGTCCGAACATTACACTGGCCTACAAAGTTTTTTCATCAGAAATAATTTTGTGTGGCTTGGATAGCATTTTTGACGCTGATTCCAAAACTGCAATTGGATTTTCTCTAGCACGTATAGTTTTTATTATGAAGGGAACTCTGCAGTGTAGTGGTTAGCACGCTCGGCTTACAACCGAGAAGTCCCGGGTTCGATCCCGGGCGGAGCGAAAGATAGATGGGTGGTCTTTCTTAAATCCCTAGCCCCTGTCCACCCAGCAGTGAATGGGTACCGGGTGCCAGCCGGGGGTTTGTAACCCCCCCCCCCGGAGGTGGCGGCTTCGGCCAACACTAATATGCAGCAGCGGTAGATCACTATGGCTCTGAGGCATTATCCTCTAAACAAAACAAACAAACAAACAAGGCATATATGTAAATACACAGATTTAACCATTTTATATAGGCAAAGTACTACTTTTTTCAACATTGTATTGGGTTTATCTTATGTATTTCTTAGTTTTACTGGGTAATATATGGGCAAAAGTGATAATGTTTAAATATTTGATAGGGTTTATCTTGTCTAGTCTTGTCTATTCTGGTCTATGTATTAATTTATCTATTTATTTTATCTGTTTATTTCTCTATTTATTTCAGGCATCTTATCGTGCGTCTGGCAACATGCGCAATTCATACCTCCCGTCTCTGAGAACAGCGTGCACATTCTGCCTCTGGCTACTGTCGTGTGAAGTGCTGTGCTGATGTTAATTCGTTTCGAATCATTTGCTCAAATCAATCAGCATGCCTCGAGAATGTAAGAATCACCCAGACAAGTTTTGTTATGTATGTGGTAATTTCACAACTAAACTACAACGACGAACTATTACAACCGACCTTAAAAAAATATACAAGCTATACTTTGATTGCCACCTAGGTGACCAAGATAAGCCATGGGCGCCACATCAAATTTGTTCTTCTTGTTCAAACGGATTACGCGATTGGGTGAACAAAAAGAAAGCTTCAATGCCGTTTGCCATACCCATGATATGGAGGGAGTCGAGAGATCATCATGAAGACTGTTATTTTTGTGTAGTGTAAACATAATAGGGTTTTCTACAAAGAACAAAAACAAGATTGTTTATCCAACCATGGAATTATCACGTAGACCAGTGCAACATGGTGAAGAATTGCCCATTCCAATTCCCCCAGATGATGGTGTAGATTCTATCGAAGATGACATGGATGGTGATGAAGGTGCAATTGGTGGCGTTCCCGGACCGTCTGCAGATCCAGATTACACATCGGAAGGTAGAAATTTCGAGCCAAAGCTACTCACCCAAGGACATTTGAATGATCTTGTTGGAGACTTGTCACTGTCTAAAGAGAAAGCAGAGCTTCTAGCCTCAAGACTACAGGAGAACAATTTACTTGAAAAAAATGTTCGTGTCAGCTACTACCGAAAGCGGAACTTTAATTTAGCAACATTCTTTACAGTATATGGTCCTCTCTGTTATTGCCATGATATACATGGACTATTCACAGACTTGACTCAGACGTATGTGGCATCTGACTGGCGTCTCTTCATTGATTCATCGCAGAGAAGCCTGAAAGCCGTTCTTTTGCATAATGGAAATGTAAAGCCATCCATCCCTATTGCCCATTCTGTCCATCTAAAAGAAACATATGACAATATGGATATACTACTTAAAGCAATCCAATACGACAGTCATCAATGGAACCTTTGTGGAGATCTTAAAGCTATAGGTATGTTAATGGGTATGCAAGCAGGATTTACAAAATATTGTTGTTTCCTTTGCCTGTGGGACAGTCGTGCCACAACGGAACACTACAACAAACGTGACTGGCCACAAAGGTCCACATATGTCCCAGGAACAAGCAGTGTCCAGTCTGTCCCTTTAGTTGATCCCCAAAAGATCTTCCTACCACCTCTCCACATTAAACTTGGTTTAATGAAGAATTTTGTTAAAGCAATGGGTAAAGTCAATTCACAAGGGTTCCAATACCTTTCTAAGAAATTTCCGTAAGTTAGTGCAGCAAAATTGAAGGGGGGAATTTTTGTTGGGCCACAAATCAGGGAGGTTTTAATGGATATGGAATTTCAACGGGCCCTCAGTCCGCTGGAATTGAAAGCTTGGCTGGCTTTCAAATGGATATGCGCAAACTTTCTGGGGAATAACAAGTCTCATGCATATAAGGATGGAGTTGAGAAACTCCTCGATGCTTATAATGAAATGGAGTGTCGAATGTCTTTAAAAATGCACTTCCTGCATTCCCATTAAGATTTCTTTCCCGAAAACCTTGGTGCAGTGAGTGACGAGCAAGGGGAACGCTTTCACCAAGACATTCAGACTATGGAAGTTCGCTACCAAGGATTTTGGAACGAAAGCATGATGGCTGACCATTGTTGGGTGTTGTATCGTGAAAATCCAGACCAAATATTTAAAAGAAAAGCGTACTCTCAACGCTTTTAAGATCTTGTACTGTGTATATTCTTACTTTACAAGTATGTTCAATGACCTTTGATGATGTAAATTTGTTGCTTACAATTCATTGCGTTGTATTAATTTAGTGTATGATGTATATTTTAGTTCTTACAAGTAAATGATTTGCATGAAATGTAATTTATTACACCCGTAGATTTTCATAAAATTACGATGATTTTCATAAAATTAAAATAAAAATAATTCAAAAACTATACGTGCTAGAAAAAAACTGTAACCATATTTGGAATCAGCATCAAAATTACGTTCAGAAAAGCTTATTTGTGTCTGTGATGTGAAAAAAAAGTTTGATTTTGTAAACCAGTGAATTATCAACAGAAATAGAAACGTAAATAAAATAAAACGTACAACCTTAGACTCTCCACCTAGCTCAGTTGGTTGCTGATATGTACATTGTTAATTGTAATGTCGTGCTTCTATAACATATATGAATAATTTTTTTATTACTTCTTTTTTCTCCCATAAATATTTTGAATTTATCTCCCAAAAGAAAGAAAAAATGTACTCATTGTCATATCCAATACGAGAGAACTACTTTGTCAACCTTAAACACTGCGTCAAAAGCAAAGTCTTGTCAGATTCACAGGATCATCTATTTATACCATGGTGTACGATAACCCCCTATCTCCCCCTCTTTTTTGTTTATCCCTGCATCATTTTTTTTTCAGGTACTTCGATGTCAAAGCTTCAAGAAAAGCTTTGTAAGTCAAGCGATTTCTTGTTACCAATACCCGTAAATAGATATTAAAGATGACTGCTGGCAGGTTACAAGGGAAACTGAATACTATTTGACCTTATTTGAACACAATTGTTGAACCTGCAAGAGTAAAAACATAAGTATTTATGTATTCCAACAAGTATTTATGTATTCCCACTGTATTTTTGGGTGACATATTAATTGGAATTGGTATTTTGGGGCTTGAAGATCATTTACCGTATTGGTAAGCACCATTAGGTGCTGATACTACCAAGCTTAGATCGCCGTCTTTTATCAAACTTCCAATCTATGGAAGGTTACCTCTTCACCTCTAGAAATCATCTTCTTTTCCTCATCGAAACCCAGGCACTGTCAGCACTGACAGTAGTCCATTTTATGTTTCCTCCTACTCTCTCTATTATCATTATCAATCCAAATCTGAATCTTGAATATATATACGCAACGGTATCACTTTCTCTCATACCTACGGTCTTGAATCTTTAGAATTTTCTACCATCTGGCTTCGACTTTAATGTCACTTTCTTACCAAATTAATATGTGCTGTATATCTCTCACCAAGCTTATCAGACTATGTAAAATTGTTCGACTATTTAACATCCAAATTGGAGCACATCTCATCTCATTTTTCTTATGAAGACATTTCCATTCTTGGGGATTTCAATGTTCACCACCAGCATTAGCTACGATATTCTTTCACTGACCAACCCGGTGAACAGGCTTAAAACTTTTCTATCATCCAAGACCTAGAGCAGGTGGTGCAGCACTCTACCCATATTCCTGACCCCATGGGATACATGACTATCATTCTTGATTCAATTCTTACTTTTAACCCTTCTGCTTACTCTGTGAAACTATTCTCTCATTTAAGCTCCTCCGATCAGAATCATATCTCCTCAACCCGTCTTATCACTCCGATATCACCCCTGTTTCCACATAAACGGAGTTGCTTCTGTCATTTCAACTCAGCAAAGTCGGAGGGCCTAAAGCAGTACTACTCTGATTTTTTTTATTGTAAATTACTATTGCTTCCATGTCAGAGACCCATCTCTTTGTGCAGAGCGCATAACTGAGGTCATTATTTCTGGCATGAAGGAATACTTTCCACACAATTTTTTAAATCCTAAAACCCGTAAACCTTAGTTTGACTGCTTTATTTCATGTTTTCCAAGATAGAGAGGCGGCTCCCATACGTAACGAAACTATCCATCTCCTGAAACTTACGCGCTACGATCGAATTGATTGTCAGTATGGTTACCGTAAAGGGTGATCTACTGATGATTTTCTAGCTTTCCTAACTGAATCTTAGTCATCCTCCTTTAGGGGTTTCGGTAAAACTATTGCCGTTGCCCTTGATATATCCAATGCTTTTGATAAGAGTCTGGCACAAAACTTAAATGTTTAAAGCCCATATTCAGTTTCTATCCTTCTCTCTGCACCTTCATCTAAAGTTTTTTTTTCAAACCGTTTTATTGCAGCTACTGTAGACTGTCATTGTTCTTCTCCAAAGTCTATCTATAGTGGTGTTATTCGGGGTTGTCATATCACACATTCTCTTTCTATCATTCATTAATACATTAATTCCGCCTGAAATACACTGTTTAATAAAGGCTAGCTACAGCTATAAATATGTACTTATCTTCAAAACCTTATACCACAAAATTGCATTGTATAATAATTGTTAGTAATAAATAACAACAAATGTTAATGTTTTTCTATGTCTAATTCATATATACTCATGATGATTCTACCTTGCATTTTTCAACATAGCTCATTAGACGTCCAACTTAACAGGAACTAAGTTATTCAAGGAGAGATGCCACAGAGCGCCTATCTTCTGATATTTCTATAATTTCTGATTCTGATTAATACGAAGCAAACCATATTTTGTTCCACGCATCCAAAGCCCTATTTTCTCACCTATCTTCTCGACAAACTTTCCTAATAACTATCCTCTCTTCTTAAGTGACACGCAACTGTCTCCCTCTTTTTCAAGGAACATTCTTGCATTATCCTTAACTAAAAATGTGAATTGGAAACTTCACATCTCATCTCTTGCTAAAACATATTTTTATAAGTTATGTGTCCTATGGCGTCCACGGGTTTTTTTTCTCCCTCCCAGCTGCTTGTTCTGTACAGAGGCCTTATCCACCCATGTATAAAGTATGCTTATCAAGCTTAGGGGGGAACCACTCGTACAGCTCTCCAAAACTGGGTAGAGTCAAAAGCTTTTCGTCTAATCAACTCCCTTCCTCTGACTGACTGTCTTCAATCATTAAATCTCCGCCGCAATGTTGCTTCTCTGGCTATCTTCTACCGTTATTTTCAGATTCACTGCTTGTCTGAACTTGCTAACTTCCTCATCCCTTCCCGTTGCCTCGAAACACAACACTTTCCATTAAGTATCATCCCTATCCTATCCATCTTCCTAATGCTAGAGTTAACCAGCATCTTCACGCTTTCATCCCTTTCACTGGTAAACTCTGGAACTCTCTTCCTGTTTATATTTTCCATCATCCTATGACTTATTTTTTCAAGAGTGGAGTCAAGCCACCTCGAGCAAAATTGTCTCACCTTTTTTCTATTTTATCTTATTGTCTTCATTCTAGGGTTTGGCAAATAAGCGGACTTTTTGTTATTTTTCTCTGTGATGTAGGCAAATACAAAACAATACAAAAAGCTCCAAGCTGGAGGAGGTCACTAAACCAGACCATCCCCTATCAGACCCGATTTTACATGGCTGGCTTCATGGAGGTTTAGGGACGGAATTTCCAGTGGACGTATCCAGAAATGATGCCACGGGACCTGGTGTCAATTCTTAATAATGAGCCTCCCACCATTGAGGATTATGATGTAGAATCTGATGAGCTTGAACCACTAGTTCTCAGCCATGAAGATGAAAATTTTCATGAACCTGAATATAATGACGATCAATATTTGATGTAGTGCTACCAAAAGATTTAACTCTGCCCATCGACTAACATATTTTAGCATCGACCAAAGACTACTGTACGTATACTGGACTTGCTACTCAGTTTGGGCTATTTCCAGTAGAGTCCAATGCCGCGATTTCTGACATTTTCGAACATCACTCCCATTTCCTTTCCTATGGTTTATCAGTATAAATGATATACTGTTAGCTTCTTAAATGTTTGTTCTATAATATTATCATAAAAGAAAAACAGTAAAACACAGTAAAGAAATGCCATTATAAGACTGAAGAAATATGCATGAACTTCACTTAAACTCTTCGCCATTTAATATTTTGTGTGGCAACCTTTAACATGGAGCATATCAATATTGATATTGCGGAATTGTACTAGCTTTTCATTAATATATATCGTTTTCTGATAATTGAACTAGCAACATGAATAAATTAGCGTTAACTAAATAACAACATCAATAGGGAAAATTTCCCGATTGATGATGAAGGAATAACAGCTGGTTTTGGCTGGTCGGCGACTTGCCCTGGCCCGGATTCGAACCAGGGCCCGCAGATTCACAGCTAGGCACTCTACCTAGTACACCAATGAGGCGAAAAATCCTAATGACATGTTAGACATGAGAGTAATTGAACAAAAATGTCACAAGTATAAAAAAGGTGAGGGGGTGACCTTTTCAGTTGCTGGCGCATGGACTAATTGCGTGTATCAGAACACTCAGGTAGAGTATTTTTACCGACAATCTAATTAAGGAGAAGATGAAAATATTCTTCTTCTGCTTAAGCAGATCTAAAGACTCGAGATGAGGTGAACAGAGGGTGCAACAAGGTGTGGGAAAAGGAGTGAGTTGATATATGGACAGATCTGATAATACGATAATTGTCTAGGTGTGAAGGGAATCATATAACAGCAAGTGCAAAATTCAATGACATAAGCTTTATTACTTATCATTTGCATAAATACAAAAGAAAATGAAGGCACTGCAGTGTTTTGTATTATGTGTAAATTGGGACATGACGCGACTGCTTGGAGCTATAAATAAAAAAACTCAAGTTACTATATGAACAAACAATAGTATGTAGGTGTACGGTGATAAAGTGTGTGTGGCTATAATATGAGACAGCTGCGCCTCAGGCATATGAAATCCTGAGTCAACCAGGACAAGTTATCTATAGTGAGAGGAACTCACCTGGTGTTCCAATATCTAGGTTTATCTATATATATACATGAATATCGGAATGAAAGAATGCGAGGTATTCACGCACAATTATGGAAGCATAAAATTGTTTCACTACTCAAAATACTCAATAACATAATGGTGTTTACTCACCTAAGAGAGCCGAAAGAAGCAAGAGCAGCAGCGGCGTTCTCTCTGGGGACGTGAGGTAACAAAGCATCCTCATGGTGGTTGTGGTAGTGGTGGTGATGGTAGTGATGGTGGTAGTGGTGGTGGTGGCAATAGCAGTATCAGTGTTTTACTAGAGGCGCCGTTTTATCATATTAGTTTTCTGATGGCTTTGCTGTAACTTGCGTTTTCGTTATCAATAAATCGTCAGTCATTAAAATTAACTTTTTTCGAGTATGTTTTTATCAATCATTTAAGGGAAGATATCACCGGCACTTCATTATATACACTTCGTAAAACATATCGTACTTCCCGAGAATATAAAATTTATCTTTGGGTTTCTTCGATTATATTAGATTTTCCAAAAAAAATTGGGTCTGCAACCAGTTCAATGTTATTCACATTTTCTCATAAATTTCAACATATTAGATATCTTTCTCGTTTTCTAAATACAGCTAGTACATCCAAAACAGACTAGTTTGAGGATACAGTTGAGCATTACAAACAAACAAACGAACTCAAACAGCTATACCTTGACATATGTATATATTCATCAATTAGATATCAGCAAACTTGATGGCATTGCATGTCAGCCTGCAATCGACTTTGGAGGTAGATCACGTCAACAGAAACCTTGACATTAACTCCGAATACACTAGAGTGAAGGCAGGGACACATGTCACACCATGACACAGACACACGTCACCTTCAGGTCATACACTCCACAAGCTGCTCTGCACTCCTCACAGGCCGACGCCGTCTTCTATTCTGCCTTCACCCCTCTCTCAATGTTTTCCTCACCACTCCTTAACGTTTCAGGTGGACTCACGAAGGTATCTGTGGAAGAGAGAGAATGTTAATACAGAACTCAATCATCATTACCCATATATCTGAGTCGGCAGTTATTATTGATGATACAAGTTTACTTGAATGATTACTGTTTCCATGTCAGAGACCCATCTCTTTGTTCAGAGCGCATAACTGAGGTCATAGTCTCTGGGATGGAGGCGTACATTCCACATACTTTCTCTAATCCTAAAGCCCGTCAACCTTGGTTTAACTCTGCTTGTTCTCACTCATGCTGTCCAGGATAGAGAGGCGGCTCACAGACGGTACTGTAACCACCCATCTCCTGAAACTCATGCCCTTGATATTTCTGCCCATAATCATGCTAAATATTTACTTCAACTTACCAAAAACTCATTCATTGATAAAATGATGTTAAAATCGTTTATGAATCGAATTCCTCTCGTTACTTCTGGCATCTAGCAAATAACATCTCTACCTACATTTATCCTCCAGCTTTCCCTTCTATGCTTCACCCAGATGGCTTCACAGCTGTCTCATATATTTCTAAAGCAGAACTCTTCACTCAAACCTTTGCTGAAAATTCCACTCTGGTTGATGAAGGGCTTGTTCTTCCTTCCCCTCCCCCCTCTGACTATATTATGCCTGTTATTAAGGTCCTTCGTCATAATGTTTTCTTTGCCCTTTCTGGCCTAAATCCTCGGAAGGCTTATGATCCTGACATAGTCCCTCTTATTGTTCTCAAAAACTGTGCTTCTGTGCTTACACCCTGCCTGGTCAAACTTTTCCGTCGTTGTCTATTTACTTCCACCTTTCCTTCTTGCTAGAAGTTTGCTCACATCCAACCTGTTCCTGAGAAGGGTGACCGCTCTAATCTTTCAAACTATCGTCCTATAGCTTTGACTACCTGCCTTTCTAAAGCTTTTGAATATATACTTAATAAGAAGATTCTTAATTAAGCATCTATCTGCTCACAATCTTCTATCTGATCGTCAGTACGGTTTTCGTAAAGGGCAATCTACTGGCGATCTTCTAGCTTTCCTAACTGAATCTTGGTCATCCTCCTTTAGGGGTTTCGGTGAGACATTTGCTGTTGCCCTTGACATATCACAAGTGTTTTGATAGAGTCTGGCATAAATCTTTAATTTCCAAACTACCCTCTTTTGGTTTCTATCCTTATCTCTGTACCTTCATCTTAAGTTTCCTTTCAAATCATTATATTGCAGCTACTATAGACGGAATTATTATTCTCCTAAGTCTATCAATAGTGGTGTTCCTCAGGGTTCTGTCCTATCAATCACTCTTTATATTATTCATTAATGATCTTCTAAGTCTAGCTCAAAGCCCTATCCACTCCTACTACTGATGATTCTACCCTGAATCTTTCTAAGTCGTTTATTAGACGTCCAACTCAACAGGAACTAAGTGATTCACGGAGAGATGCCACCGAGGGCCTTACTACTGATCTTTCTATAATTTCTGATTGGGGCAAAGCAAACTTTGTTCAATGCCTCAAAAAACAATTTCTTCACCTATCTACTATACAAAACCTACCAGATAACTGGCCTCTCTTCTTCAATGACTCTCAATTATCTCCTTCTACAGTGAACATTATTGGACTGTCCTTTACTAAAAATTTTAATTGGAAATCTCACATCTCATCTCCTGCTAAAACAGCTTCTAAGAAGTTAGGTGTCCTGTGGCGTCTGCGTCCTTTTTTTTATTCCCCCCCAGTTGCTTGCTCTCTACAGGGTCCTTATCCGCCCATGTATGGAGTATGTCTCACATTTTTGGAGGGGATCCACTCATACAGCTCTCCTAAACAGGATTGAGTCAAAAGCCTTTCGTCTCATCAACTCCTCTCCTCTGACTGACTGTCTTCAATCTTTAAATCACCGCCGCAATGCTGCTTCTCTTGCTATTTTCTACCGCTATTTTCATGCTCCCTGCTCTTCTGAACTTACTAACTGCATGCCTCCCACCCCCCTCTTGCTGCTTCGCTGCACAAGACTTTCTACTCATTATCATCCCTATTCTGTCCATCTTCCTAATGCAAGAGTTACTCAGTATCTTTACTCTTTCATGCCTTTCACTGGTAAACTCTTGAACTCTCTTCCTGTTTCTATTGTTACACCTGCCTGCGACTTAAATCTTTTCAAGAGAAGAGTGACAAGACACCTCCTGAACTAAACTGGCCCACCCCAATTTCTGTATTATCTTACTGTCTTCTTTATAGGGACTGAGCGGGCTCTGTGTTACCTCTTTTTTGTGGTCGTGGCCAGTCCGTTGTGATGTAAAAAAAAAAAAAACATCACTAAAGGTAAATACTAATACTGCCTTTATAAATCTTGCAGTAATGGCTAGTTCTTGATTTACTTACCTTCGCTTTCAATATATGCCCGTACAAGTGTGCATATTATAGCAAGTAAGTGACATAGAGCCGATAAGAGCAAAGTGACACTTGGTATTCTCATTTATTGCTGTTCAAAACTTATCAGGCATCACATCTTAAGATTAATCATAATTTTGCTGAGGAAACTGAGTTGCTCTACTAAATAAATAATACGATGGTGCTTATGAACAAAACATGACAATTAAATTACATAAGTGACCCTAACACCTTATATCATGTCGAAACACTAACCTTTACACACATTCAATAATAAACGGAGGTTGTGAAGGAAAACTGTCATGTGTTCACAACACATAGCACAACACATCAGGTGAATAGACTGTTTATATTATGTTAATGAGACCCTGAATACGTATACAGATGACATCAAGGCACCAGATAGTGCTACACTATCTAATAGTTTCCCTAGACTTGCGGGAAACAAATCACAAACACCCACACCACAAAATATGATACACGGTTGCTGACATCACTCCTTAAACACCTGACACGTGGAGAACAAAAAAATAAATACTGAAATATCTTCTACATCAGTATCCTAACAATTGTGTGTCTGACATTAAAAAATAGACATAATAAAAATTTGATGAGAATTCTGTAATAATACTTATCATCGACTCCCTTAATTAAACACTTGAGAAATAGAGATAGTTGACACCAACATTAACTCTTCCATTTTCATTATATTCAATTTGTAACGGGAGCAAGGAAATTGGATAAAAGTACACAAACCATATCTTCAAAGACGAGGGGAAATGGAGGATCGAAGCAGAAGATAAATAATGGTGTTTTAATACCTTCTGCCCCATACGTTCGGGGTTCTCAAACTATAGTAGTGGGAGTGATACATGATGCAATACTATCCTACAAAGGTTCTCCATCCATAACAGAGAACACCGCAAGGTTTATACCGTCTGAATACTGTTTTTCAACTGATTTATGGAAAGAAATAATATACACATGGGTCGCATGTTATTTAACCCAAAATAAAAAAAGGAAGTTTGTAGTCAGTGGGACATTTACATTTCTTTCTCTTTCTCTCTTTTTCTCTATCGCTCTTTTTTTCTCTCTCTCTTTCTCTCTATTTATCTATCTCCCTCCACATGCCAGGAGCTGGTGTAATTTTTGCAGTGGTATTAAATGCCCACAAAAATGTATCTTAGGAAATGGCATGATTTTGAAAATTGTGGGTGTGTTAACTGGCCCTTATCCCGGGAACGCTATCTGCTGGTGGAAACAAGAGATTCACAGCACCTTGCAGAAGAATAAAAAATACCCCTCTTATATTTCCAACTCAACAGGAACTAAGCGATTCACAGAGAGATGCCACTGAGCGCCTAACTTCTGATCTTTCTATAATTTCTGACTGGGGTAAAACAAACCTCGTTTTGTTCAATGCCTCAAAAACACAATTACTTCACCTATCTACTCGACAAAACCTACCAGATAGCTATCCCCTCGTCTTTCATAACACTCACCTATCTCTTTCTTCTATAATGAACATTCTTGGACTATTTTTTACTAAAAATTTGAACTGGAAATCTCACATATCATCAGATTCTCTTGCTAAAACAGCTTCTAAGAAGTAAGGTGTCCTGTGGCGTCTGCGTCCTTTTTTTCTCCCTCCCAGTTGGTTATTCTCTACAGGGGCCTTATTCGCCCATGTATGGAGTATCTCTCACATGTTTGGGGAGGATCCACTCATTCAGCTCTCCTAAACAGGGTTGAGTCAAAAGCTTTTCGTCACATCCCCTCCCCTCCTCTGACAGACTGTCTTCAATCTTTAAATCACCGCCGCAATGTTGCTTCTCTTGCTATCTTATACCGTTATTTTCATGCTCAATGCTCTTCTGAACTTCCTAACTGCTTACCTCCCCTCCTCCCGCGGCCTCGCTGCACAAGACTTTCTACTATTGTTCATCCCTATTCTGTCTATCTTCCTAATGCAAGAGTTAATCAGTATATTTACACTTTCATCCCTTTCACTAGTAAACTCTGGAACTCTCTTCCTGTTTATATCTTTACACCTTCCTACGACTTAAATATTTTCAAGAGAAGAGTGACAAGACACCTGGAAATAATTTGGCCCACCCCCCTATTTTTATTATCTTACTGTCTTTGTTATAGGGACTGGCAACTAAGCAGGCTTTGTGTTACCTCTTTTTATTGTGCCCTTGGCCATTCCTTTTTGATATAAAATAAAAATAATAAAAACAAATTCCTGGACTTCAGTAAGGCATTCGATAATGTGCCACACGGTAGACTATTAAATATGGTTAAGGCTCATGGAATAGATGGGAAAGTTCTTCGTTGGGTCAGAGGATTTAGAGGGTTGGGTCTTGATTTAAAGATTGAAGACAGTCAGCCAGAGGAGGGGAGGGGATGTGACGAAAAGCTTTTGACTCAAACCTGTTTAGGAGAGCTGAATGAGTGGATCCTCCCCAAACATGTGAGACATACTCCATACATGGGCGAATAAGGCCCCTGTAGAGAACAACCAACTGGGAGGGAGAAAAAAAGGACGCAGACGCAGGACACCTTACTTCTTAGAAGCTGTTTTAGCAAGAGATGATATGTGAGATTTCCAGTTCAAATTTTTAGTAAAAGATAGTCCAAGAATGTTCATTATAGAAGAAGGAGATAGTTGAGTGTTATGAAAGACGAGGGGATAGTTATCTGGTAGGTTTTGTCGAGTAGATAGGTGAAGTAATTGTGTTTTTGAGGCATTGAACAAAACAAGATTTGTTTTACCCCAGTCAGAAATTATAGAAAGATCAGAAGTTAGGCGCTCAGTGGCATCTCTCCGTGAATCGCTTAGTTCCTGTTGAGTTGGAAGTCTAATAAACGACGTTGAAAAATGCAGGGTAGAATCATCAGCTATGATGCATATACGATATATCATAATCCTTTTCATTATCTGCTGTTTCATAAACTTTCCTATAAAAACTCAATAAATTAGTGAGACTTGATTTACCTTTTGTGAACCCATGTTGTGAATCATTTGCCAAACTATGCTTTTCTAGATACTCTGTAATATTTTTTTCAATAACAGATTCCAATAATTTTCCTACCACTGACGTCAGGCTAACGGGTCGATAATTTGACATTAGTGATTTATCTTCCTTCTTAAATATGGTAACTACATCTCCCTTCCTCCACATTAACGGCACTTCCCCTATATCAACCGATTTCCTAAAAATATGCCCTAGCGCCTCACTAACAACCTCTAAGCATTATTTTAATACTCTTGGATAAACTTAATCCGGACCTGGTGACTTAAAATTCTTCATTTCATATATACTTTCTTTTACCATTAATATATCTCATTAGCTGAAACGTTTGCTGTCATATTTTACGTGCGTTGTTTGTCGGAGAGAGAAAAAAAGTCACTTTGTCGGGAGTGTATTGCGCAGAACCATCAGATAGATCACAAAAAAGGTCAAAAAGGGGAAAAACAATAAAAGTGTAGTGAAGGTAATATGTGTAAGATCTACAAGGTATACGGAAAAGGAAGAGGAGTAATGTAGAAGGTAAAGAAACGCTAAATATTCCGTAGTTTAAGGACGAAATAACGTACAGAACACGTGTCCTAGCTAAACTATCACCTGTATGACACATACAAAAATGTGTGATATCAACAGGAACACGACCAGGTGGTGCGTCAAGGTTATTTGCTGGGGGGATGCAGGAGTATACGAGGAGAATTTTTTTCTTTTGCAAGGTGCTGTGAATCTCTTGTTTCCACCACCACTGCTAATACTGTTTTTCTGCAGCTACTACAGCAACAACAGTCAAAATAACTATTGTTAATGCTTCAAATGCAGCTATTATTATACTAATTTTACTACTTCTATACTACTACTACACTACTACTACTACTACTACTACTACTACTACACTACTACTACTACTACTATACTACTACTACACTACTACTACTACTACTACTACTACTACTACTATACTACTACCACTGTGTACTACCACTACCCTACATCAAGATAACACAAAACACAACAACACATCACTTAAACTTAAGTTTGTAGACAAAGTAATTTATAGTGTTGCATGTTCATATTTACGTAAAATTGAAGTTTACATAACCATTGTGCGAGGCACCATTCTTCAGCTGATCCACACAATCACATCCTAGAGAAACTTACCTGCCCCGGAAATCCACGCGTCTAAAAGTTTAGGATTCCACGAGCTTTCGGGGTAGAGCAGCCTTTTTAGCTGGTGAGCAGGGAACTCCAGGAAAGCGTGAGCAGAAAATTCATGATACGATGAATTTTTTAAAAAACGATGTTTATAGGTAAGTGTCACACACAAGTTATCATCATTTACAACAAGTGCGAAGGTAAGAATCAACCGAAATAGATTTTTGACCGAGCTGAAGAATTTCAAGACTCACCAATGGTGAGTCTTTTAAATGGTAAAGCACCTAGTTAACTTGCGTACTTTGATCAGCTATGGAAAAGAGGCTTTCAACACTCAATTATTTTGCTGAATGGCGTGCGATGAACGCCTCTCAGGTTCTCTCTCGACTGTGTTTTGTCTTGATGACTAAAATATGCTTCCAGTCATAATCACAGTAAAGAAACAATTACCGTAAGATATAAGATGACAATAAATGCAAACATGGACATATGTGACTTTGAAAAAATCAACCAAAATCGCTCTTGGATAAGTGTGAACAACAAAAATGTATTTTTTAAACAATAAGTTGTATCTACATTTCGTTGTCTGAACAATATTAACTAGGCTGTGGGCTTGCTATGCAATTAACAGTTGGAGCTCATTAAGGAGTGAGGCTTGCTTATTTGGCGGGATTTTTAAGGTCTGAAAGATATAAAAAGGCAGATATATAGAAAAATGATAGTGAAAAAAAGAAAGGGAAGAAAAGTAGAAAGAAAATATATTAAGAAGAAAAAAGAGAGAGAGAGAGAGAGAGAGAGAGAGGAGAGAGAGAGAGAGAGAGAGAGAGAGAGAGAGAGAGAGAGAGAGAGAGAGAGAGAGAGAGAGAGAGAGAGAGAGAGAGAGAGAAGAGAGAGGAGAGAAGAGAGAGAGAGAGAGAGAGAGAGAGGAGAGAGAGAGAGAGGAGAGAGAGAGAGAAGAGAGAGAGAGAGGAGAAGAAGAGGAGAGGAGAGGAGAGAGAGAGAGAGAGAGAGAGAGAGAGAGAGAGAGAGAGAGAGATTTGATAGCTAATCTTTATTAACTGAGTCATGACTAACTAACGTTATCACTTTCCCTTTCTACATCTCCGTCTTTCCCTCCTTCTAATTCTGCTTCCCTACAGACTTCAGCAAATTGGTCACCAGTATTATAAATCGATATATATTCAAGTACATATTTTGTTGTAGTTTTTAGTATTTATAGTTATCATTCATGAACACTCACACTTCATTTGATTCTGCCACCTAAGCAGTCTAATCACCAGTCACTAACATTAGTTAAAAAATAAGTAATGGTAGTGACTATAGGAGAGTGAGAAGACATTATCTTCTCACTTTCCTATAGACATAAAAAATGTCTTACTTACATGATCATTTTTTTCCTATACAATAACTTTTCTCTAAGCCCTGACCCCGCTACTAACGGAAAGGGAAGGGAAGGGGGGTTGTTTTGTTATGTTGTTGCTTTTGCTACTGGTTTCTTATCGGCCGGAGACAAGACTCCATCTCGAGCTTTTGAGCTTCTGAAACGTAAATCTCGAGTGCGCTTCCACACACTTGAGCCTCTGAATATAAATCTCCTCAGAATATACAGCTTTCGCCTCATTTACCTCACACTCTACCTCCATCCCTTCCATCTCCTCCCCATCGTCCAAGGGAATAGTTACGAGTCTGCCCATAACGGTTCTAACCCCGAAATATATGGGTGGCATTCTCTGCTCCAGGTCTCGTATTCCTCGCTTTTAGCCGCTTGACTTGGGCAGCTCACTTAATGCATCGCTGGCGATACAACACGGAATGAATAGCTCCTGAAAACTAAGAGACCTATGACGGTGATACATAAGGAATTCGCTTGTAAAACATAAAAAATATGATATAAGGCGATTTAATGAATGATTTTTACAATTTGCTTCTAAAAGCTACCGTCATGGTCGTCGATGTTACTTATGCAGGAATATATATTTGTTTCTTAAGTTTTGAAATGAATAACGCAAGACAACCCAATCTCCTTCTGGGGGTGCTAACGAAGGTATTCACTATCTCCTTGGGGCGGAAAAGGTATACTGGCTATATAGGCTACTGCAAATAGCAATCTCAGGATATATTGACATAGTCGAGTAAAGATTATCATATATCAGGTCGCATCAGATTATCACATATCAGGTCGCATCAGATTCTCAGAGTCTGCATCAAACTATCTTGCCATGGACAATATAACCCTGGTACAATATAACACACATTTTGTAATGATGAACAAAAATATATATATATAAATCATAAAGAGTCTCACTACACTGCACTTGAATCTCATGGGCTATCGCCAATCGCTATAAAACTTGGCCTTGCAAGCTCTGCCACTGATTCTTATTACTGGAAATAACAAAAATATATCCATACTAGAATTTCTAGTTAATGATCCTCCCCTAGAAATAATTTTGTTCAGGATTGGTTGATATGTAAACAAAAAGAAAAACAAAAGAATCTTTGATTTAGTAGACGCTGCTGCTGCCCACCACACCGCGGGAAGTGTGTGTGTGTGTGTCTGTGTGTCTGTGTGTCTGTGTGTGTGTGTGTGTGTGTGTGTGTGTGTGTGTGTGTGTGTGTGTGTCTGTGTGTGTGTGTGTGTGTGTGGTTAAGTGGGTGTGTAGGGGTGAACGAAGG
>JACEEZ010000398.1:212500-222500 GCA_016584305.1 Chionoecetes opilio
CCCAAGGACGACGAAACTCTAGCTGCTCTTCTAAACCTCACATCTGTCATCTCCAAACCTGAGAAGCTACACCTAGTACAGCCCACCCTACCAAAAATAACAGGAATAGTGATGGGTTACCCACTCCGCCTCCCACTGGAGCCCCTTCAAAAACACACCCAGGTCCTGGAGACGACTCGATGCACCACCACGAGAGATGGAGTCTCAACACGACAGGTTCGCGTCCCACTGGAGGGACAAACTCTACCCAGCCAGCTGGATCTGGGAGTGTGGGGAACATTTTATCTCCGCCCCTTCTCCCCGGAGCCCGCGCGCTGCTACCGCTGCCACGCTTTCGGCCATACCATCTATCGCTGCCGACAAGCCAAGAAATGCGGCATATACAGCGCCCCTCACGACACCTCCATATGTCTCGAGAAATACAAAAGAAAGAAACAAATCACATTGTGCTGCCCCAACTGCGGCAAAGCTCACCACGCATGGAACCCCAAATGCGAAGAGAGGCAACGACACGTCCTCCAGGGAATACAAGGCCAAGCCGCATGGCTGGAGAAACACTCCGAGGTTCCACCAGGAACCTTCACATGGGGTGCTCCTCGACAGCCCTGCCCCGCACAGTCTACCCCTCCCAACATCCTCGAGGAGTTTCCTCCCCTACCTGCTTCCAAGATCCAGAGACGACAAAGTCAATCCCCGCTCACACCCCTAAATCCTGCATCAACCCCCTCCGTGGCAACACAAAATCAAGCCCACCTGAACATCACTGCTTACCCTACCTAACCTCCCACGGCAACAGCCACGCCACCTTCACAGCCGACCACAGACAGGGAGAGTCTTGTCACTCTTCCAATAACAGCTCTGAAAGACCTCCTCTCCGGCCTAATCATGTCCATAGCGTCACTCCTCCAGAAAGAGTGGACACGTCAGTCGTGATGCCCCTGGTAGGGCGACTATAGTCTATTCACTTAAGCTGATTTTTTGGGAGCTGCTCGATGCCTACCCGAGTTTGTAAGGACGTCGCTGATTGGCTGATAGACTCGGGCTGGATGATGGTGGTGGTGGTACCTTGCCTCGCCGCTACCAAAACCCTTGCGTTGCCTCAGAAAAATATTCATATTTATTTGCTTAACTCACCTCTTACACAAGATAGGCCTATTTTGTTTGTATCAGTGAATCAGTCAGTGATTGGTCAACAATAACACGCTGTTCGTAACTCAATAGGGAAGAAAATAAAGTCATGACTGAGTATCACAAGAGTAGGCGGATTTTCAGGTTTCAGTGCATTGAAATGTTGTACTCCTACCCGATATTACCAAGCTACCAGATGATATTTAGGTTAAACTGAGCCTACTATCGTGTTCAAGATACATTGCTGCATATCTTGAGCATAAAAAATTTCAGTTAGACTACACCAATATTAAGATAATTGAAGGAAAGTAAAACAGTGAAAAACATTTTGTCTTGCTTGTTTTGCTTCAACTCGCTGTAACTCCATCAGTTTTGCTTGCATTAAATTTTGAATCACTGTTTCAAAATCCTCACAATTTTCCGATTTTTAAGGTATGTAGTGAACTGCCGGTATTCGTGGGTTGTTTTGAGATTAATGTATTCCTCCAATGAACCCAGCAGTGTTACAAAAAAAATGTAAGATTATGCTATGAGTATGCTGCCACCAGTTCAAGATTTATCCTTAAAGATTCTAACTCTTGAACAGAATTTTAATATGTGTCGACAAGAAAGTAGCGTGAATTTAATATTTAAAATGAATATTTTACCGAGTTAACACGTAATTTGGATCGGAGGACTATGAGTAAGTATCTCCTTAACCCATTTTGCATGTCACCTGGGTTGATTAACCTACATAAGAATCAGTCACCTGAGAATTCAGTTTTATTAATACCAAACACACGTGGAGGTTGACGCTATATATTAATGGAACATTGAAAAATAATGGAGGAACGTATTACATGAAGATAAATCCACTAAATTGCTTGACACATTTGGAGATCATTATATGGTAGCCGGGAACGACACGCACACTCGAGAAAACACTAACAACTCCGCTGTTTCAAATGATAAATGTTCCTGAATATGACGAGTGGACGCTGGAGGTCACACCGTCGCTCTAAGAAATAGTTCTGAGTCACACGTGGGGTCGCTGATGGACACACCACGCCGTCTTCAATACACACTACGAAAAACTACTTAGCCTTTTATGGCGGTCTCCTATCCTTTCCAATGAAACAAAAAAAAAGACACAACAGAATGAATAGTGAGAAATGGGGAGGGGAAATGTAAGGGTATTGTGTGTGTTTGTTCAGATGTCGTGGCGGACGAAAAGAGTTTGCAGAGAGATTCTGGTGGAATGAGAGACACGGGCAGAGTCATTATTAGTTAACAAGACAAGGAATGATGCACAAGTATATTAATAGACAAGTGAATGTTCTTGTATTGGAAATATATACTGAACTTGGAAGATAAATTTATGTACCAACCTGGTGGGATGAGAGACACGGGCAGAGTGATGTCTGGCGGCGTGGGTTAGCGTCACGCGGGAAAACTAGAATGGTTCGTTGGTATACACATGACATTGACGTTGAATGATTAACAACCATGTTAGGATATGAGGGTAAAAGGAATACTTTATGAGCGGTAGTGTAATAAATTATGTTCAACGATGATTTTGTCGGTAAAAATAGTTTCGTTTCCCTAATACTGCAATCAAATCTGTGTTAAGCTTTCGTAAAATTGGTCATTAGGAAGCGTCCTTTTCTTTCCACGGTTGAGAAATTATAATAATTTAGCGTTCCACGGAACCTTATTGATGTCATGGATTTCCAGAAGCAATTTACTACGAATGCTCAAATTACCTGAAGAAGAATTGAGTATTGTTGATTCTAGAATGTTTTAATCTATTGGGATTAAGATTCGCTAGTCTAAGTTATCGCAGAAATAACCGGTTTGAGGTGGATTTACAAGAAAAAAAAGGGAGAGAGAATGAGAGAAGGGGGGGGGGGAGGGAAGAAAGGAAGGAAGGAAGGAAGGAAAGAAATTAATGATATACGTTACGAGGAACAATGCTTATCATCTACATACATTTACATACGCTCATTAAACCTAGAATGAAAGTAAATTGATCTTAATCTACAACGTATATTAAAATCCTGGCATTACAGTAGCACGTAGGAAAAAAATTATGTGTTTAATCATGTGTTTAATTAATAACGTAACACTACTGAAACTGGCGCCGTGACTGGTGAGCCTCTGATAGCTCTCCCCAGATAAAGAACTCATCTCTCATGTAGGGAGCACTGCTCACCAGTCATGGCGCCAGTTTCAGTAGTTTTACTTTATTAACCACATTGACCACATAATATTTTCCTTATTGGTACGCGCTACATATCTTAAGAATCGGAAAATTGTGAGGATTTTGAAACAGCGATTCAAAATTTATTGCGAGCAAAACTGATGGAGTTACAGCGAGTTGAAGCAAAAAAAGCAAGACAAAATGTTTATACACTGTTTTACTTTCCTTCAATTATCTTAATATTGGTGTAGTCTTACTGAAATTTTTTTATGCTCAAAATATGCAGCAATGTATCTTGAACATGATAGTAGGCTCAGTTTAACCTAAATATCATCTGGTAGCTTGGTATTATCGGGTAGGAGTACAACATTTCAATGCACTGAAACCTGAAAATCCGCCTACTCATGTGATACTCAGTCATGAATTTATTTTTTACCCTATTGAGTTACAAATAGCGTGTTATTGTTGACCAATCACTGACTGATTCATTGATATAAACAAAATAGGCCTATCTTGTGTTAGAGTTGAGTTAAGCAAAGAAATATGAATATTTTTCTGAGGCAACGCAAGGGTTTTGGTAGCGGCGAGGCAAGGTACCACCACCACCACCACCACCACCACCCAGCCCGAGTCTATCAGCCAATCAGCGACGTCCTTACAAACTAGGGTATGCATCGAGCAGCTCCCAGCCCAGGAATCCAGCTTAATTAAGTGAATAGACTATACGCGACCAGACGCTCCTCACCCACTCACCTCAAAACTCCATGAGCCCCCTTCTGCCCATCCAGCAAAAAACACAGATCAAAACTCACGCTACTCCCCCCATCACACCCGATGCTTCTAACACCTCCCCCTCCCCCTCCCCCTCCCCATCACCCAACCCAGATCCGGACCCACAAAACCTCGGACTCAACAAAAGTCAGCCAGACCTTTCCCCCGACATGACTCGACCAACCCAATCCAACAACTTGCCTCCAGCCATGACGAAGCCGAGGCCACTCCACCCACCCGGGACGGGAGCAGAAATCACGAAGGGCTTCGCCTCCTGCAGTGGATCATCCGTGAAGTCCAGGGCAAGCTCCACCTCCTCCATGAAGCAGCCCACGGAGAAAACATAGATGTTTTTCTCCTCCAGGAGTCCTTAGCCACCACATCCCGCCCGGTCTCCCTCCGAGGATACCAAAGTTTTTCCCTACCCAAGGTACAAGGGGGAGCCAACGGATGCTCTATTCTGGGAAAGAATAACATTCAGTGCTCTATCATCGTAGCTCCCATCCCTTGTGGCTCGAGAGTGGAAGTCTAAGGCGTCACACTACACCTTGCCCATTCCATCCTTGACTTATACAATATCTATAAGCCTTCCGACGTCAATTCCCTTGAGCTAGGTGAACTCCTCGCTCACGCCGCATCCTCTCTGACCTTCATAGGCGGGGATTTTAACTGTCACAATCCTATTCTTCACTCTCCAGGTCGCACCAATTCAGCAGGACGGCAGCTCGAGACTGCCCTCACCGGCACCCTTGGCGTTGCTTTCCTCAACAACGGGGAGCCAACGCATATGCACGGAGGATGCCTTAATCTCTCCTTCGTCACTGACATTCCTCGCCCCTGCGCCTCTTGGGCCCTCCACCCCACACTAACCAGCGATCACTTTGCTAGAATTTGCCATCTCAACCTACCTAAAATGGAACACAAAACTAGCCAATTGGGCAAAGTTTCAAGCTGCCCTCAAAACACATCTATCCACTCTTGACCTATCACTCACCCTTGATCAAAAGGAGGCCGCCCTTACAGATGCCTTTCACGCCGCCGCATCCGAGGGCATCCCGCTCATATCTTCCTCTACCACAAGGCCCCCTCGGCACTATTGGTTTTATGATGACTGCGTGAGGGAGCTCAACAGCCGCATTAACTCCACCCGCAGACACTACCACCGGAGACCAACGGCTGAAAACAGGGCGCTCTTTCAGGCAGTTGTCAGTGCTGCCAACAGGAGGAAAGCTGACATTCGGAGGGAGCACTGGCTAAACTGGTGTCGAAGGCTCGACTCCCATTCGTCACTCGGTGAAATGTGGCGACAGTTACACGTAATCGCAGGCAGCAAACGGCCCATCCAACCCCCCACCCTGACCCTGCTTGCGAAGCAGAGAGGCTCGCCTCCTCATTTGCCACTCGTACCTGCACTGACAATCTACCCGTTGAGACACGCGACAGATTGACACGAGCTCCTGCAAGCAAGAAACGATCAAGTAGACCGCGCCTGTGAGGATCAGTCAAACACCAACACACCCCTCACCCTCCTCGAACTACGCCGGGCACTCAAGATGAGTGGAGATACTTCCCCCGGGGCTGACAGGATTACATACTCCATGATCCCCAACGCAGGCTCAGATGGTGACTCCGCCCTCCTCACCCTCTTCAACGCCTCCTGGGAGGCCTGCAAACTACCATCAAAATGGAAGGAGGCCACCATCATACCCATACCAGCCTGTCCAAAGATCCTGGTGTCATGCGCCCTATCTCCCTCCTCAGCTGTGTGGGCTAAACCATAGAGCGGATAGTGCTAAACAGGCTAACCTGGGCGGTCGGTCCCCTCCATCAAGACAACAGACAACCTCTTTGCCTACAGGCGGGGCACGGGTACAGCTGAATGCCTATCCACTCTTGTATGCGCTGCCAGTTCCAGAGGTACCACAGTAGCTTTCTCGATCTCGAGAAAGCCTTTGAGTTCGCCAACTGCCTAGTGATCCTTTCGCTTCTGGTCCGCAAGGGAGTATGCAGCAGACTCCTAATATGGCTCAGGGACTTCTTCTCGGGCCGAGCGGCCAGAGTTGCCTTTCAGGGGCAGACGTCTCAACTCCATCAACATGAAAACAAAACTCCCCAGTGCAGCATTCTGAGCCCCTTCATATTTAACATCTTAATGGAAAAGCTCATCTCTCTCCCACTCCCATCCAGTACCAAGCTTCTCTGCTATGCGGACGACCTTGCCCTCTACTGCACTGGCCCCGCCCACGCACAACGAGCCCAGAACCTGCTGACTGACATCACCACAAAGTGTAGGGAATTGGGTTTGAAACTGAATGTGGCAAAATCCAAGGCCATGGCCTTTGGGTGTGACGCGCCGCGCGCCCCGCTCTATATCCTGGACACAACACTATTTTGGGTCACGTCGCACAAATATCTGGGAATCTGGTTCGACAATCGTCTCAATCTCCGCACCCACGTAGCTTACCTGCAGGAGCGCGAAAACAGCAGGATCTCCGTCCTACGGGCAATCACTGGCCTAAAAGGGGGGGCGAGTTTCCAAGTGAAGCGCACCTTTTACATTCACGCCATCCGCTCTCTCCTGGACTACAGCGCTCCATGCCTTATTTCCCTCACGAACACCCTACACCAAAAACTAGAGGCCACACAAAACAACGCCTTGAGAGTCATCATCAACGCCCCCAAATGGACTAAGGTCTGCAACCTGCAGCAGGAGTGCCGGGTAGTCCCGACTCGGCGCCGTATCAAAGAACGGGCCGCCTGCCTTCTCGCTAAAATGACCCACCTGCCCTACCCCTACGCCCTTCCCGCCAAGGTTGCAACTCATCTTGCCAGACCCCGCAACAACCTTCGGCGGCAATGTTGGCCAGCGGGCGCTGCGGAAACAATTGTCACGATGGGAATACACGAAACCCTCCGCAGCAATGGCGAGGACTTCCCTCATCCAAACTTCGCCACACCACCGCCTTGAAGCCCTCCTCCAATCACCACAACACTCCACAGTCTTGAGCACCCAAAGGCACACTGGCTATCCGCTGCCCTACGCCTGGAAATGCGTCAGGTCATGGAGGACTTGACGACCCCTGCCTCCCTCACTATCTTCACAGACGGGTCAGTAGATCCTGCCACAGGAGCAGCGTAAGCGGCTTTTGTGAGTGGACAAGCCACGAAACAGTGGCGCCTAACAGATGGCGCCAGCTGCCTCCTTGCTGAACTAGTCGCCATTCGTGGCGCTCTTCACCACGCCCTGGAGAGTCACTCCCCTCATGTCATAATACACACACAAACTCAAAATCCTCTATCCAGGCCCTCAGAGACACACAGCCACAGGACAACATTTACCTCCTCACCTCCACTCTTCTTCTGGCCCAGCGCCTGGCTGCACGTGGCTGCAAAATCACCCTCAATTGGGTTCCCAGCCATGTAGGCCTTATTGGCAACGAAGCAGCTGACAGAGCTGCAAAATCAGCTGCTGCCCTCCCCAGCCCCACTACGGCTGTTCTGCCCAGCCTCTCCCAAACTCTACTTAAAATAAAGTCTGCCTCGCACCCCATGTCCCGCCAGCAACACGAGGCCACAGTCGCCCTGTCATCACCCTCTGCCTCCTGGTACGCTGCTGCAACAGCTTACCACCCTCTTCCCCAAGACCTATCCATCGCCCCGCACATACGGGACCGACTACACCGTCTCCGCCTCGGCTTACCCTCCTTTGAAGAAATCCGCCAGGGCGCTGAGGACATCACCTGTGATCACTGCCAGGTCACCTCCCCCTTTGCACTCCAACACTAACAAACTGAAGTGCGAGGCAACCTCCCACCTCAGGGAACGCCTGCCACCTCACCCGCATCCCGGACATCCAGGTGCCGCCGCCGCTGCTGCTGTGTTAGTCAGATCTGTCCCTCTGGCCACTCTCACCTCCACCGTTCGGGAGTATAACCCCCCCCCCCAAGGTAACAACAACACACTGCCTATATTTGTAATACCATAATTTCACAGGCGGGCTCCTGTAGGCAAGAGCTCGCGTCAACCACGGTGTTGACAAAATATTAACAACAACAACAGAGAGAGAGAGAGAGAGAGAGAGAGAGAGAGAGAGAGAGAGAAATTGACCTGATAGATAGATCTCCCATCCCTTTTCTTCTCACCACCATAGAGGTTATCGGCATGTGTTAACATATTTTCCTAAAAACGTCTTGCATAATACTGTTGTCAACAGTGATATATATATATATATATATATATATATAATGAAGATATAAACCAGCGCGGGTAGAAACATCTTGATTGTTTATTTGAACGTTTCGGCTATACATAAGCCATCATCAGCCTAAAATCGCATACAAAATTTTGTTAAAAATGAAAATATACAAATTATAAAATTATTTGCGCATTTAAAATGCCTAACCTAAAATAAAATAAAATAAGAATAAAAATTATAAAACAGTAATAAAAAATACTACACCTACCAATCAACATCGCAGTGGAGTGTGGGATTCCCACATGGTTTAAAAACACACAAGCGGGGTTGAGGTGCCCTGTGCGCAGAGGGACGGTTTGTGGTGGTAGGTGAGGAGGCTCTCACATATCCATCGGGTGGAGTCGTGGGAGCTTGGTGTGTAAAATATTAAAGTCTTGGTTGTTATTGGGTGGCCTGAGGCTTCGGAAATGATCCCGAATGGCTGGAAAATGGTGGTTTGGACACGGGTTTGCCAGTCCTGTGAGACAGTCCCTGATGCTCCGCGATCCTAGTGGTGAGGTGGCGTTTGGTCTGCCCAATATAAGCAGCGTTAGAGCTACTGCACTTAAATTGGTATACCACTGAGGAACGCAGGGCATCAGGGATTCTCTCCTTTAGTTTAAAACAGTGTGATAACGTATAAGGGGGCTTGAATACTACTCTAAGCGAGACTTGTGGATAACATTGCCGAAGCAGGAGTTGAGCTTTGTTTCGGATGGAAAAAAGATTTGTTACCTATGAAGGGAATTATAAAATACACAACCGCTTTATGAGCGGTATGTATTAGGGGAGGGGGTGAGTGTAGTTTATTTAACTGTTTACCAATGTACGTGTTAATGAACTGCAGGGGATACCCATTTAGTTTAAGAGTGTCTCTCAAGTACTCTAATTCTAAGTGAAAATTGGTGTATGAAGACCCAAATATTGTACGCCCTAGTAACCAGCGTGAGGATCAGTTTTTTCTTAAATTGGGCGGGAATGTTGGAATTAAATTTTGTTTTTAGTCCTTGTGAATGTGGGTTTTCTGTAAATGGTAGTGCTGAATGAATTACCCGATTTTGTAATGTCAATATCTAAAAATGGTAATTCATTATTATGTTCAGTCTCAAAAGTGAATTGAATATTGGGGGTGTTGGAATTCAGGTAGTCGTGAAACCAAGGGAAACAGGGTTTTGGTGATTTGAAAATTGCAAAGGTATCATCGACATAGCGTCTGTACATGAGGGGTTTTAATTCAGCTGGGCATTCACTTAGCCAGGTACTCTCGTGGAATGAAAGAAATGTATTAGCAAGGGTTGGACCTAATGGGTTTCCCATGGCAACGCCATCTACTTGTTTAAAACACATGTCATTGAAAATAAAAAGAGAATCTTTAACAGCTAAGGTGAGTAATTTATGGAATGACTTTTTATTGAAACCATGTGTGTGTTCATTGTTTTGGAAGATTTGTTTAGTGCAAATATCTATGGTCTCGCTCAGAGGTATGTTTGTAAAAAGGGATTTCACATCGAATGATGCAAATTATCAAAATTTTTGTTACATATTTCTTTAGCAAATGAGAAAGAATCCTTAACTGTATATATATTAGATGTAACTGGTGCTAGTATTGGTACAAGAAATTTGGCTAGCTTGTAATTGAAGGTGCCCAGTGTCGACAAGATAGGGCGAAGTGGAATGTTGGGTTTATG
>JACEEZ010000398.1:227500-242500 GCA_016584305.1 Chionoecetes opilio
TTAAAATTTTAATTTTTTAAAATTTTTTTTAATTTTTTTTTTCCCCCCCCCCCAAAAAAAAAAAAATTTTTCCCAAAATTTTTTCTTTTTTTTTTAAATTTTTTTTTTAATTTTTTTATTTTCTTTTTTTTTTTTTTTTTAAAATTATTTCCCTTTTTTTAAATTTTTTTTTTTTCCCCCTTTTTTTTTTTTTTTTTTTAAAATTTTTAAAACCCCTTTTTTTTTTTTAAAAATTTTTTTTAATTTTTTTCTTATTTTTTTTTTTTTTTTTAAACCCCCCCTTTTGGGAAAAAAACCCCCCCCTTTTTTTTTTCCCCCCCCCGAACTCCCTTTTTTAAAAAAATTTTTTTTTAATTTTTTTTTTTTAAAAAAAAAATTTAAAAAAAGTTTTTTTTTTTTTCCCGGGGCCATTTCAAAATTTAGGAAAATATATTAACACATGCCGAGAACCTCTCTGCTGGTAAGAAGAGAAGGGATGGGAGTTGTTGGAGGCAGCGAGTAAGTTTAGTCTTTGGAAGCCAGATATATGTACCAGGAATGACCTTGCAACCTCCAGGGTGGGGCAAGATAATGAGGATGAGGGAGCTTGGTGTTGAGAGAGAATGCATTGGATCCCCCCAAATGATGCTGGGCTCCACCTAGATAAGTGGGAGGTGGACGCAAAGCGCCTAGAATATCCTGAGAAAAACTCCTGGGTCAACATCCGGATCTGGATCAACTCCAAAAAATAATAGTTAATCATAGTTACATTAAATCTAGCTTCATCTTTAAGCGTTAAGACTTTTGTAAGATTTTCATGGAAATCTGTCATTAACTGTTTGCGTAACCCTGGTAACAAACAAACATGCACACAAACACAACAAACAGACTAACATACATAAAACAAACAATCACATAACCTCTTTGAATGAGTTGACCATTTTGAAGCAAATTTATACATTTTTTACTTATTTTATATAACATTTGAGTCTATGGCCCCTCAAGGTAGTATGACCTCCAGGCCTCTGATAGTAGGCCCTGGAATTTGAAGGCTGTGAAGGTTGGCCCTCACCCGTGTTGTCGCATGTATTCATATGGTGGCGCCTGTGAATAGAGCCTCTTGCAGCACCCCTTTGTCCTTCGATGTGCTACCCGTCGAAGGTAGAGTTAATACACAGCATGTGGCTATTCTTTAGCCACTTGACGATTGCTAATATATTTTGGCACCCCTCGGAACTTCCCTCGGGAAAAACACGAAGCTCACCACTACCTGGTGCTAACCACTCTGCCACCGCCTCACCTAATAATATTGATAATAATAATGATACTAATGATAGTAATAATGTAAATGATAATAATGATATTAAAAATAAAAATAATTACAATAATGATAATAATGAAATAAAGAAAATAATACAAATTGTAACAATCAATGGCATTATTATCGTAATAGTAATAACATTATTTATAATAATAACAATAATGACAATATTAGTACTATCAATAATTTTGTTATTTTTACGTACAATGATAATAATGATTAAAATAATTGTAATAATATCGACAATAATGTGATTTCTCCCGGGGAACCAGAAAAATATAGAATAATTACCTGTTACCATCTATTAAATCAATCAATCAATCAATCATTGTGGGCAATGACGGGGGGTTGCGTCGCCTCACCCACCTTACGACGCCACTCCCGGGGGTCACCACGCGCGAGTCCTCATGCAGGCTCCCTTCCCATACCAAGCAACTCTCGACAGGAAACATCAACTTGCCCCAGCCACGAGCCTTGTGGGCGCCACCTTGGCTTCCTCCACGCCAGATTGTCTCTTACAGATACAACCCGGTGGGAAGGATCGATTTCAGGTAAGCGTACTACATGCCCATATAGCCGAAGTTGGCGCTGACGGAATATGCAGGTAATAGACCTCGATTCAGTCTCACGGTGCAATCGCTGCTTTGACACGTAATCATCCCAGCCATATCATATGATTCTGGGAAGACACTTATAACCAAAGGCATCGATTCGCCTCGTCAAGTCGCTATTTAGTGTCCATGTCTCATATCCATAGAGTGAGATGTGGATCACAAGCGACTTGAAGTTCCGGATCTTTGTCCTTCTGGACAGGTACCGACAACGCCAAATATTCGCGCTGATCGAGTTCATGTGAGGAACTACACCTGCCTCGTTCCCTCCAACCAAAGGATGGTGATTACCACTTTCACCAGCCGGCGATGGTTTGCCTTTCAAGTGCTTGTTGGCTGGCCACGTCAACACCTCCACCCCCGTGTGTAGGGGTAAGGGGGTAGTCTAGCTAAGGGAATGCCGGTGCCGTGCTTCGCTGTGACGGACAGACAACTCACAGCTCTCAACCTAACAAACCTTCCCACCACGAGCTGGTGTTAACACCTCGTCCCCCTGTTCTCATCCCCTGAAGGCACTTCTGAAGACTTGGGCGCTTTTCCACACTGCCCTCCACTATCCCGACACCATTCAACACTCCCCGCTCTCTGAGGTGTTATCTACGCTGTTGAAAAGTCCTGCCACACTTCTCCACCAAGCTTCAGTACAGGGATTTTTATTTGGGTGACATACCGCTGTTTTGATAACAATATTGATTAGTTTCCGAGCAGTTAATTGTTTGGTTCATGTTATTTGGCGGCTAGCATGTTCTTGCAACTGTTGTGTATTCGGGGTATCACACTCCTTGATTTCTCTTTCCCACTATTCTGAATATTGATAATATTAATTGATAGCCATCTCGGCCCTGATATATTTGACTACCTTGCCAGGATATGACTATCAATTAACCATTATACTTCTTGAGATTGTGGGCGTTAATTGCATGAGGCCCAGGAGCAATGCTTTGAGAGCTTTTGATTTGGGTTCGTCTGGGTTGCCTCCTTACGTGGAAGGCTGGCGATCCCATTTTTTTTTTACGTTGGAGCCTATAGCGCCTGTATGCTTATGGAGAGTCGTGATGTTGGACGATCTCGCCCGTTAGTGGTCCAGGCTGGAATTTTATAGTGACACATGTGGTCTTAGGTGAAGATCCAGTTTTATGTAATGTTCGAATCTTCAGTTAGGCTCATGCTGCCCCTGGAATTCCACCGTCACACTCGCAATCAGAGAACAGGTTATAGCTGTAAGCGGGTTTTTTCAGCCACTCGACGATGAATAGCTGCTCCTTGGTGGGACTTGAACTTGGGACCTACTGGTCCCCAAACAGGCTCTTAAAAGAGTTACCCCCGGCAGGATCGAGTCGAGACATTGAACTTACCACTCCAGGACGCTAACCACTCTGCCACCGTTTCCCCAAGGACTACACGTCCTTTCCATTATCCACCACTAAGGATTACGAGTTAGTAAAGCAGGCATTGCTAACGGGTTTCAGTAAGACTCCAGATGGATACCGAATGGATTTCAGGTCAGCCAGGATTAGAGTAGAGCAAAACTAACATCAGGTCGTTACCCAGTTATAGAGGATGTTTGATTCTTAGGTTAAGTCCTCCTCTGTGAACGAGACGTATGAGGATATGAGGCAATTTATTATTCTTGATCAATTCGTATCTTCTTTAAGACCTGAACTTCGCCTCTATATCAGCCTGCCCAGCTGATGGATGCAATGTACGTCCGGCAACAACGCCTACCCGAAGGTCTCCTTCAATAACAACGCGAAGAGATCCTCCCCTCGATCTGCTACTCCGATTCTAAACATCAAACTACTTCACAAGTGATGTGTCACAATTGTGGGGAGGATGGACACATATGAACACGCCGTCCCAATAATCCTCGAGCATTTAAGGTTAGGAACAAGTGCCGCCGCCCTCTATAAGGTTGGATTTTGTCTACAAGATCGTAAGGTACCTAACTATTCAGATTTGGGGACTATCAATGGGTCATGGTCTTCCACTATCATTAGGGACACTGAGTGCTTCACGAAGGTCCTTTTACTGGTACTTTCTCCCATCGCAAGACCCAGATGAAGATCTCTCAAGACTTTTATTTTCCAGGAATGTGCGTGGACATCAGGGATTACTGTCGTTCCTGCAGCAGTGTCAAGTGTCAACGCATGTCAACTAAGGGACGGGTACGTCCAGTACTCCTTCATCCGTTACCTGTCGTAACTGAGCCCTTCTCCCGAGTTGCCATTGAATTGGTAGGTTCATTGTTTCCATCATCTTCATATAAACATCGTTATATTTTGACCTTCATAATTTCGACCACTTGTTTTCCCAAGGTTATGCCTCTAAGACAGTGGTTCTTAACCTGGGGTACTTGTACCACCAGGGGGTACGAAACCTTACACCTGGGGGTACGAGACATGCTGACCAATCATTTTCAATATCATAGTTATTTATAAGGAGGCTCGAATTATATATTTATAGGTAATTATTTTGCATGTCACCAATTGTCTTAACCACCTGGAGTCCAACGGTGCATCATTATGTGTCATACCACAATAACTTGTAAAATATATTTGTTACCGTCATATGTCATTTTTTCTTGTTTACCGTTACGTACATCGAGTTATATACTCGTGTGGTACGTGTTCATGCGTCTGTTGGCTGCAGGGTTGCCATTTGGTATTTTTCATTACCAAACTAGGGTTAATTTGGTCATGAAAAATCCATCTGGTAGTGAATGAATCACATGATTTGGTATTGGACTTAAATTTGGTATTGAAAAGAACGAAATTTGGTTACAGAACCGAAAACACACATATTCATTTCCCCTCAAAACTATTACTTGGTGAGCTGAGCTAGGTAGTTGTTTGTGTCCCTCACTGAAAAGTGCGTAATATACGGTCAGGGGTCAGGACAGGAACAGGACTTGTCAAGTACAAGTCCTACGCGTCGCAAAACCGCCTGGCGGCCAGTTGGCTAAGGACCTCTTGACTGTGAATTTTTTCACCTGTCCAAGAGGAAAGGTTCATATGAATTCGGTCGTATGTACTACCAAACAGTACCATGCCGACCATTACACCTTACTCTAATTATATTTTTTTTCTGACCGGGGGTACGAGACAAATTTATTAGATCTTAAAGGGTACGAGCACTAAAAAAGGTTAAGAACCACTGCTCTAAGAGATATTGACACCACATCCATATCAAAGCTCTGTTAACCATCCTCGCCAGAGTTTGGATCCCCAGGGAGATCCTATCTGACCGTGGGACCCAGTTTACTTTCCAGCTGATGGCTTAGCTACACAAGCTACTGGGAGTAAAACACATCTTTACTACTCCTTTCCGTTTCAGCAAAAATAGGCGAGCTGAGTGGCTGCATGGTACCCTCAAGTCTGTCCTTCGGAAGTTGTTCTCTGACAGGCCGAAAAAGTGGCATAGGTACTTAATTCCCACTCTGTTTGCTCCCAGGGAGATCACTAACGACCGGACCGGATTCTCTCCTAATTAACTTCTCTACTGCAGGTCTGTTCGAGGTCCCCTCTCGGTACTCAGTGACCTATGGGAACGCCGCGGGATCCCGGAAAATTAAAGATCGTCCTTCCGTTATATCCTACACATGTAGAGATTCTGGAGAAACTGACCGAAAGCGCTCAACATGCGGCCAAAGACGCTTATGTGAGAATCGCCCGTTACAAAGCATATTTAAATTTAAGATAGTCAAGTTGTCGCTCCTATACTTCCTATACAAGACCCTGCAATGTTAATTACTGTAAACTTTTTCTATGGAAATATATATTATACAGTTAGGAGAACAAAATAAGCTTGGTTGCTACTTGTGCAACCTTTATCATTTCTCAGAATTCGGCCTTTTCTTTAATTTCTTCGTCCAATTTTCAACTTTTGATCTTGTTGACATAGAGGGTTGTGTAATACCTCTTTTTCGGGGTTTTCCAGGATGGGGAGTCCATTTCAGGGATAAATTTGTGGATATGGGGTCAAAATCAAGGCCAAATGAGAGGTCAAAAGGTCAAATTTGGACTAAAATCAGGAAAAATCACCTTTATGTGGTTTGAATATGAATTTATTCGTCGGCCATTACGATAAGCAAATATATGTATATATATATATATATATATACACCATATACATACAGGTATATATATATAAGAAGAAAATCATATGTTTGTTTATTCATTATCCACATCTACCTCCCCTTCATCGTCTTCGATATCCATGTGCTTGCTGGTGAAAGGACTACAGCAAATGTCTCCTCCCTCGCACTTGCAGTAGTCCGTGCATGAAAGGCCTGCTCTGCTGCAGCTGCAGCGTGTGCCACTGCAAGCCTTGCCCTTTGTAGTGCAGCTACAGCTAACTACATCCAGGAGTGCTTGGGGAGCAGCTGGCGCTGTTGAGACGGCCGGTGTGATGGTGGAGCCTTCGATGTTCCAACCAAAGTTGGCAATATTTCTAGCTTCTACAAGTGGATCACATTGGTCCGCTGCCTTCAACAGTAGCATCTGAAGATGAGCTCGGAGCACATGCAGCTGCAGGCTCGCATCAGTCGGTGGCAGTTTCTTCAGTGGTGGAGGCTTCTTACGGCAACGGTATAAGTGAGCACGTTTGTCATTCATTGTTGTACAGCTCTTCTGTCCATAGAGTGGTAAGAAGAAGGTGCATGCTGTCTCCTGGAGCTGAGCGTGGGTCACACTTGGCTGTCCGAGTACTTGATCGAGACTTGGCATGTCTATCTCTAGGAGCTTGAGCGCTGACAGCTTTCCTTTTCCAAAGGGGTACGACACTGTATCGCAGCCTGACAGTGCATGGACACCGAGAAGTTGGCTGCACTTTCTCAGGCCTAACCGCCGAACAGTTTCATTGATGTCCAAGACATCCCCATTTCATTTTTCTATTTCAATCTTGGCGGAAACTTGCATCATCGATGTCCAGTACACCAAGAGAACAAAGACGTCAGTGTCATCACTAAGGATGCGGATGGTCTCGGCACCTTCTTTCTCTGCTTTCAGCATGTAGCTGCAGAGGTTTATGTCTGCCTCATCATGGTTAACGACACAGTCCAGCTTGTTGACGAGTTGAATATTGTGTGGAAGTTGATAGCCGCATAGAATGTTGTTGAGCATATTCTTGTTCTTGGAATTGTGAAGAATAGCTTCTCGACATGGAAGGGGAGTATTTGCGGTTAGCCGAACTTCCTTGGCTCTTCCTCTTCTTGTCCGCTCATGGTCCTTTATATATTCAAACCACATAAAGGTAATTTTTCCAGATTTTAGGCACATTTAACCTTTTGACCTCTGATTTGACCTTGATTTTGACCACATATCCACAAATTAACCCCAGAAATGGACTCCCCATCCTGGAAAACCCCGAAAAAGAGGTATTACACGACCCTCTATGTCATCAAGATCAAAAGTTGAAAATGGACGAAGAAATTAAAGAAAAGGCCGAATTCTGAGAAATGCTAAAGGTTGCACAAGTAGCAACCAAGCTTATTTTGCTCTCCTAACCATATACAATACATTTCCACCAAAAAAGTTTACAGTAGTTAACATTGCAGGGTCAACATTTTGGCAACTAAACTAAGATCCCAAGACCGTCATTTACAACCAAGGGATAAAGTGTTGTTGCTATTGCCAAATGACTCCAGCAAACTGTTGAATGCTTCGAGTGACCCTCACAAGGTATTAGAAAAGCGGGGTAAGGTGGACGACTTGATCGACATGCCAAGAGGACCAAAACTTTACCAAGCCAATATCCTAAAAAAAAAAACCGACGGGCCCAAGTTAACCAGTTGCAAGCCCTCGACAAGATTTCAATTTCATCGAATCCCGGGGATTCAGTAAATTATCCTGCTTAATCCAAGGTATTTCTGATTCACTTCAGCTTACTTTAACATCGGATGATCCAACTAGTTCCAAGGAACCTGTAATTAATCATGCTCTCTCTTGGAATCAGTCTGCTCAGATTGAGGAGTTGTTTCTTACGTACCAATCTATTTTTTCCAACCAGCCTGGTTGCACCAATACAATCGAAGACGACTTCACCGTCACCAAAACAGAGAAAATACAAGCTAAAATCTACCCTGTGCCCATCCACCTCTTACACTACTACCAGGAAGAGATCAAGGAGCTGTTGAGTAAAACTATCATCAAACCCTCAACATCTCCACCCTGCTCTCCGGTAGTTATGGTCCGGAAATCCGACGGTATACGTATCGGATAACTATTGATAATAAACTTTTAAATTCAGTTACTGTTTTTCATGCTAAACCATCCAACAACATTGATACTGAGCTTCATAAGTTCTCTGGTGCAGTAGTCTTCTCGGAACTCGATTTGTCAAAGCCAATTATCTCTTAACGGCTTTTCCCACTCACAAGGGCCTGATGGAATTGAATCGGATGCCTTTTGGTCTAGTTACGGTCTGTGCCACTTATATTCGTTTAATGAGAATTGTGCTTGTTAATCTGGTTAATGTTTCGATATATTTTGACAATGTTTTTCTATATTTCTATGATAGGCCCACTCACATTTCTGCCCTCAAGTATGTTTTGGATAGAAGACAACAGCACGGTCATACAGTCAACTTACAAAGTGCCGGTTTAGAGTCGAGCTCCATCAAGTATCTATGATTTGTCTTGTCACGGGACCACCTACAACCAAAGTTGGCAAGGTGGCTGTCATCGCCTCCATGATTCCTCCTACTACCAAGAAGTGACTCCAGAGTTTCCTATGTTTTATAACTTTTTATAAGGTTTTCAATCCTCAGGCCTCTGATCAGAGCTCACAGGCTCCCACTTTCACTTGTTCAGGAAGCTGGTACGGGAACCCCTCCAGTTGATGGAAGATCTGCACTCATGGTTCGACCAGTTGAAGCACACCTTGGCATCAGGATCCATTCTACGGCTTCTGGATCCCAGCCAAACCTTCGTCCTGTGCACCGACACTTCAAATTATGGATTGGGAGCAGTATTCTGCCATTAACATGACAATCTTGCACATCCAATCTCTTACGCCAGCCGGAAACAACTACATCGAGAGCGATGTTACTTTACAATCCAAAGGGGATGCCTAGCCATCGTCTTCGGCATCCATAGGTTTGACTTCTATCCTAGAGGTAAGGAATTTATCCTTGAAGTTGACCACAGGCCTCTGATATATCTTAAGAAATTCAAAGGTAGAAATGACAGAGTGATGCGATGGGCCTTAGGCCTTCAGCCCTATAAATTTATAGTCGTTCACAAGTGCTTGTGGGCCCTTCGGACCCATGTATTTATGTTTGTAGTAGTAGTATATAATTAGACAACAATGTGAGTGCAGACTCCAATCAGGCTGACGTAGAGTTGGCCGTCCGTGGAGTATATTAGAATATCGACCGCAAGCACACACACACACACACAGACACAGACACACACACACACACACACACACACACACACACACACACACACACACACACACACACACACACACACACACACACACACACACACACACACACACACACACACACAACACACTTACACAAACGGACACACACACACACACGCCGCACACGCACACACACATGCACACGTGCACATGCACACGGGGAATTCCGTAGTGTAAGGGTTAGCACGCTCGGCTCACAACCGAGAAGTCCCGGCTTCGATCCCCGGGCGGAGCGAAGACAGACGGGCGGTTTTCTTAAAACCCTAGGCCCTGTCCACCCAGCAGTGAATGGGTACCGGGTGTTTGACGGGGGTTTGTGACCCGCCACCCGGGGTGGTGGTTTCGGCCAACACTATGGATGAATGAGAAAAAATAAATGTTGATATGGAGACGGGGCCATACGAGCGTTGCTCTGGCCCTGTAAAAGACAACTAGATGAATACAACTAGATGAATACACACACACACGCATGCATGCTTGCACCCACACCCACACACTCTCTCTCTCACACACACACACACACCCCACCCACACACACACACACACGCACGCTCACAAACGGTAAATCCATGAGTCTACAGAGGTAGTGGAATGCGGAAAGACGTTACCGCAGAGTTTTTCCTGTAATCTAATCCGCCTAAAAGTGTTTTTAGCCCAAAACCCACCTTCAAAATTATCTAATCGACATGGGACCAAACCGCTTACCACCTACTATTTATTTGCGATTTTCTGAGTCTTCTCACATCAAAATTGAATTTACAGTTTCGGCTACCCAAAACAGACAGACACACAGACAGACACACGGCTACTCCTCTAGTATATCAGATGTTGACGGGTCAGACAACGGAGCCGACCTGCTCAGCCCCCAATAGTTTTTCTTTGTTTGATTTCTGCACTCCAGCCTTTTACAGATATTTTGAATGTCTCTCCTGGTCAGCTGCAGTTTTTCTTCGTCATCAGCTGTGCAGCAGTAGCTTTGGTGGGGGCACGTGTGAGGAGCAAACCTGCCTTGTTCCCTCATATGGAGGACGGTAATTACTACTTTCACCAGCCGGCGATGGTTCGCCTTTCAAGTGCTTGCTGGCCAGCCACGTCAATACCCCTACCGCCGTGTCCAGGGGTAAGGGGCTAGTCAAGCAAAGGTGATGCCGGTGCCGTGCTTCGCTGTAACGGGAAGATAGCTCACAGCTCTCAACCTAATAGCACTTCCCACCACAAGCTGCTGTTATCATCCCCTGAAGGCACTTCTAAAGACTTTGGCGCTCTTCAAGACTGTCCTTCTCTGTCCCGACACCATTCAACACTCCCCGCTGCCTGTGGTGTTTACTATGTTGCTGAAGATTGCTGCCACACTTCTCCTCCAGGACGCAGTTCAGGTGTTATTTGGGGGACATAACCCTGCTCTGATAATACTATTGTTTAGTTCCCGGGCAGTTAGTTGTTTGGTTCATGTTCTTTGGCGGCTAGCCAGTCATTGCCACTTCTGTGTTGTGTAAATATATTCAGGGTATCATACTCCTTGATTTTTTCTTCCCCACTAGTCTGAAGATTGATAATATTGATTTATAGCCAACTCGGCCCTGACACTCCATAACACCCTGGGCTATGTCAATCCGCCGTAAGATTTATTGATGTGACCTGCCGTCATTCTGGACTACGCTACCAAGGTATGTAAAATGTTCCAAGATCTCAATGTCTTTTCTGCACTCATGAACAGACTGTATTGTTTCATTTAGTAAGCCTCCAAACACATGGACCTTGTTCTTGAGCCAGGAGATCTCAGTCCCAAAGGTTTGCCTCCTCGTGCAGTGCCTCGAGAGCCATCACCAAAACCTCCAGCGACTCAGCTACGATTACTGACTGCATCATCGGCAAAAGCATGAACAGTGATATTGGTATTGTCGAGGTTTACTCCACAATCACTTTGATCTACAACTTTACCCAGTACCCAGTCCATACATGTGTTGAAAAGTGACGGGGCAAAGACGCACCCTAACCTGGCTCATATATTCACAGGAATAACAAATGGATATACCTCCCCCACACTTCACAGCATTCTCAGTCCCAGAGTACATAGCTAATGGATAAGTAAATACATGAACACATGACGTGAATCTACCTGGTTCGAAGAAGGAATGCGAGGCTTGACTTAAGGGGCAAATACCTGAAATGAAATTTAATCTCACATAATTATTTATGTACCTTACTTGATACAATCATCATTATTATAATTATCAGTATTACTATTATTATTATAATATTATTATTATTAATATGATCATTATAATCATTATCATTATGTCAATTTTGTTTGTAATTTTCAAAGCTATTATACTTATTTTTTGTATACTATTATGGGCCTTTGTGACCATGATTCTCTAATTGTCTTATTTATAGGGACTGGCAACTAAGCGGGCTTTTTGTTTCCTCTTTTGTGTGCCTTTGGCCAGTCCTTTATGATGTAAAGAAAAAAATTATGACAAAAAATGAGATGACCAAGAAAATATGCATGAGTGTACGTAGTAGATGCATTGCTTTGTGGAGGACGACCACAAGTGAAATGGGAGGACATAGGGCTGGACTATGTGAGACACATGATAGAGTACAGAGATAGAGTATACAAGGAAGGAATGTAATTACTATATGGAGACTCCCCTGTCACGGCCATCCCCTTGCCGAATTTCCTCTTAAAGAATGGGCGTCAGAGATAGTAGTAGTAGTAGTTGTAATAGTGATAGGAGGAGTAGTATTCGTCTTGCCTACGTAGGGGGGCCTCTTATTTTGCCTTATTCTCCTCACCTTATCCGTCAGTCACTTACTACCTAACTTAAGTACTTATTCTATTTATAATCATTCCTATTATCCACAACATATTATGTCACACACACTCTCAACGCCTATACAATTATCATACATGGTAATATACCAATCTTGACGCAATATTAATAATTTTAAAACTTATAATATATTACACTCAATTATATTTATTTGAAATGAAATGAAACCAATAGTTTATAAATCATACATTAAAACATTGTGTCAGTCAGTAATCCCTTATACCTTATGTAATAACTTGCATTACTATTACTATTGAGTTACAACTATTATCACACAATTGTAACAAGTATTATAACTTCGATACAGGATATTTTCATGAACTTAACATCAAATGAAACAGTGTATTTAAAGAACGTCATGAACATATAATTATATAAATATAATGCATATATAATTGTACGTATATCTTTCCAGGTTTACCGTGGGCACCCAATACAGCTCATCACTTGTTAACTCGAGCAAGTAGGTCATATAACTAATGTATATATGTAAGCCTAAATTAAGCATTAGGCTTAACTTAATTACATTCTTTACTTGAATGAAATACTTACGCACTTACTGTTGCAATACATTATATAGTTGAACAAATTACTTACGCACTTATTGTTGCATTACATTCATTACTCGCATGATTTACTACGCACTTACTGTTGATCTAGTCTACATCTTGGTTGCAACAAAACGAAGTCCTTATTAAACTTGGAAATAAATGTATACACACTGGAAGTACTATTTTAACATAACTCGAGAAAGTATCTACAATTAAACAGACTTATAATTGTATCATCCTGCTATTCGTGGGAAAGGAAGCCAGCTAAGCAATGAGGAAGTGGGACACCCATTATATTTAACGTAAAGGTCCGTCAGCAGCCTTCAAAACTCATAACTTCACCTAGTGACTAGGTGAGAGATGGCCGGAACGGGAGATTAAAGTAATAGTCCTGACCATTTCATCATTAATGACTTAATGCAATCAAATTATAGCCATTATCGCGTATATCAACAATATGTTGTCAGTTTTGGCATCCAGTCAGCCGTTTTTAAATAATCCGCAATCAAAATCTGCAAATTCCCCGAGCTTCGCAAACGCTCTTCACGGCAAGCAGACGACACACCATGGCTCGGTGACGTCACTTGAGGGGCCTCCCAACCCCGTGCTAATCCAGAAGCACGTACACACAAGAGATAAATATAGTACTTGAAGATTTTTGGGTGTTTCTGATAGATTTTTTTTGCAATATACCATATACATGCATCCTTTATGGGTGCAGCAAGACAGCTGTGTCTTTCCAGAGAAGTTTGCACAAGTTTCCAACCGATACGGACACGTTAAATGTGTGGAAAAAATTTGTGCGGCAGAAAAGGGCAAGGGCAGAACAACACTCCCTTGCCTGTCACACTGTCTACATCATCCCGCCGCCCCCAACCCACCCACCCATCACTTAGCCACACCATAGCGTAGCCTTGTATGGCAGTCTGCATCACAAACAAGTCAAGAACTCTCCCTTGCCTGTCACACTGTCTACATCTGCCCCCAACCCAAATCCCGTTGTTGCATAAAATAGGTAACGCCGCGAAATTAGTAGCGCTTTACCTCACACCCCCGCCGTTTCTTACTTATTTACCACAAAATACTCCTTTATAAGTGATTAACCAGGACGTGTGTGGTACTGTGGTTGCTGGAGATACTAGAGGGGACAGGAGAGAAGATATTGCCGTATAACACTGTCACACAACCATCAGCTGACGCCTTCACTCACACATACCAAAACTAATGAAAATGTTTTAGTATCCCAGGTGAAATAGACAAGGGAAGAGTTGACAAATCTGTTAACGAAGGTGACCAAGTTTGAAGAGGACCTATGAAGCGATTCGTTGTCTATACTATGAAGCGTCAAAGGTCACAAGAAGAAAAAGACAAATCGAGAGACAGCTAGTAGATGGAAGTTTTTAACAAGGTAATCCCTTCACCTGCCTTGTCATACATATAAGCACACTTAACATACACATAAGACGTGTACAGAGCTAGATCACTCAATGCCTTGCTCTTACTAACTAATCACTACACTAAAAATGCCTTCATCCCTTCTCTCCAGTACCTCCAATGCCTTTCTCTCTTCTCTCCTGTCTTCTCTTCTAGTACCTCCAGCAACCACAGTACCACACACGTCCTGGTTAATCACTTATAAAGGAGTATTTTGTGGTAAATAAGTAAGAAACGGCGGGGGGGGTGAGGTACTGTTGTGTGTGAGACGTGGTGTGTGAGGGTGTGAAACGACTGTTGTTTACATTTGACTTACTTAATTGACGTCATCAATAATATTCGCAGGCCTGTTGGAATAAAGAAAGGTTTTTTTTCGCGCGCTTTTTACAAAAGTCGTGTTTTTACGGAAATTGGCATGGAAATAAATTATTTTTGGTGGATTAGGTGTTTTGAATGAATATCTAGCATAATTATGAAAACAAATTGGTTCTGGACGATTACTTAAGGTCAACGGTGGACAGACTAATATACTGGACAGCTGCCGTTGCCAGAAACGGCTCCATCTGTCTCCTGAAAATCTACCTTACCTAAATCTACCTACCTAATATTTTTGGTGTACTTCTAATATCAAGAAAAAAAGGCACCTGGCAACTCTCTTATGTAGCCCTTCAGGCATTGTTGACGTGACGCTGCAGTGGTTGCTTGGTGTTTGAGTTTAGACATTACTTTGAAGTGTTAAAGCGTGTTACAGATGTGTCTTACTGCAACATTGTTTTTTTTATGTGTAACACACACACACACTAGTGTGAAGCAAACACACACACACACTAGTGTGTATGT
>JACEEZ010000398.1:245000-247500 GCA_016584305.1 Chionoecetes opilio
CACACACACACGCACACACACACACACACACACAGACACACACAGAAACACACACACACACACACACACACACACACACACACACACACACACACACACACAGAAACACACACAGAAACACACACAGAAACACACACACACACACACGCACAGGCTGTTCTCTCTCTAACACAATTACAAGAGTCGGATGGGTTAATTTCCCCTCACAAGAGCCATTAACCATAACGCACTGTAATGGTGTTGCCTTGTGTCTCAACACAGTCTCTCATGCCACCACTGCTATTGCTGGCAGGAGGGGGCTCCTACTACTGGGCATTCTACCCAAACCACTCATACATATACTAGCAATATCTTATTAACACTTCAAATGCCAATTGATTACTAACCAAAGTATCCCATGAGGTCGGATATATAAGTAAACCTAATTAAGGAAGCTTCTGTTTAGTTCTTCTTTTATGTTAAATATTGTGTTCGTTATCAACGAGCAAATTACTGATTTTGTAAGTGACTGCCTGAACAAACTAAATAAATTAGTTATCAAACATAATCATATTTGTGACACCATAAATGATTTATATGTTATAACATTTTTAGCTTAGTGACCGGAAGCAGCGAAGACAGCAAGCTAGCGTTTACTGAATCACATTTTTGCTCATAATAAAGGACTGGCCAAGAGCAAAACAAAAGTAATAACAAAAAGTCCTTTAGTTGCCAGCGCCTATAATACAGACAATAAGAGATTCAAGAAAAGAGGTCGGGCCAATAACAGTGTGGTAAGTGTCTTGACACTCCTCTTTTAAATGAATTTAAGTCGTCCGAAGGTGGAAAAAATATAACCAGGAATAGTCCCAGAGTTTTCCAGTGAAAAGTATAACATTTTGAAGATACTTGGAGATAAAGTAAAAAGTCTTATGCATTGAGAGCGCTGGAGAGAGGGAGAATTGCAGTTAACAAGTTCAGAAGAGCAGTGAACATGAAAATAACAGTATAAGATACCAAGATAATCAGTATGGAGATAGTGATCTAAAAATCAGTGACAATCAGTTATATGTAAGGGTTTGATGAGACAAAAAGTGTATGACTCTACTATGTTTAAGAGAGGTGTTTGAGTGGATGACCCCAATACATGAGAGACATCATCCATACGTGGGTGGATACCTAGCCCCTGTACAGAGAAAGCAGTTATGAGGAAAAAAAAAAAACTCAGACGCCACAGTACACCTAAAATCTAGCTAATGAGCTGATTCAGCAAGTGATGAGATGTAAAATTTACAGTTGATATTTATTATTATTATTTTTTTTTTTTACATCACAAAGGTATGACCAAGGGCACAATTAAAATGGGTAACACAAAGCCCGCTTAGTTGCCAGTCCCTATAAAGAAGACAGTAAGAGAATAAAATAATAAAGAGGGGTGAGCCAATTTAGTTCGGGAGGTGTCTTGTTACTCTTCTTATGAAAAGATTTAAGTCATAGGAAAGTGGAAAAATAGAAACAGGAAGAGAGTTCCAGAGTTTACCAGTGCAAGGGATGAAAGAGTAAAGAATACTGATTTACTCTTGCATTAGGAAGATGGACAGAATAGGGATGCGAATGAGTAGAAAGTCTTGTACAGCGAGGCCGCGGGAGGGAGGGGAGGCATGCAGTTAGCAAGCTCAGAAGAGCAGTGAGCATGAAAATAACGGTAGAAGAGAGCAAGAAAAGCAACATTGCGGCGGTGATTTAAAGATTGAAGACAGTCAGTCAGAGGAGAGGAGTTGATGAAACGAAAAGCTTTTGACTCGACCCTGTTTAGGAGAGCTGTATGAGTGGATCCTCCCCAAACATGTGAGACATACTCCATACATGAGCGGATAAGGCCCCTGTAGAGAGCAAGCAATTGGGAGGGAGAAAAAAAAGGACGCAGACGCCACAAGACACCTAACTTCTTAGAAGCTGTTTTAGCAGGAGATGAGATGTGAGATTTCCAGTTCAGATTTTTAGTAAAGGATAGTCCTAGAATGTTCATTGTAGAAGAAGGCGACAGTTGAGTGTCATTGAAGAAGAGGGGATAGTTATCTGGTAGGTTTTGTCGAGTAGATAGGTGAAGAAATTGGGTTTTTGAGAATTGAACAAAATAAGGTTTGCTTTGCCCCAATCAGAAATTATAGAAAGATCAGAAGTTAGGCGCTCGGTGGCATCTCTCCGTGAATTACTTAGTTCCTGTTGAGTTGGACGTCTAATAAACGACGTTGAAAAATGCAGGGTAGAATCATCAGCGTAGGAGTGGATAGGGCTTTGAGTTAGACTTAGAAGATCATTAATGAATAATAGAAAGAAAGTGGGTCATAGGACAGAACCCTGGGGAACACCACTATTGATAGATTTAGGAGAAGAACAATGTCCATCTACACTAGCTGCAATAGCACGATTTGAAAGGAAACTTAGGATGAAGGTACAGAGCGAAGGATAAAACCGAATGAGGGTAGTTTGGAAATTAAAGATTTGTGCCAGACTCTAT
>JACEEZ010000398.1:255000-257500 GCA_016584305.1 Chionoecetes opilio
GAACATGAAGGTACGTAAGAGCTAAGTACAAAAAAACATATAAGAACCAAAAATCAGCAAAATCTGAAAAAAAAGCAGCAAGCAGTTCAACCCCTGTCTTGTCGCGAATGCTGAAGCCTTCACTCAGCTTTTTTTTTTTTTGTGTCTATCGGGCCTCCAGCAGGGGAGGACCACGGGCTAGCTTGAGCCCGTCAGAGAGATGCTTTGATGTCACAGAGGTGGAGTGCGTTGATCGGTGGCAGCCTAGTGCGGCAGCGCGGCGGTGCTAGGCTGCGGGCAAAAAGACGGGAGGCGAGGGGCATGGCTACACTCGCCGTTCCCGGAAGAGAGGAGAGTGTCCGTGCTGCTGGCGTGCGGCACGAGGACTGGCTTGTCCATCCTGACGAGGAGTGCGGAGCACTCAGCAGGATACACTCTCCGTGTGGGGGGGGGGGGGCGCAGCAGGCTGCTACGCGTCGGGGATGAGGGGGAAGAGTGGCCATGAGGGGGCTGCCCGGCCCGCTGCCATGGGGGTTGGCTTGTTATCCCAGCCAGGAGCTCCGGTAGGCGGTGACTGCTGGCTCCAACTCTGTTCACTCAGCTCAGCTCACACTATTTATACGACACTTAGCAGAGTTGCCAGGTAGTCTCCAGATACCAGTGAATGCCATTTAGGAACAATTTTTCCAATCTGCAGTAGAAATAAAGTTCCATAGTGAACTTAAATGTGCAAACCGCGCTATGCAGAGCGTATCGGGGGGCTGGGGGCAAGTCAGAAAACAGAGGCATATAATATTTTTTTTGCGAATTTTACTGTTAAATATATTCACGAACAAGAAACAAATGTGCTGGAGCCTGGGGATTTGTTTCCTAAGTATTTCGATATTATCAAAAATTCTTCGAAAATGTTGGCGGACGATCGCCTTCAAAGAGATCATTAATACTATTAATGTTGATCAACAAATTTACTAACATGAAGAGTAAAAAAAAAGAAAAAGAAATCTCTGAATGACTTTACAAATGAAGGCATCGATCAAGTTATCAATTCATTCATTCATTGGGGGCATACGCCGGGGGGCACGTCGCCTCTCCCACCCTACGACGCCACTCCCGGGGGTCACCACGCGCGAGTTCCCATGCAGGCTCCTTTCCCATACCAAGCAGCTCTCGACAAGAAACATCAACTTGCCCCAGCCACGAGCCTTGTGGGCGTCCCCTTGGCCTCCTCCACGCCGGATTGTCTCTTACAGATACAACCCGATGGGAAGGATCGGTTTCAGGGTAGCGTGCCACATGCCCATATAGCCGAAGTTGGCGCTGACGCAGGTAATAGGCCTCGATTCAGTCTCACGGTGCAATCGCTAATTTGACACGTAATCATCCCAGCGATACCCCATGATTCTGCGAAGACACTTATTACCAAAGGCATTGATTCGTCTCTTCAAGTCACTATTTAGTGTCCATGTCTCACAACCATAGAGTAAGACAGGGATCACAAGCGATTTGAAGATCCGGATCTTTGTCCTCCTGCACAGGTACCGACAACGCCAAATACTCCCGCTGAGCGAGTCCATAACACCGTGGGCTATGCCAATCCGCCGTAAGACTTCTTGACGTGACCCGCCGTCATTATGGACTGCGCTACCAAGGTATGTAAAGCTTTCCAAGATCTCAATGTCCTCGCCACACGCATGAACAGACTGTACTGCTTCATCTAGTAAGTCTCCAAACACCTGGACCTTGGTCTTGAGCCAGGAGACCTCAAGTCCCAAAGGCTTTGCCTCCTCGTGCAGCGCCTCGAGAGCCATCACCAGGACCTCCAGCGACTCAGCAAAGATTACTGCATCATCGGCAAAAACAAGATCAGTGATCTTGGTGTTGCCAACGGATGCTCCACAATCACTTTGATCTACAACCTTGTCCAATACCCAGTCCATACAAGCGTTGAAAAGTGAGGGGGCAAGGACGCACCCTTGCCTCACTCCTGTATTCACAGGAAAGAAGCCGGATACACCTGCCCCACACTTCACAGCACTCTCAGTCCCAGAATACAGACCAGTTATCAAACCAATAGTCCTTGCAGGAATCCCTCGAAGTCGCAGAAGATCCCAGAGTGACTCACGATGCACTGAGTCAAACGCCTTCTTGAGATCAACATAGGCTGCAAGCATCCCTGTCGAAACTCACGTCGGCGTTCCACCAGGACACGAAGCGCTAGGATACGGTCCGTTGTTGACTTACCAGACGTGAACCCAGACTGCTGAGGTCTCTGATGCTTCACCAGATGGCTGCGAATCCGTGTCAGGAATAGATGGGCAAGCACCTTGCCTGGTACGCTGAGCAGTGTAATACCGCGGTAATTGTTGCAGTCCTGACGGTCCCCTTTCCCTTTCCAGATAGGGACGACCAGCCCCCTTTTCCAGTCAGGAGGAATGGTACCTGATTGCCACACGGCAGTCAGGACAGCATGCAACCCGTGGATCATGGCCTCACCCCCAGCTTTGAGGAGCTCCGCACTGAT
>JACEEZ010000398.1:262500-275000 GCA_016584305.1 Chionoecetes opilio
AACCAACCCTACTAACAACTATACTACGAAGCACACCTGTGTGCACGACACCACATACACTGTGTGTTTGTGTTGGGTACCGGGCTTTAGCCGGGGGATGTGCCGCCTCCAAGGCTGGTGGCTTCGGTCAACACTAAACAGTAAGGAAGCAAATAAAAAAAAAATGTAGATATGGAGACGGGAACGCACGAGTGTAGCTCAGGCTCTGTAATATACAACTAGGTAAATACAAATAGGTAAATACACACACACATGCACGCAAGCACATACACACACACACACACACATAGTGTGTGTGTGTGTGTGTGTGCTCATGTGTGACACACGGGCACACATGAGCCTCCCCGGGTATTCCGTAGTGTAGCGGTAGCACGCTCGGTTCACAACCGAGAAGTCCCGGGTTCGATCCCCGGGCGTAGCGGAGATAGATGGGCTGTTTCCTTAAAACCCGAGCCCCTGTCCAACCAGCAGTGATGGGTACCGGGAATTAGCCAGGGGCTTGTGACCCGCCTCCCGGGGTGGTGGTTTCGGCCAACACTAAGCACTAAGGACGAATTATATAATGCAGCAATGGATACGGGGCCATTCGAGTGTAGCACAGGCCCTGTAAAATACAACTAGATGAATACAACTAGATGGATACCCACACACACACAAATCAGTGATGTTCCCACAAAGCTGACAATTAACTATTATTAAATATATATATATATATATATATATATATATATATATATATATATATATATATATATATATATATATATATATATATATATATATATATATATATATATATATATATATATATATATATATATATATATATATATATATATATATATATATATATATATATATACACATATATATATATATCATATATATACACATATATATATTTTATATTTATATATATACACATAAAATTATATATATAATATATATATATATATATATATATATATATATATATATATATATATATATATATATATATATGTATATATATATATATGCCTAGGCATCACCATGCCTAGCCTGATGATGCCAAGTGTCTTTTGACGAAATTTACATATTTTTTTGCAAGATTTACTTGCACTCGTTGCACGCGCATAAACAACCCCAAGAATGACGAGTGTCTTTGTCACCCTGAAATGTCAACATGTATCGACCTAAGAATACCAACTAAGAATCTTCCCAGCAGCCCAGGGAGGGCAGGTATACACAGATCGTCACGTGAGCTACACTCTCACCATGCCTAGGTTAGCAGTGATATCCTGGGTATTATTATTTATCCTCAAAATTTGATTCCCCACTAAAGTCCCCTTTATTGATGTCCTAAAACGTAGGTATGGTAATGCTTCTCTATCTCAATACCGTAAACTAGAGAAGACTGCTTACAAAGTAAAAAAGATTAGACTAGATATAACATTTTTGCAAACCTGTAAAACTTTTGAAATAATCCCTAACTTCCTTCAGTTTAAATTATATAAACCCATGCTAAACAATACATCTACATATAAGTCATTTCAATTCAAATTACTAAACTTAGAATTAAAAGAGAAAAACAGGCTACTTAAAAATCACACAGAGGACTTTAATCAAACTAAATCTAATCTGAAAAACACCTTCTCATGGCTTGATTTTAATTGTCTTTTTAATAGATTAGTACGTAGTAATGACTCTAAATTCAAAACTGCTAAAGCTTGTCATAGGAAAAACCTGTGCTCTCTAGGCATTCCTTTGGAACACTGTCAATAAGGATAAAGTCGAAATTAATCTTTCTAATCGTTCGCTAACTCCTGCTGAAAAAGATTTACTTGCACTCGGATTACCTTGTGCCTTACCAAAATTTAATATTAACTACGTCAATCATTACTTTACTTTTGAGAAACTTATTAATACACTTAAATATAAAGCTAAAAAAACATTTATTACGGAGTGGGATAACTTAGTTCAAGGCATCTCTACTATTGCTCATTCATCATATCGCGAATTTAATGAGTTCAAACATTCGTTCCCAAAACTCCCACAAATTCAGTTTGATGCCTTAAATGACCTTATATCTGATGATACTATCCTAATCACTAGACCCGATACAAGACGCGGTACAGTAATTTTAGATAAAACTGAGTATATTAACAAAGCTGCATCCATCCTTGGTGATAAAACTAAATTTAAAGTCCTCGCTGACAATACATTTTCTTTCATCACCGAAATGGAGGACAGACTTATCCGTCACCTTAGAGCATTACTTAATTTAAAAGTTATTACTAAAGACGTTTTCAATTATATATTTCCTAGTGGCTCCTCTCATGGTGTCCTTTATGGATTACCAAAAACTCATAAAATAGGTAACCCCTTACGTCCTATTCTTAGTACTATAGGCACCTTTAACTATAACCTAGCTAAATACTTCGTCCCGATAATTGACCCGCTAACTAGTAATGAATACACAATTAAGAACTCTTTTGATTTTGCAGATGAATTAAAAACAATTAGCATAAACAATGCGGTAATGGCTAGTTTTGACATCCAATCACTATTTACAAATATTCCATTAGATGAGACTATGAAATAATCACTAATAATTTATTTCATAATGCTACCACTTTTCTTAACTACACAAAAAAACAATTCTCTGATTTATTAACTCTAGCTATAAAAGACTCTCCATTCATATTTAACAAAAAACTTTATGTCCAAACTGATGGTGTTTCCATGGGGTCATGTCTAGGTCCTTCATTTGCTAATGCCTTTTTATGTCACCATGAACAAATGTGGCTGTCTGACTGTCCTAAGCTTTTTAAACCTTTTTATTATAAACGCTATGTAGACGACACTTTTTTACTCTTTAAAAATCCCGAACATATTCCCTTATTTTTGAACTACCTTAACTCTAAGCACCCAAATATTAAGTTCACATATAAAGTTGAAAACCAATTATCACTACCATTTTTGGATATCCGTAATTACCCGTAAAAATAACTATCTTACCACCTCAGTCTATAGAAAACCTACTTTCACAGGTTTAGGAACTCAATATGTTTCATTCATCCCTAACCTTTTTAAAATCAATACTATTAAGACCTTACTACACAGATGCTATAGTTTCTCTTCCAATTGGTTTGCCTTCGATAATGAAATCAAATTCCTTCCTAACTTTTTTCAAAATAATGGCTACCCCCTCTAATTGATTGAAACAACTATCTCTAAATTCCTATTTGAAAAGTTCAACCCCAAGTCGAACCAACCCGAGCCTACATTAGACACATTATATTAAACTTTCATTTTATGGCCATCTCAGTTATATAATTCGTAAAAAACTCAATGATTTACTTAAGTTACACCTTCGTAACTCAAAATTTAAATATATTTTTACTAATCCATTCACCTAAAGAACACATTTCAAATATAAAGACCCTATACCTAAAGCTCTTTTCTCTAATATAATTTACGAATTCAAATGTTCTAGCTGTAACGCTAGATACATCGGCGAGGCTGCAAGGAATCTAACCCTTAGGTTCTCTGAACATAAAGGTTTCTCTGCACGTACTGGTCGACCCATCTCTTCACCTTCGCAATCTGCAATCCGCTCACACTCACATGATCTAGATCACCCTTTTTCTATGAATGACTTTAGTATCCTATCAAAGGCAAACTTCTCTAGTGACGCTAAATTATTAGAATCCATACACATCACGCACTCGTCCCCTGATCTTGATAACCAAGTCACTTCATACCAATTACATATACTCAAATGATTATCACACTGTTTCGATTGTCCGACTCTCGTTTCGATCGCCACATACGAGCCGAAATGCTACCTGTAAACTATTGTTCATTCGGTCCTCTGCCAACCTAGACAACATACACACCAAGGTTTGTTAAATATAAATTGTGTTTTTTATTTTTTAGATAATATAGGATTATTTTATTGTTTCTAAACAAATTTATATATATATATATATATATATATTTATATATATATATATATATATATATATATATATATATATTATTATATATATATATATATATATATAAATATATTATATAAAATATTATACATATATATATATATATATATACGATACATATATATACATATATATATATATATACATACTAATATATATATATATATACTATAATATATATATATATTATTATACTATAATATTATATAACTTATATATATATATATTTATATATATACATATATATATACTATATATATATATATATATATATCATATAATACTAATATATATACATATATATATATATACAATATATATTATATTATATAATATATATATATATATAATATATTATATATATATATATATACATATATATATATATATATATATATAATATATATATATATATATCATATTATATATCTATATATTATATCATATATATACATATATATATATATACTATATAATATATATAATATATCTATATATATATATATAATATATATATTATATATTAATATATATCATATATATATATTTATATATATATATATATATATCTATAATATATATATATATATATGTTACCTTTTAATGTCGAGTCGCACTGTAAAAGCCATTTTCCGTTAACAACTTGAGAAAAGCTGCGCATTTCTTTCCCTTATCTTCGTGTATCTATAGTGAAGAATGGGAGGCTGAATCGGGCACTGATCTCTGAAGATGATCAGAACTCGAAACTGTTGTCTGTCCAGTAAATTGAAAAGAGTTCACAATAGAGGATGAAAGGCATTGTGAAGGGATGAAGCCAAGAGCTTCAAAGCTTCCAGAATGGTGAGTCTGCACAATGCTCGAATTTGGCCCCGTGAAGACCCTCGTGGGTCGCTCACAAAGGGACAGTAAAAAGAAAGTGTGTGAGGCTGGATGCGTTGACGGGCCATCGTGACTGTATATTCCCCACCCACACAATAATTTGAAAGACAACGTTTTTAGTGAGGCTATAATATAAACCTGAAATATCTTTCCATGTTTTCTGATCTATCACATATAATGGTAAATTTGGCGCTAAATATTGAAGTCATCCTTGTACATTTAATAAAATAATATATACATTTTCCACTCAATCATATGATATTATATCAAACATTTCATCATTGTTAAAGATATATATTTGCATGAAAACTAAGTTCTGAACTTTCTAGTAAACACAATTTAGCTTAGAGACAGAAAAAAAAATCTTATTAAACTAAGTATTTTATTGATTGAATATATATGAAATTTATCGTCCACATATTTTATTTCGGTTATACCTTTATTTTCCCATTATTCAATGTCACCCATGCACACCACCATAAACAACAACGAAGCAAGAGTCGCCGTACGCCGAGTTTTTTTTTATCAGTTTGAATATATACTATTATCAACCCATGGTCTTGATTGTGCATTTGACTCTCAATCGCCAGCTGTTAACATCCTGGAAAGAGCTTATAGATCATAGAGACCAATTTATGTGCATGGTTAAGGCTAAGACCTCACACACCACAAATACCCCATTTCCTTGCTCAAGGGGGACAGTAATTACCAATGCAGTCAGCAGAAGCATTCATGACCGGGCCTTGGATTGCAGACCTACTGAACAACATATTGAGCTCTTTGCAATCAGACCACACACCTTGTGGGCGTCCTCTTGGCCTCCTCTACGCCGGATTGTCTCTTACAGATAAAACCCGGTGGTAAGTATCGGTTTCAGGGTAGCATGCGTTTCAGGGTACGGACTATGCAGATAATAGGCCCCGATTCAGTCTCACTGTGCAATCACTGATTTTACACGTAATGATCCCAGCGATACCCCACGATTCTGCAAAGAAAAATATTACCAAAGACATCGATTCGCCTCTTCAAGTCGTGGATTAGTGTCCATGTCTCACACCCATACAGTAAGACAGGGATTACATGCGACTTGAAGATCCGGATCCTTGTTCTTCTGCACAGGTACCAACAACGCTAAATACTCGTGCTGAGTGAGTCCATAACACCGTCGGCTATGCCAATCCACCGTAAGACTTCTTGACGTAACCTGCCGTCAATCAGGACTGCGCTACCAAGGTATGTAATACTTTCCCAAAATCTAAATGTCCTCCCCGCACGCATGAACAGAACGTACTTTTTCATCTAGTAAGCCTCCAAACACCTTGACATTGGTCTTGAGTCAGGAGACCTCAAGTCCCAAACGTATTTGTGGCGACTCGATGGCGCGCGACTCGATGGCGACTCGAGGCGCTGCACGAGGAGGCTCCTGCAGCGCCTCGATGTCATCACCAGGACTTCCAGCGACTGAGCAAAGATTACTGCATCATCGACAATAACAAGATCAGTGATCTTGGTATTGCCGAGGGATGCTCCACAATCTCTTTGTTCTAAAATTTTGCCCAATACTCAATCCATGCAAATGTTGAAAAGTGATGGAACGAGGACACACCCTTGTCTCACTCCTGTGAATAGATAGAAACATTTTCACACATGTGAAAAAAAAATACTGGATACACCTACTCCACACTTCACAGCACTCTCAGTCCCAGAGTACAGGTCAGTCATCAGACCAATAGTCCTTGTACAAATCCCGGGAAGTCACAGAAAATCACAGAGTAACTCACGATGCACTGAGTCAAACGCCGTCTTGAGATCAACATAGGCTGCAAGCATCCCCTGTCGAAACTCAGGTCAGCGTTTTATTCCTTATAGAGTCCAATATATAGTTTTATATAAGTAAAGTGATTATTTTATTCCGAGAAGGAGATTTATCAAAACTTTTTTTATGATACTTATCTAGATAAGAGAGCATGTAGTTGTGTCTTAACTATATATAAACCTATAACATCATACACAAGCAAAATACCTGCTCATCATCCCGCGTCGTGACGGCGTGGAATTTCTTCCAATCATTCCGGATATTGGGTGAATATATTTCACAAATATTTTTTACTTTTATTTTTAATCGTATTCAACATATATTCTTTAGAATTTTTATCAATCTTGTTTCAGTTGTCTTTACTTCTCCAACACTTCGTTACTTGTCATATTGCTAGGAAACGTCACGAGGATTTGTCGTCGCCTGTCCTTATGTCCTTTGTTAACTAGTCTATGGTATCCCTTCACTTCGGAGTCAGCATTTTAACCTGACCCAAACCCTCTCCAAATACATACTTTTTCAATTGTAACATTTCCGTCAGCAACTCCTGCTAACACCAAATATATACTGTATATATATAGTTTCTTTCGATGCAGCGCTTCTAGGAAATGTTGTTGTTTCTCGATGACGTCAGTTTGTCTGTCAATTTGATCCTGAAGTCGATAAATCTAGGGATAGCCCGAAAAGTATGTAATTGGTAGGGGGAGAGGCCAATTTTGACAACTCAGTATTTTTTTTTACCAATTTTGAACATTTTATACCAATCACAAACAAATGTTTTAGGTCTGCAAAAGAGATATCTTTACTGACAAATTTGGGCGGCTGCTTTCCACTTTGAACAAGGGTATGAGGTGTGTAGGGTGTGCAAGGTGTGCATTACCCAAAAAACAAAGATCCCTTACTACGACATGCAGGCTCTTTCCGGGAGGGTAGAACTAGCGATCGCAAGTCCAGCACGCTCGGCCAAGACCGTAGGTGAATACACACTAACATACACACACACACACACACACACACACACACACACACACACACACACACACACACACACACACACACACACACACAGACACAGACACAGACACAGACACAGACACACACACACACACACACACACACACACAAACACACATACACACGAACTCATAAAGAGAGAGAGAGATAGAGAGAGAGAGAGACAGAAAAAGAAAAAGAGAGAGAGAGACAGACAGACAGACTGACATACAGACATACGTATACACATACAAACACTCAGACCAACACACTCATACATATGCACACACAAATACACACATACACACACATCACACATGCACACACACGTATACACATACACACACACGTATACACACACACACACACACACACACACACACACACACACACACACACACACACACACACACACACACACACACACACACACACACACACACACACACACACACACACACACACACACACACACACACACACACACACACACACACACACACACACACACACACACAACACACACACACACACACACACACACACACACACACACACACACACACACACACACACACACACACACACACACACACCAAATATGGTGGAAGCAGATGTTATAAAACATCACAAATAATATAAGAAAACTGCTGTATCTAATTAGATCAGTTTTTTTTCTCACTTTTTTCTTCTTTGATCACACATAATCATATTACATAGATTATGAAAATATATAATTAACTCTTTACCATAATATAAATCGTCATCGCGGCCCGTAGTAATAATATGGTCGGCAGGTTCAGAGTTGCGTTAATAAAATTACGCTTGCGAAAAGTAATTAAACTGGATGTACATTAGAAAGTTAGAATACTCAGATAAATAACATAACAAATAACCACGCGTGGATGTTATTTATTTGTTAGTTTTCATTTTTTTCTGGTAACATTTTGTCCCCTTAGTAATTGTCATCGAGGCATGAAGTGGTCAGCGGGGCTCAGCGAGGTCAGTCAGGGAAGGTTGCGTTGAAAACGTTTACGAAAAAAATGTATAGCTGGATTGACATTAGAAAGCTAGAATACTTAGCTAAATAAGTGGACAAATAACCATGCGGGAACGCTGTCTATTTGTTAATAGTAATTGTGAGGGCTCGGGGGACAGAGGAACTAGGTATAAGGGAGGAGATAGAATAGATAAGGGAAGAGAAAGAATCGTTGATGATGGTAGCCCAAGGAGGGGAGGCGAGGAAGACTCGCCGACACCACAGATCCTTATCAAGGCGCGAGACAGCAGCAACCTGTAGAATCGCTGACGATAGGTATTCAACAGATGAGCGTCTGCCGAAGGGGAATGGGGAGACGGAGTAAAGGAAGAGAGAAAGCGAGGAATAAGAAGAGAGAAGAGAAGAAGAAGGAACAACAAGAAATGAAGTGAAAGGAAAGACTTGCTGAGACAGCAGAATTGCCAGCAACCAAGGAACGGGTCATCACATCACACCTCACTCATTAACTGCCGCACTGAAGATAACCTATGACCTGTACCCGACACCTGCAGACCAGCTGCACTTGCGAGGGCTGGCTAAGCTTCTGAACGCGGGACAGGAGACATAATCTTTCTATACTTGAGTGTGTGCAGTCCTGCGTCGCGGTGACGTCTTCCGAGACTAGTTTATTAGTGAAGAGAACGACTCAGTGCCTACCGCGACTAGTGTATTAGTGAAGAGAGCGAGACATACTTTGGTGTCCCTTCGTGAGTGTGGGGAGTCACTCCTGCTCCTGTAGCTGCAACCAGGCTTCCCGGGGACGCCGCGCGGGGCTCGCTCGTATGAGGAGGGGAAGGATTAACTTGGCCTTCTGGCAGCGAGTGCCGTATCAGTGCCGTGCCGGTTGGCCGGGGTTGATTAGTATCTGGCCCACGATCGACTCTCCCGTTCCCATCCTTATCTTTAACCCGGGGGGATGCTCCCTGACTCCTTGGCAGAGTTCAGGCCCTATAGACCCGGCGGGGTTAAACCGTACCCGGCGGGGTGGATACGCACACCGATCTAATCAAGCCAGCGCCCGGAGCAGCGCGGTAAGGTCGTAGCAAGAGACCTGAGGTATGGTTAGGGTCCTCCCCGCTTGGTGGTGGTAGGTAGGTAGGGTGAGGCCATGGGGTTGATGAATGGCGATCTCCCCACATACTCCCTCTTCGGGGTCGAGGAGTGGCGCCCACCTAGTAGTCCCTCCACGGTTCTCTGGGCGAGAAGAGGACAGGAATGCAGGACAACCTACGCTTACAGTCCCGGGGGGATGCTCCCTGAGCAGGAGCTCAGGCCCTGTAGACCCGACGGGGTTAAAACGGCGTCGATTCACCAGCACAGAACATGGATCAAGAACATCGTCGGGGACCCTCCCGTCGCCCTGTGCCCTGTCATGCCATTTTGTGTTCCTGTATGTTATGTTATAATATGTGTTCTATGTGTTTGTTTAATATTTTGATGTGGTTTGGATAGAGATAATAGATGAATTCTCTCTCCACAGGTTCCCACAAATGTTATATTATATGTGTTTAATATTTTGTTGTGGTTAGGATCGAGATAGTTTAATGAGTTCTCCCTCCACAGGTTCCCACGACACAATGGATCACAAAAGTCCGCCTAAATTTAGTATCACTCTGCAAATGATCCACGATTGAATCAAGACCTTCGAGCCTCACTGTCGAGCAACAATCCACGATTGAATCAAGACCTTCGAGCTTCACTGTCGAGCAACAATCCCCGATTGAATCAAGACCTTCGAGCTTCGCTGTCGAGCAACAATCCACGATTGGATCCAGACTTTCGAGCTTCACTGCCGAGCAACAATCTACGATTGAATCAAGACTTTCGAGCTTCACTGTCGAGCAACAATCCACGATTGGATCAAGACTTTCGAGCTTCACTGCCGAGCACTCAAATTTGGCGAGGAAGAGAAAACGACATGGTGTCGTATCTGGATTGGCCCCGAGGCCAAAGCCTTTCTGGCCAACCTCCCTGCCGACACCCCATGGGATGCGCATGTTGGTGACGACCCCTTCTGCGTTCTGGACAAAGGAAGCTGCGCTCCTCCAAGCTTCACCCGAAATGGATGGGCCCTTTCACCGTTGTCCGCATTCCAAATGCTTTCCAGATGGTGCCTCGTTCACGCGTCCTCCGCAGCCCTCAGACTCCTCTGACCCAACGCCTTATTCGCAGGCGTTGACGCCGACAGGCCCAGCACGAACGAGGACGGCCATCTTCGTCGGAAGGGGGTAATGTAAGGGCTCAGGGGACAGATGAACTAGGTATAAGGAAGGAGATAGAATAAATAAGGGAAGAGGAAGAATCGCTGATGATGGTAGCCCAAGGAGTGGAGGCGACGAAGACTCGCCGACACCACGGATCCTTATCAAGCGGAGAGGAGAGAGACAGCAACCATCTGCAGAATCGTTGACGTTAGGTATTCAACAGATGAGCGTCCGACGAAGGGGAATGGGGAGACGGAGTAAAGGAAGAGAGAAAGCGAGGAATAAGAAGAGAGAAGAGATGAAGAAGGAACAACAACAAATGAAGTGCAAGGAAAGACTTGCTGAGACAGCAGAATTGCCAGCAACCAAGGATCGGGTCATCACATCACACCTCACAGATTAACTGTCACACTGAAGATAACCTCTGCCCTGTACCCAACACCTGCAGACCAGCTGCATTTGCGAGGGCTGGCTGAGCTTCTGAGCGGGACAGGAGACAGAATCTTTCTAGACTTGAGTGTGAGCAGTCCTGCTTCGCGGTGACGTCTTCCGAGACTAATGTATTAGTGAAGAGAGCGACTCAGTGCCTACTGAGACTAGTGTATTAGTGAAGAGAGCGAGACATACTTTGGTCTCCCTTCGTGAGTGTGGGGACTCACTCCTGCTCCTGTAGCTGCAACCAGGCTTCCTGGGGACGCCGCGCGGGGCCCGCTTCGCCGCGCCCCGAGGCCGCTTGCTTGCCCCGTGGGGCAGGTGAAACTCTACGGTGCCACGACGACCTTGCTTCACACCTGCTCCTGTAGCTGCAACCAGGCTTCCCGGGGACGCCGCGCAGAGTCCACTCCGCCGCGCCCCGAGGCCGCCTGCTTGCCCCGTGGGGCAAGTGAAACTCTACGCTGCCACGACATCCTTGTTTCACACTTGCCCCTGTAGCTCCTCGTCTGAGGCCCTCCATGGTCCCTGAGCAGTGCGGGACATACCCAGCAGGGCCTTAGGTACCCTTGGACATCCCAGGTCTACAAGGAGGCTACGCAACGGCTGGTGACGTATTAATTACGATATAGTGCATGACAGGGTGGGCCTTCATGGATGCCCCCGGGGGACCTGTAACAAGCCAGGGACCTCGGGGGGGACAGGGAGGGTGCCCGCCCGGCAAATGCCGGCTTTTACTGGCCTGGGGATGCCAGCTCCCCGTATCTCCGACGCCAGGGGGCACTGCCCCGTTTAATGTGAAACGTAAGTACATAGTACATGGATATATGCCCAACCCGGCACCCTACAGGTAGGGGTGCTGGGGATTAGTTGGCATGCTACGTCAACGACCGATTGGAAGAACCGTAGCGGGTAGGGGGTCCACTAACAGGAGTTTCACCCCCCGTTGCGCCCCCTCTCCCCAGACGGGGCGTAACAGTAATATATTCTGGTTACATTTCGTCCCCCAAAATATTTGTGTTTTTTTCATAGTTAATACATTTGCATACCCCGTATGACTTAAGGAAGAAAGGTACCAATAAATAAGGCAAGTAATTAATATATATTGGTTATATTGAGGGATGGAAGATGAATTCAAATTCAAACCGATATTA
>JACEEZ010000398.1:282500-285000 GCA_016584305.1 Chionoecetes opilio
AAAAAACCACGAGATCAATTTGTTTAGCATTACAAAAAAAATTAACTCAAGAGGAATTAAATATATGTCAATGAATCTTGTACACAAGTTATATTATACTATTCTGATTAAATGGGTAAGCTTTACAGCTGACTCCAGCCTTACATATTTAATGTATTTCCATTTATAATATGTGAAAAAATCATTAAAATATAATTATATCAGATATACATATACAAAAATAATATTCACCCACATTTCTTGAAACATGCATGAGTATATTATGAACTTCAGGTAACACTAAAGAAAATACTGCAATACCAATTGTACAAAGATTAACATAGTCAGCTTTACTTCATATGACAATTAAGCAATTACTCAATTTTGATAGATAATCTGTAAATACGTAAGAAATGGATTGGCACCCCGCGTGTCGATAATACAATAAAGTGGGCGTCAGTGTGAGCTCAAACTATATTTTCTAATGCGCTAGTTGCAAGATAATTATTGTCTACTTTGCCGTACAGTTATGTCTACCACTGCAAGGAAAATACCACCATTATCGTAGTAAAGTATTGATTTCAGCGCCATTAATTGTGCACCAAATCCATGATTACCATTGAAATGTTTAGTGTTCAACTTTGGGACCAGTAGTGTGGGTATGTATCGCAAGAGCAAATATGTGTAGCCGAGGAATAGAGATGTTTAGCAGGACGCAAAGATGTTGTGCGATATAACACAGTGTATATTCATTCTTTTTGACACTCGTCTCTATTTCCTAGTGTTTAAAAAGGGCGATTGTCTACTGTTTCCAATGCAGGGCAAACTAAGACTCGTGCTGCTGTTATGAGATCTAGTGAGTTATGTATCATCATTTATGTGGAAATTTTCAGAGAAGGTTTATGAAACCACTGTTGATTACACATGCTTCTTTCTGATATTCAAGGGGCTTAAAGAAAATCTAAGACATAGGGAAAAATACAGTGCAAGGACATATACATTATGTGGGTGAAACGGTTTTATTAATTTCACCATGACTTCACTCATCACAAATTGCGGCTCTTTGATATGTTGTTGTAAAATAGTACATTAGTTTCATTAAAATCCCATAATTCGTGGAATCCTCTCTCTCTCTCTCTCTCTCTCTCTCTCTCTCTCTCTCTCTCTCTCTCTCTCTCTCTCTCTCTCTCTCTCTCTCTCTCTCTCTCTCTCTCTCTCTCTCTCTCTCTCTCTCTCTCTCTCTCTCATTCTTCATTTCATCTTATATACTCTGGATCCTTATATTTCTTAATATGCACTTCAGGTCGGGCATCCAGCTCACTCAATATGTTCGTATGTAGTGTTTACACATTCATGATCCTAATTTTTGAGATAGCCCGTTCAGGTGGTCACCCGCGCAGCCATGTGTCGTAGTATGTTGGCAATTCTTTCACAACGAGCCCGATTTGTCCCCGGCAGATATAGGATGGGTTAGCGTTTTCCCGGCCCCGTCTCCTGCATGTGGTTTGCTTTCCTTCTTCTTTGTTTTGATTGTATGCGCAGTGAAATTATGTTGGTGCCACTGGAAGATTCATATACACATCATGGAAAAGGAGGGGAGGGGTGACACAACATACAAAATGGGGAAGATGATATTACCAAAAAGCTGTATGACAGGTATGACTACTATCACCCTTCTGGATATCCAAAGAATGTCGCTCAGTAAGATTTGCTTAAAAAATGCTCTGCCTACACTCCTACATTTTCCTGTTTATAAACTCATTTAGGATATTAACTTTTACATATCTATTTTACATACATACACACTTATATGCATATCCATGCTTATACACATACTTACATATATATATATATATATATATATATATATATATATATATATATATATATATATATATATATATATATATATATATATATATATATATATATATATATATATATATATATATATATAATATATATATACGAATATATATGTGTATACAGGTGTATCCAGCTTCTTTCCTGTGAATACAGGAGTGAGGCAAGGGTGCGTCCTTGCCCCATCACTTTTCAACGCTTGTATGGACTGGGTATTGGACAAGGTTGTAGATCAAAGTGATTGTAGAGCATCCGTCGGCAACACCAAGATCACTGATCTTGTTTTTGCCGATGATGCAGTAATCTTTGCCGAGTCGCTGGAGGTCCTGGTGATGGCTCTCGAGGCGCTGCACGAGGAGGCAAAGCCTTTGGGACTTGAGGTCTCCTGGCTCAAGACCAAGGTCCAGGTGTTTGGAGACTTACTAGATGAAGCAGTACAGTCTGTTCATGCGTGTGGCGAGGACATTGAGATCTTGGAACGTTTTACATACCTTGGTAGCGCAGTCCATAATGACGGCGGGTCACGTCAAGAAGTCTTACGGCGGATTGGCATAGCCCACGGTGTTATGGACTCGCTCAGTGGGAGTATTTGGCGTTGTCGGTACCTGTGCAGAAGGACAAAGATCCGGATCTTCAAGTCGCTTGTGATCCTTGTCTT
>JACEEZ010000398.1:292500-302500 GCA_016584305.1 Chionoecetes opilio
TTCCTACCGGCCTGACGCACTCTCAAACCTGTGACCTGAGAAACCTCCTAATGGACTATGGGGATATATTCGCTCAGGGAGAGGACGACAACGGGTTAACTAGTCTTGCGGAGCATCGTATCTACACAAAAGGGCCACCAATCAGGCAACCATTCCGACGACAGCCACCAGCACGCCGAGAAGAGGAACGTTCTCAAGTCGATTCCAAGACTCGGCGCGGGATTATCAGACCATCGAAAAGTCCTTGGTCGTCCCTTGTGGTGTTGGCGAAGAAAAAGGACGGGTCACTAAAGTTTTGTGTGGATTATCGGCCCCTGAATGTTGTCACATTGAAAGACGCTTAACCACTCCCGCGTATTGACGACACATTGGAGGCCCTTCACGGTTCCCGATGGTTCTCCACGCTAGACCTACAGAGTGGCTACTGGCAAGTCCCTATTCGTGGGAAGGACAAGGAGAAGACTGCCTTCTGCACAGGTGAAGGCCAAGTATGGGAGTTCGAGGTCCTCCCCTTCGGAGTCTGTAACGGCCCAGCGTCTTTCTCCCGCCTGATGGACGCTGTCTTGACGGGCCTGACGTGGAGAACGTGTCTCGCTTACTTGGACGACATCATCGTATATGCTCCAGCCTGGACCATTCATTTGCAGCGACTTCGGGAGGTGTTTGAACGGATCCGAGGAGCTGGCCTCAAGCTCAAGCCATCCAAATGCTGTCTAGCTCATGAGGAAGTACCGTTTCTGGGCCATGAGGTGAGTGGCTGTGGCATCCAGCCAGACCCTGACAAGCTGAGGGCCATAGGCAACATACCACCATCTACCAACGTTCGTGAATTGCGTAGTTTCCTCGACTTGGCGTCATACTACAGAAAATTTGTCAAGGGCTTCGCTGATATAGCAGCACCCCTCCACCGCCTCTTGGCTAAGGGGGTCACCTGGAGCTGGTCAGCCGACTGTGAGCAAGCATTGCGAAGCCTCAAAGAACACCTCACCCAGCCCCCTATCGTCGCCTACCCAGACTTCTCCCAGCCCTTTACCCTTTATACAGATACATCCAGTTTGGGACTGGGTGCTGTCCTTTAGCAGAGGCAGGGCGGAAAAGGAAAGGATAATTGCCTGTGCCAGTCGCACCCTCAGCAACTCGTAAAAGAACTACAGCACAACGAAGAAAGAAAGTTTAGTGGTGGTCTGGGGTATTCGGCATTTCCGTCCTTATCTACTCAGCAACCATTTCGAGGTGTTCACCGACCATTACAGCCTTAGGGGTGGATTCAGCAAACCATTTACTAGGTACAACTTTGGAAAATTTCCTCGTACCTCCGCTCACATGGCAAGACCCTATTCAGCAAACACTTACGACATTGTAAATCTCCTTGTAGCCTACGACTGCTCCCTGTGTCTAGTAGCGGCTTACCAGCAGATTTACCAGATATAGTAGCGGGAAGGAACACCATCTCTTGTAGATGATTTCATCATCTAGCTACTTATATAGGTAAGTTCTGATGGTGAATACTAATTTGTGATAATTTATATTGTTGCAAGAGTAGGGTCATGTATACTAATAACCGAAAGTGCAAGAGGCCATGGAATGAGCGTCACTCATTGGCACCGTGTTTGTGTCCGTGGCGGCGATATTGTGTCGTCATTTTACATTCTGTTTTGATGTTCCATAGTTCATGGTGGTGTGTGGTGGGGCTGGCAACAGGTGGCAGGCAGGTATGGTGTGTGGTGGGGCTGGCAACAGGTGGCAGGGAGGTGTGGTGTGTGGTGGGGTAACAGGTGCCAGGCAGGAGTGTGAGTCACTGGCGGCGATGTTATTAGGGTCATCATTTTTCGGTGGGACAGCAGGTGTGCTGGTGGTAGTGGTATGTGGTGGGGGCAGCATGTGTGGTGGTGTGTGGGGGGCAGCAGGTGTGCTGGTGGTGGTGGTGGTGTGTGGTTGGGGCAGTAGGTACCAAGCAGGTGTGGTGGTGGTCTTGTAGCTGTAGTTAACTTATAGGAAGGCAATGATTGCAAAGAAATATTTAGATCTCATCATAAGGGGTATTTCTAAACCCTACAACAGCCGTTGGAAATTATAATAATACAAGGGGGTTTTGGGGAGTGGGGCGAAACCCCCACAGTGAGGTTAAGTTACGTAATCAATACCCAGGTAAGGCTAGTAAACTAGAAGGGGGGTATGGGGGGGCCCGGCCCCCCAATTTATGTCAGGAGATTACAATAGGGAGTATTGGTTGAAACTGTATATTTACCAATATTTATTACAAGTTGAAGTACTGATGGTTATGGATGGATAAATCTTGAAATTTCTTCAGTATAAGCACCAACATTACTGAGGGTATGTGCAACTCTTGCTTATGGTATATTATTATGTAACACCGGTCCTTTTGTTTTTGTTTTTTGGGTAACTTCTGTTAAGTTAATTTCAGTGTATATTACAGTTAGGTTAGTTCCTCTCCTTGATTGGATTCTTAGGTAATAGGCTGAATCAAGAAAACTAACCTTTATTCCTTGATTGTTTGGTCTCATCAAGGTAAAAATTATAATCGTTTTTTTGGCTATTTATATGTTTTGGTTTGTTTAAACTAAATATTTATCCGGGTAGATTAACTTTTCTTTCTCCACTTCCGTACCTTATTAATGGTTCTTTTAGATGACGAGAACCCTTTATCTACCGTTAATAAGTTTCATTATTCAATGAAAAAAAGGGTTAGTTTAAAGTTTATATTTCCATCTATCCATAACCATCATGCGATGGGATGATGCGATGAGCGGCATTCCGTTTTTCACTGACTGTCTCAGTCAGTGAAAATTTATCGGGTTTAGGAATGAATGTCTCGCCCACCAGCCACAATTAACTATAGCCATATTAGCCCTCATAAGCCATTTACCTAACTTTACATAGTATTATCATTTGCATAACCCACAATAAAAATAAATATACAGTAAACCCTCGATAAACCGAACCTCGTTAAACGGAATGCTGTGTTGCCTTCGAACAAGCCTCTGATATACCGAACTTTAGTTCGGCATATGTGGCGATTGTTGAGCCGACCGAACATGTTGGCCGGCCCGTGCGTCTCGGTTTACATTCAGCCCTCATTGTTTGTGGACTACTCCATTGGACTACCTTGTATAGAATTATATTTTACTCTACAGTACTGTACATACAGTTAACTTTGTTTGAACACGTATGACCAAACAACGCCCTCATAAACCGAACTCTATTCAGTTTATGAGGCGGACAACCGACCATCCTACAAACCGAACTATCAGATATTGCAATCGACCCATCCCCCCAATTGGTTGGGTTTATCCAGGGTTTACTGTATAGTGAATAGTCTTACAATGTAAATGGCTTTTAAGTGTTTTAGGTAAATTAAACAATGTAGGAGACATCTTAGATAGGGTTATAAAGTGAGTGATAATTAGTAATTTAGGATATTGAAATATTCAAAAATATATTTATTTGCATTCAATTTTTCTTTCATAATCTCATAACCTTGGGCATTTTAATAATGAACTTTTCGTGCACCTAACCAAAACCTGCCACATCTAACCATTCCTATCTCCCAAAAATCACTTTTTTCAGCTATCATGGAATTCCTGAGGGCAATAGAACATGACAGGCTGCGTATGGAAAGGGTCTTCCGAGATCGGCTTGATCCTCTAGAGTCTAGATGTTAGTGACAACCACCTCCTACGGTATTACCACCTACCCCGCCAAGAGATCCTGCAGCTCTGTGAGGAGATTGAACCACAGCTTTCCAGACTCACCAATAAGAATGTAGCAATTCCAATCCACACTCAAGTCTTGGTTGCCCTGCACTTCTTTGCTAGTGGATCATTCCAGCAGTGTGTTAGTTGACACTGTTGGTCTCAGTCAGATTACTTAAATTTCCCATACTCCATAATAGCTGACAACAAAAACAGGTTTAAAATCCAACTTAAATAATACATACCTGAATCAAGTACTTATGTCCTATACTCAGTGGTATTTCAAAGATATCACTTTTCTTATTTCATCCACTGCCTGCTCTAATAACTGCTCATCAGCTTAAGCTATTTCAACTGAATTATCAGCAAGAAAATTATGTTGGATATGTCTTGTCTTTTCCTATTTGTAATAAAAGTGAGACTACTAGTGTATAAATAATCATTTAGAATTTTAATATTATCTAACATGCTATAGGAGTAGCCGTGTGTGTGTGTGTCTGTCTGTCTGTCTGTCTGTTTTAGGTAGCCGAAACTGTAAATTCAATTTTGATGAGAGTAGGCTCAAAAAATCGCAAATAAATCGTAGGTGGTAAGCGGCTTGGTCTCATGTCGATTGAATAATTTTGAAGGGGTGTTTTGGACTAAAGACACTTTATGAGTATTAGATTACAGGAAAAACTCTGCGGTAACGTCTTTCCGCACTCCATAAACTCTGTAGACTCATGGACGTTTGTGTGCGTGTGTGAGTGTGTGTGTTGGAATCACACGGAACACAAAGGGTTGGAATCACATGGAACGTGGTCTACCCCGAGGCACTTTGACCAGTGATCAACGACAGCAACAACACGATTGGAGTTTGCAATCACATGTTGTCTAATATATACTACTCTTACAAACATCAATACATGGTTCCGAAGGGCCCACAAACACTTGTTAGTATATTATAGTTGTAAAGTTGTTTGATCGAGATGTAAGCGTTTGAACTTTAGTTGTACGTACAAGGTTATTGGAAGTACTGAATCATAACTCAGCGACTGTGAGTACATAAAAATGAATTTAGAATATGCTTTATAATATTTTTTGTCGTATACCGATTCTGTATAGCCTCAAAACGATCATGACCCCCCATAGCTGTACGGGCTCTCTGCGCTTGCCAAAATCATGGGCTACACCAAAGACTACTCTATACTGGACTTGCTACTCATTTTGGGCTATTTCCAGTGGAGACTAGTTTTGCGATTCCTGCCATTTTCGAACATCACTCCCTTTTCCGTTCCTATGGTTTATCAGTATATATGATACACTGTTATCTTCGTAAATGTTTGTTCTGTAATATAAAAAAAAAACAGTAAAATACACAAAAGAAATGCCATTATGAGAGAGTGAAGAAATATGCATGCATGCGCTTAATATTCACGTTAAACTCATCGCTATTTGATATTTTGCCAGTAAACATTTTAGATGAAACATATCAATAGAAGCGGATTTTCATTAGCTTTCCATTGATACATTTAGTTTTCTGATAAATTAATCAAAACCATGCATAAATTAGCGTTAACTAAAAAAATAACATCAATCGGGAAAATTACCCGATTGATGATGTTATTTATTTAGTTAACGCTAATTTTTGCATGTTTCTAATTAATTTATCAGAAAACTAAATATATCAATGGAAAGCTAATAAGATTTAGTTTTTTGACATGTTGCATGTAAAAAGTCTTCACGCAAAATATTAAATGGCGGTAAGTTAATATAAGTTCATGAATATTTCTTCAGTCTCATAATGGAATTTCTCTCGTGTATTTTACAGTTTTTTATTTGATAATATTATAGAACAAACATTTACGAAGATATCAGTGTATCATTTATACTGATAAGCCATAGTCTACTGTATTCATGGAACACTTTTCTACTTGCCGATCCGATTGATGATGTAATTTTTTTAGTTAACGCTAATTTATGCATAGTTCTAATTCATTTATCAGAAAGCGAAATATATCAATGGAAAGCTAATGAAAATTCCCTTCTATTGATATGTTTCATCAAAAATGTTTTCTCGCAAAATATTAAATGGCGCAGAGTTTAAGTAAATATTGAGGTCATGCATATTTCTTCACTCTCTCATAATGGCATTTCTTTAGTATATTTTACTGTTTTTTATTTGATAATATTATAAAACAAACATTTACGCAGATAATGGTATATCATATATACTGATAAACCTTAGGAAAGGAAATGGGGGTGATGTTCTAAAATGGCAGGAATCGCAAAACTGGCCTCCACTGGCCATGGGCGGGTTGGCGCGGGGCACGAGTAGCAAGTCCAGTATAGAGTAGTCTTTGGCTACACAGAAAAAATTAAGCCTGCACCAGCCCCCCCCCCCCCCCCCCCCACCTCTCCTTTTCAACTTTGTGGATACGTCACTGACACTGCCATTATGATTTCATCATATGTTAGACATTTTGAGTAATTCCCTTCCAAATATCACTTCGTACACGGTGGAAGAACTATTTCCCTAAGGCCACCTGCGCATTTTGTATCTACCCTAAATACCTCAAACCTAACAACAGTTAAAAGCTATGGGAAAGATTCGTTACAGTAACCCTCTCCATTTTCAGACAAAACTATATTTTTCTGATAGATTTTGTTGTTTTAAAAGAATCTGACCTTTGTTTTTTTGTGGCAATCACTAGATTTTTTTTTACCCTCTAGATCCCACCTGTAAACAACTAGTGATTTCAAAGAAAGGTAAAAATGGACGAGGACTGCGCGGTCATTTTCGTAGACACTGACTAGTTTTTCCTTGCCTAAAATGTGTGCTTTTTCAGATGGGGATATTCTTATTTCCGGAAACCCATTAATAAAAATAAAAAATTCGACACCAAATCCTAGGGTCACCGTTTCCATTGATAACAATGTATCTCATTCAGAAAAAGCAAAAAAAAATGGCCAGGAAATAATAGTCAGTGTCTCAGAAAACAGAAAAGTAACAGAATTGTACGAAAACAAGTGTGCCCCGCCCCGCATTCGCCCGGCCACCCGCCAGCCGCCGAGTCATCCGCTCTGCCCCGCCCTGCCGGGACGATTATTACCTTAACCGAACCGAACCTAACCTCCTAACGGGGGGCTAACCTCCCCCTAGACCCCCTGGCGGGATTAATAAACTAACCCGAACCTCAACCTAACCTAAATAAGGGTTTGGAGGCCTCCGGACGGGGAGGGTATGCGCTAATAGACAACTATATCATTTCTACAATATGTATATGAGTTTTGAAGGTTACGCGGAAGTTGATTAATACTGCACAGTATACTGAACAAAAAATAATACAGAAAACATAAGTAGTAATTAACGGCGGAAGCGACCGCGCAGTTCTCGTCCATTATAACCCAATACTCTCCTGGCAACTTGGAGGGGTGGTGGCGCAGAACCTCCTGCTATTTAACTAACCTAACCTGGGCATTGATCACGTAACCTAACCTCAGTGGGAGAGTATCGCCCCTCCCCAGACCCTCCTTGTGTTCTTTTTAATTTCCGACGGCTGTTGTAGTAGGTAGGGGTTAGAAATACTCCTTATGATGAGAACGAAACGTTGAGTAAAACCACCGAACGTGTAGTGGTTTAAACTGCACATATACCCTTTCACACTCGTTTTGTAGACCTATTAAACAGTAGAAAGGTGAAAAATACTTTAATCCAGACCCAGTCATGTTATACATATACAGCTATTGGCCAAAATCTCCACTTTTTCTCCTCGACAGATAAGAAGATGAATAATCATTGCATATGTGTATAATCACACACGGTTACTCATATCAGTCTATTTTGAGTTTTTTTTTATTAATAGTCATGATTTGTTTTAATAGATTACCTCGAATCAGCTGACAGGCGCGCAAAACGAGCCTTTATGATCCACCATAATGATAAATAACCTCTTGAGACATCATTTACTACAATTATGGAGGTATGATACATCCATGAATATGAACTTTAAATGAAATGTGTTTGTAAACAAAACCACGTGTAAGCCCAACAGGCCTTATGTAAGCTTGGAGATGATTGGCTGTTGCGCGGCACCAGACCCCTCTGGTGGCTAACAGCTGCAATGGACCTAGTAGCTTACTAGATGCTTACAATATCGTTGGCGAATACAGATTTACCACTTCTGGTAGCGATCCAGTAACTTCGACCTCGTAACAGGGTATAGCTGGTAAGTTTGCTGAATCCACCCATTACATGGTTGAAAACCATGTCCACGGAATCTTCTTCTCCGATGGTCTAGCGAGCTAGAAGAATACGACTTCACCATCAAGCACCGGCCTGAAAAATTGCACGGACACGCAGACGGCCTCTCTAGGTTGTCTATAGACCAGCCTCAGATCGATCAGTTACTTCACATTGCAACCGTGATTGACGACGTCGTAGAGGAACACCATCAACTCATGGAAGCCGCGGCAGACAGGAAATGGCCCTCCTGGCTGGCCAAGAAGTAGCGTGGAAGACTGCGTGTATGATGCTGGGGCCTAAGGCGGCGCACCGTTTTCTCTCGTCCCTCCATTCGTCCCAAGGAGGACACCCAGGATTCAAGAAAACATTGGCGTTATTAAGGAACCGGTACTATACTGACAACGCATCCACCCTCGCCCAAGCAGTCGCGTCCCAGTGCCGCGGTTGTCAAGTAGGAACTGACTACCGGCCAAAGGCAAAAGTAAAAGGCCACATAACTGCATCTCAACCGTGGGAGCTTCTAGCCGTAGATGTGATGGGACCCCTACCTATGTACGACAAGAAGCAGTATATAGTGACCTATATTGATTGTTTCTCACGGTACGTTATTGCTGTCCCTACGAACAACCACAAGGTGTCTACGGTTACCCATCTCTTGCTGCAGAATATCATTTCCGTATTTGGCATTCCCGGGGCCATCCTCACCGACCGCGGCCCATGCAGAGTTCACCAGCCTGTGGGAACACTTGGGAGAAGTGTTTGGGTACAAACTAATCCACACTAGCCCGTACTATGCTCAGGGCAACGGAATATGTGAACGTGTTCATCGCACGATAAACAACGCCATTAGGGCCAGCCTCGCCGACAACTCTTCAGGTGATTGGCCCAGAGTCCTGTACGCGATACAGCTCACGTTGAACACTGCCCCCAGCGACGCTAAGAGTTATTCACCACACTTGCTACTCTTTGGACGCAACCCCCGGCTGCTGGCAGATGGCCTCACTTTGCAATCCTCATCACCCAGCACCACACCTACCACCACTCAATACCTACGGGAACTGCAACGAACCCTACCCATCGCACATGATGTAGTGCGGAAAGCCTGCCTGACGTCACGCCAAGAAGGTGGCTCACCCATTCATCGTAAGAGACTCGGTACTAGTGAAGGTTCCTCCCCTTCGCCGGCATCACAAGCTCGCACCAAATTGGCATGGGCCCTTCGTCATCACTTCTCTCCCCTCCCCGTTCCAGATAAGTTACAATACAGGAATAGGGCCACGCACAGTTCACATCAGCCACGCAAAGCCGTATCGTGAACCACCTAAACAACAAAATCAAAATAGTGCGTCGTTTTACGTCACGCCGCCACTAACGCACAGCAAAAGGGGTGATAACACCGGAAAACTTCCCCAAGGACCTCAACGGAATGAAGAGGATGACCACGAAGTACTGCAAGGCATACAAGGGCTCCACAGAGGTGGGGCGAGTGGCTCTCGGAAGCAGAGATGAGCAATATAGATGAGTTGCCTGGCGATCATCGGCAACCTGTAGCGGGGAAAGACGAGTTGACTGGCGATCATCGGCAACCCGGAGCAGGGGGCTGACAACGCGCCACGCTCAGTTGCCCTTGTGACTGCAAGCTGAGGTGTACACGCGCAGCCCGACGCAATGGAATATCCAATCGGGACCAACGCTAAATACGCGTGGGCTTCATGGAGGTCAACGACAATCTCAGCTCGACGGCAACGAAACATCCTTTCCCGCGTCAAAGAAGCTATAGATATGGGCGAGCAGGTCCAGATCTCTGTTAAAATAGCTACAAATCATCAGAACCGACTGCTGAGTTATCATGTTGGCTCCTTCACCGCTGGCTGTGACTAGGTCTTCGTTTCGTCCGAAGATCCGGTTGACAACTCAATGCGGCTGTGGACGCCGCTACACGTAGGGAGGGGCAGTGTGATGAATACACAGCCACAAGCAGAAAAAGGGGAGGATCTGCATGGCGCATGTGCCGGCCTCGCTCGAGGAGGAGAGCGGGGTGTATATCTGGAGCGAGAGGCCA
>JACEEZ010000398.1:307500-312500 GCA_016584305.1 Chionoecetes opilio
GCGACTGGGCTGTGGTGAGCCATCTGGAGTGGGACACATTGCCACACTTGATCTCCTGCAGCTCGGACGGGAGAACGCCCCGCTTCACAGCCTGGACCAGCTGGTAGGACACCTGCTGTTCAGTGGACATGTTGACCAGGATATACTCCGGTATCTCCGTGAGATCTTCACCGCCTGGCACTCCTCTGAACTCTGCGTTGTACTGCATCTCATTCACGCTGGACAGCAGACTGCACACTGGACCCGTGAAGCCAGTGTCAGATGAGGTAGGCCCGTCAATGCTGGTGATAAGGTGGCACAGGGACAACTCGTTTGTGTGCAACACGCATATACTCCAGAAGAGCTTGCGTCCCAGCATGTTCTCCAAATGGGCGTGAGTACCACCCTTCCACTCCGTGTTGGCCCTAGTTGAGTCACCTTGCAGTACGATCAGTGAGTCGGTGGAGTCGCATGTCACCAGCAGATCATAGAGAGCCTGAGCCACCTTGAACGCAGGCTTCTCAGGTGGCACCGGGTCCTCTGGTACAAAGTGCCAAGGGTACCTTCCAGATGGCTCCTCTGTCACTGACACATGCTCCTCCCTGATCAACCTCGGGTACAGTTTCCCATAGCTGTCGGGCACCATCGCCCTGGTCTTGTCCTTCTTCCCATCGTAACCCAATCCAACTATTTTGGTATCCTGGTGCTTCCCCTGGTCAAGGTCCCTGGCCGATGCCATGGCATCCTGCCTGGCCCTCCTCAGCTTGTTAGGATCGCAGACCAGGTACGACATGTCTGGAGAGAGGTGGCCGTCAGCGATAAGGTTCTGGAGGAATCCAGAAGCCAAACGCTTCAAACAAGGCTATTTACCTGCCACCTGTTGCCGTTTTCGCGAAGTTATTGTCGCAGTATCAACCTGCCCTCGTATCATTTCGCCCCAGTCTCACCTTCATTTGTAACGTGGATTAAGAATTGATGATAGCTGCAAATGAAGCCGTTACTTTAGCGGGGCTAAGCTATGTTTTTTTCATATAAATAAAAAGTCCTTTTTTCATGGCAAGAAGTTTCTCAAACCAAAAAGTTGAAGCGGCCAAATCACCCTTAAAATTCAATTTTACATAAGAAAACACCCGGCCAAATTCGAAATAATATAATTTTCACTTTTCCATTGGACCTACGGCGTACCCCAATATATATATATATATATATATATATATATATATATATATATATATATTTTATATAGATATATATTAAAATAATATATATATATATATATATAATATATATAATATATGATATATATATATATATATATATATTTTATATATATATATATATATATTATATATATAATATAATATATATATAAAATTTTATATACATAAATATATATATACATAAATATATTTTTATATAAATATATTATATATAAATATATATATATAAAAAACAGATTATAAATATATAGATATAATATATAGATATAAATATATATATATAAATATATAAAAATATATATATATAAATAAAATATATATAAATATATATATATAAATATATTATATAAATTATAATATATATATAATATATATAATATATATTACATATATTAAAATAATATATTTTATAAATATAGTATATATATAATTATACATTTAAAATATATATATATATTATAAATATTAACATATAGATATATATATAATTTATAAATTAAAATTATATATATATTAAAAATATATATAAATATATATTATAATATATATATATATTTTATATATATATAATAAAATATATATATATATATATATATATATATAATTAATTTTATTTTATATATTTTATTATATTATTTTATATATATAATATTTTAAAATAATTTTTATAAATATACTAAAATATATATATATATATATATAATATATATATTATATATATATATATATTATATATATATATATATTTTATATAAAATATATTTACATCTTGATATTTCAGGTGACAAGAAACTCGTCATACATGGGGTTGTTTATGCGCAACGTTTCGCCAAAGGCAAAAATGGCTATTTTATGGCCATCTCAGTTACACCATTCGGAAAAAACTCAATGATCTACTTAAGTCACATCTTCCAACTCAAAATTTAAATTTATTTTTACTAATTTCTCTTTCCCTAAGAACTCATTTCAAAATAAAAAGACTCATACCTACAGCCCTTTTCTAAAATAATTTATGAATTCAATGTTTCTAGCTGTAAAGCTAGATACGTCGGCGAGACGACAAGGAACTAACCCTTAGGCTTTCTGACATAAAGTGTTTTCACGTACTGGTCGAAAACCCCTTCTTCACCTTTGCAAACTGCAAACGCTCACACTCCATGATTTAGATGACTTTCTTGCCACCCCCTGGNATTTTCGCGCAAAACCCGTTTTAAACAAACCCTTTTTTGGGGCCTTTTTCTCTCCGGCTTTCTTTCGGGCCCTTGTGAGCCCTTTTTGGTGGGGGGGGCCCCCCCCCAAAACAGCCCCTTTCCCCGGCCCCCTCGGGGGGGGCCCCCTTTTTTGGGTTTTTTCTTTTTTCTGGGGGGTTTGGAAAAATTTCTTTAAAAGTTTCGGGGTTTTGTTAAAAAAGAACCGGGTCGGTACCGGGTTTTGGGGGGTTTGGGTCCCTTTGGTGGCGGTCCCCGTGGGGGCGGGGGAGATCTGGGGCTTTGACGCAAAAAACGTTCACCCTCCCTTTACCCCCTTTGTTTTGGGGGTCCTTTTTACTTTTGGTTTTACCGAAAAAAGGGCCTGGTGGGGGTGGGGGCCCACGTAGGCACCCGGGAAAAGGGAACGCCCCCCCCAAGCGGGAAAAGCGAGCTCATTTTCTTTTCCGTTGGCGGGGGACGTGCTGGACTTTTGGGTTTCCCCTTTTTTTTCTTCCCCCGTCGGGAAAGGGAACCGACAAGTTATCCAACCCCAACAGTGAATCGGATGACAGAAAAAACACGCACGTCACAAAAGCCGAACTTTGCGTTTTTTGGGGGGTTTTTAGGGGTGGGAGGGGGGGGTGGGTTGGGAAATGGCGGGGCCCCTTCCCCCAAAACGGGGGGGCCCTTTCATGGGCCAGGGCAAGGGGGGCCCCCCCCCAGTTTTTTTTCCCCCCCCCAAAAAAAATTTATTAGGGGGGAAGGTAATTGTGGAACCCAGGCCCCAACACCCTTTTCCCGGGGGGGGGTTCCCCAAAAACCCCCAAGGGTTCCCACGGGGAAGTGCCAGCCCCGTTTTACTACCCCCCTTTTTTATTTAGTTCCCAGGGGGTTTCATTGGCTTTCAACCACATTTTCCCCTATAAAAAACCCCCCCCCCCTTTTTGCTTGGGGGGGGGGGGGGGAATCCCCAAAAACCCGGCCACCTTTTTTGAAAAAGAAACAAAAATTTACCAAGGAGTGCACTTTTTTTACACCTAATACGGGAAGGAAAAATTTTGGGGGTTGCGGGGGTTTGGGGAAAACCAAACAATGGCGTTTTTTTTTTTTCCCCAAAAAAAAATGCCCTAATTTTATATTCCACCCAAGTTTTTTTATTCCAAATTTAAAAAAAAAATTTTTTAAAAAATTTTATTTAAAAAAAAATTAAGGGGGAAAAAAAGGGAAAGCCTTTAAATAAGGGGGTTAAAATTTTATTTTTACCATGGGGTTCCGGTGATGTCCCCAAAAAGGTTGGGGGCTGATGCAACAAACTCCCCCATGAAAAAATTTTTCCCTTTTCCCCAAAATCGCCCTACCCTTTTTTAAACATATAAAAAAATTTTTTTAAAAAAAAAAAAACCATTTTTCCCTTTTTTTTGGGGGTTGTTGTTTTGGAAAGGTTCCCCCCGGGCAAACCCCTCTAACATTTGGAACATTGCCAAATTTTAACCCAAAATATAAAATTTTTTTTTTTTGGGTTTAAAATTTGGGTTAAAAAGGGGGGTTGCAGTTATTAAATTTAAAAGGGGAATTTTTTGTGTGAGGGATTTTTTTGGGGGGGGTAGGGAAATGGGGGGGAAGGGGGGTTGGGGGGTATTGGGTGGGGTTTGGGGGGGGTTTTTGGTTTTAAGGGGGGAGTAGGGTGTAGGGTTAAAGGTGAGTGAAGGGGGGGTGATGGTGGTTTTTGGTGTGTGGGGTGGGGGGTGATGGGTTTGGGGGTGAGTAAGGGGTTTGGGGGGAATGTGGGGTTTGGCGTTAATAATAATTTTTAATTGATTTCAGGAAAAAAAGGGGTATTTGGGAGGGTTTTTTGGGTAGGGAAGGAAAACGGGGGGGGAAGGGGTTTGGGGTAAAAAATCCCCCGGGGGCCCTTTGGGGCTTTTTTTTTTAAAAAAAAAAAAATTTTTTAAAATTTTTAAAAAAAATTTTAAATTTTAAATTTTTTTTTAAATATATAAAAAATATATATAAAAAAAATTTTTAAAATTTTGGGGGTAATAATAATAATTTTAAAAAAATTTTTTCATTTTTTTGGGGATTTCGTATAAAATCGGGGAAATTTGGAAATCGGTTTTAGGGGGGCGGCGTTTAAACTTTCCCTTTCTTTGAGGGGGCCCAAAAAAAAACCTTTTGTTCGGCCCAAAAGGGTTTTTTCCCGGGAAAAATTCCCAGGGGAACCGGATTTTTTACGACAAAAAAGGGGGAAAAGGACGGGGCGAAAGGCGGGGGGGGCCCCCCGGATTTTGACCGGAAAAAAAACCCCCCCCAAAAACTACGTGGGGGGAGATTCTGGCTTTTTTGACGAGTGGAAGATCGAGCAAAAAGCAAGAAAACCCGGAGTCACGCCCGCCGAAAAAAAAAGACCTTTCCCAAAAAAGTCTCCCAGACCTTTTACATCGCCCACTCCGACGCCCCCACTCTGAGACCCTTTCCCAAGACAAAGGGAAATTTCCTCTTCCCAGGGGGAGAAGGGGAGGCGGGGTTCGATGGGTGGGTTTGGGCAAGAAACGAAAGAATCGGTTTTCCCCACGTGAAAGTCTCTCTTCCCCGTAGTCGTCAAAAGACGCCA
>JACEEZ010000398.1:317500-321465 GCA_016584305.1 Chionoecetes opilio
TGCGAACTCTGGTTTTGAAACAAACAGAGTGTGTAGATAGGGTGTTGACTCCCGCCATTCTCAACAACACCACGCCGCTCGTCGCCACAAGGCAACTCTTCACCACGACACCACGCTCTCCCCCTGGATTAATTCGTCTTCAGAGACTCGTGCTCGTGTGCCTGTGGATATACTGTATATACAGCGCGTGGATTGTGTATGGCGGTAGGGTTCATCAGTGTTACTTAAGTGCTCCGTGGAGTGGGTATAGTGGCGTGTCCTTTGTACTGGGGTACGTGCCGCCACTTCCCCGCTAGCCTGCCTTGTGACCTTGAAAACAGGTGCACAGCAAGCAGCCCGGTACCCCCCCTCTCTACCGCTCTCCACGCCACCCACACACACACACACTCAACCCACATTATTTTTCGGAAGCTTCCACGCTATTAGCGTACTGGTTTATATATTATATGTATGTGTTAATCGATACTAAAACAGGATGTCTGAGTGTCTGTGTGTCTTGGACCGGCGCCTGCCGGATGCTGAGTTACTGACACCTTTTGATGACATTATGCTGACCCAAGCAGCCACCCCATCCCATCATGATGACGTGGATAGCCTGGTCTTGGGAAGCACGACGTAAACACCTCACTCACCGGCTCACCGGAACCACAGCTTCCGGGCAGCTTTCCTCATATGCTGCAACTAAGCCGGAGAGGAGACAGAACTACAGAGGGCTAGAGGAGACGCGTTACAGGGCGCTCCAACTCACGACACACCTGCCTGTGTGTACCCCACACCTGGGGGTGTGAGAGTGCCTTGTCACGACATTAACTGTTCTGGCTCTGTCTATTAGACATTAGTTTCATTGGCCGTTGTAAAGAAACCCGTGACATTATTATTGTATAAACTTCACAAGTGTACATATATATATAATATATATATCGTTTTGTAGTATATTGTCTTACTCGAATCCTTTGGCACTAAAAGAATACTTATAAATTACCTAAAGAACCGCTCGACCACGAATAGCCATATACCACTTTATTGATGTGTACCTCTGGGCAACGAAGCAAGTTTCCTGCCCGTCAAGAGGGCATCATCCGGCAATCACCCTTACAGGTTAGTAACCAGTATCAACATGGTGTGATCCCGTTACCAGTAAAATAACCATACTAAAAAGGGTAACAACGCACGGTGGAGTTTACTCGTAGTGTCTTGTGTCTCTCAACATGTCATTCCTCACGGCGTCACTCGATGAGTGGGTCTGATTCTGAAGAAGAGGAAGAAATCGCCTCCCCCCCCCTGGGAACCCCTTGAGGGCATCGACTCCCCACCATCAGCGCCACCGTCCCCAACCCAGCCGAGCGCGGAGCCTCCCGGAGATGCCATATCATCTCTTCTCCAATACCTGGAAGATTCCCGCTTATCCGAGAACACTCGTCGTTTACAAGAGGACGAGAAGAGATTTAAGCGTGAAGAGGAGAGACGTCGACGTGACTATGAGGCCAGGAGGAAGGATCGGAAGACGCGCGTTTCCAAGTTCTTGTGAAACTGCTGTCTCCAACACAGCCTCCAGCTGGCGCGCGGCACATTCCTGCCCCCCCAGCCTCCCCCGAAGCTGATGCGCGGCCCTACTTGTCGCCTCCTGTCACGGCTCCTGCGACGACCACTACTGCTCCGCCCGTCGCTTCTCCTCCTGTGGCTGCTACGCCTACTTTCGCGCCTTCTGCAGGCAAGCACGTGGCTCACAGCCCCCCGACGTTACTTGCTGATTACTCTTTTCAATGTTCCGGCAATGGCGTCGACTTTGGCAAGATTTCTCCACCATGCTGGATTTACAGAAACTGCCACGACAGAAGCAACTCATATAACTACGGATGTCGGTGTCACTTGACGTGCAAAGGATCCTAGAGCATACTCTAGGGATCGCACCAGACACTTCCTTGACTGTGACAGAGGTCTTGGACACTCTACAGTCTTACTTCAAGAGCCAACGCAATGAAGCGCTCTGCCGCCGTGAACTCCTGTGTTGTAAACAGGCGGGCGGCGAGTCATTCTCCGATTTCTATGTGCGATTGAAGAAACTGGCAGAGGAGGTCGACTTGTGCACTGATAATACTATGACTTGCGCGGAGATCCAGCTGAAGATGGTGTTACTCATGGGCGTGAGAGATGAAGAGCTGATTCAACGCCTTATCTCCCTCGACATAGGCGCCTCTCTCCACGACGTGGTCACCTGTTGTCGCTCATTCGAAGCCACCCGCAATATAGCCTCCGCTATTCACTCGTCACCAAGCCAACTGCGCGCCATGTCTACCTACAAGAAAGGCAGACGCCGCGACAAGACGCCTCATTCACCCCAAATGCCACCTTCAGGTTATCGCGGGAAGACTCAACATAAAACAGCGGCCCCTAGCCCTGCTCACCCCTGCCAGTCTTGTGCGCGTCGACACGGCCCGAAGTGCCCGGCCGGCGCTGCCTCCTGCTACAACTGCGGGCGCCAAGGTCATTGGGCTGGGACTGACAAGTGTCCCGCTAAAACAGCCCAATGTCGCCTCTGCACACAGGAATGGCCACTACGACAGGTTCTGCCGCAACACGTCTAGTCACGATGTTCAGGGTGGCGCGTTAAACGTTGGTCGCGGATCACCCACTTCAAGACGTAAATACAGCAACTGTCGTAGCGTAACAGATGTCTCACCTTCAAGTGCCATGACTCCCACCCCGGTCTGTGTTCACCTGGTGTACGGCGAGTCTACTTCGAGGCTCCAGATGTTACCAGATACAGGCGCCGACGTCACTGTCATCGGCACAAGACACCTGCAAATGCTTCACATCCCCTTCAGCAGCCTACAGCCTCTACCGTCCACTACTACGCTGACGGCGGATGGGTCAGAAATGGCACCTGCTGTGGGATGCTTTTATGCAACTTTACGGCTCCACGGGAAATCTTGTACTGCCAAGATACAGGTGCACGAGGGTATTCAGACGCCTCTCCTCTCCTACAGTCACTGCATGGAGCTGGCTATCATTTCACCTGCCTTCCCGAAGCCACTATTGGAAGTAAAGCACGTCAACAGATGCGCTGAGATGACTCTCCCTCCTCACGCGTCCCCTTCTGCTGCACGGGCGCACTTCCTGCGCGAGTTCCCGGACGTGTTACTCTCCAAGGCGGATCTTAAGACGGCTCCTCTGAAGCCCATGGTGGTAACCCATGAGGGTTCATGTGAAGGAGGGAGCCGTACCGTTCGCATTCACACACCGAGGCAGGTTCCCTTCGCTTTCCAGCGTCAAGTTCAAGAGGAACTTGAGTCCATGACACGTCAGGGGATCATCAAGCCTGCCGGTGACGACCCTTCAGAGTGGTGTCACCCGCTAGTCGTCGTGGCTAAAGATAAAGGGGTGAGAATCACGGTTGACTTGACGAAGCTCAACTCTCAAGTAGCCCGCCCGACACCATCCTGCCCCAACTCCATTCGCCGCCCTCCACATGTCAAACCCGTCAGCGCGTTACTTCACCACACGGACGGCTTGTGCGGGTACTGGGAGTTGGAACTACACGAGGACGACCAACACCTAACAATCTTTATCACACCATACGCCGCTTTCAACACTGCAAGCTCCCATGGGTTTCTTGGCTACCGGTGACGCTTATTGTCTTCGCGGTGACCTGGCCCTGCAGGGGATAGAATGTAGAGTGGGAGGGGAGGCGGGTAGCGGAGGTTAGCGTCTCCGACTGGGGTTCTCGGTGACCCGAGTTCGATCTCCGAGAAAACCAAAATCTTTCTGCACCGTCGGGTGGCCTAAGAAACCCACATGCCTGCCCCTCAACTCTACCTTCGATTGCGAGTGCATCGGAGGACACAGGGGGGCGCATGAGGGCCCCACAGGCGTCACTATAAGAACCTCTGCGCCACCACGGGCGAGGACCAACCATCAGGCCTCAAGTGAACCTCCAGAGCCTACCCTCCGAGCCCTGGGGTCAC
>JACEEZ010000400.1:0-30039 GCA_016584305.1 Chionoecetes opilio
ACCCTCTGATGATCATGTTTCTGTCTGCATTTACTGTCCCTTGTTAACTAAGTCCCAAGTTTTCTCTTAGATTACCCAAACAGTAGCTGTAGAGGCTAATGTGCGGGTTGGCTCAGCACCAATTTTTTACTTCCATATGTTGAGCACACACTCTCTCTCTCTCTCTCTCTCTTATAATTAAAAATGAGGGACTTGTCACCTCCCCACCCGATGTCTCACTGAAACGGGGTTTCCCTTTGGCCTGGAGTACAAATTAGATTACTGTGATTTTTTTTAGTTTATCTAAAAAAATAGGGGTCAAGGTAATATTATACATAAAAGAAATTATCAAAAAACTTTGTAATGAAAATATAAAAGGAGAATACTTTGTTGTAAAGTGTTGTATTTCCTAGATTATGAGGCCAGAATATGACAATGTGGCATTTATTTTTTCCTTTCGTCAATTCTTGTGAACCTTACACAAATTCATTACAGCTGGGTCTCTTGGAATGTTTGATATATTCTTTAGTTGTAGCCAAGCACCTCTTTCATGATTCAGTCCCTTTTTTTGGCAAAAAATTAACGTTTAAAAAATTTGGAACTTTTCAACATAGCCATCCAGCTCAGAGATCGTCTCAGCATCAACGACATATGCTTCATTATTTTTGGAAGGTGCTGGTATTATTATTACTTTCAAAGAAGTCATACCAGTATATTATCTCTGTAACTTTCCCAAAATTTTTCCAGGGTTCCCCTGTGCAATAAAGTCCTTAAAGCTAACTTAAAATCATGTAATCAAATTTTTGCTGACCATGAAACAAATGACTGTCTTTCTCTGATCTTGAGTGGCAAAATATATTATCATAAAATTTTTTTGCCGCAAGAAAGATGGACACTTCAGGAAAGATGCTTGCCTACAACTTTGGAATGAATCAAACATGTTAAAAAACCCCGACTGTAGTAACTTTGTGTCAAGTTTGCAAAGAAGGATGAAAAGGGAATATAATTGCTATGTTGTCACTATTCTGGCCTCGTTTTCTGAGAAATACAACAACGATAGCGATGCATTCTCCTCTGATGTAGTTTTATTACCAGTATTTTTTATCATTTCATTTTTATATAATATGTTGTGTCACCAGCTATTCAGATAAATGAAGGAAAAAGCACTGTTTTTCTAACATGTACTCCAGGCCAAGGAACCCTGGTCAATAGTGACCTCTGGTGGGAGACAGCTTCAAAGTCTCCCATTGCCATACTTTTTATTTTTTATTTATAATCAAAGTGTAAGGGGATCTGGATATTTTAGAAAGATTACATGCCATATTGTCTATATACAAGCTATACCTGAAATTTTATACCCAATACATACTAGGTTTTTCTTCTAAAAGATTTACATAACCACCTCGTGTTCATTCTCGGTTTGGATTTTCTCTTCATTCAAATAGAAATACAATTCAATTTACTTATAAACCAGATTGCAAAATTTTTGAATTTTTTTCTTTTTTTTTTTTTATTACTTTATTGCACTTACTTTTTTTTTTCCCTTTTTTTTCAGATTCGCTTGAAAAAAGTATAGAAAAAATGTTGGTGTGTGTGTGGTGTTTGTGGGTGTGTGTGTGTTGTGTGTTTGCTTTTGTCCATAAACCCATGTTTTTTTCCCTCAAGTCTTTTTTTTTGTACGGGTAATAAACAGTCGAAAATGACCACGTTTTTTTTTTTTTTACAGATATTTTTGTTAAGTGCATGAAATTGATTATCCCAAAAGCTAGGAATCGGGTTTGCCTAAATAACCTTGGCTGTTTCCAGGGTTGGTATTAAACTTTCTATATAACAAAACCGGCGTTTTAAACCCCATGGCCGGGCCCTAGGTTTTCATATTTGGGCCCCTCTGGCACTTCAATCTTTCACCCCAGCACTGACACTGATCCTGGTACGGTAGGTAATGCTAGACAACAGTACATGCTCTATATCCTTTTTTGGGGGTTCATAAAGAATTCTATTCACAATATTTGTCACGTGCCTCAGCAAAATAATTGGGGGGCCCTTAGGTTTCACCCTTTGTCACCCTTTATGGATAATACGGCCCTAAACCCAACCACCTCAGAGAGTACAGGGAGGTCCCTTATACGAGATTCGATATAAGAATCCGATGTACGAGATGTGAAAATTTTGGGTCTATTTTCGTATACGAGATCAAAAACCCAAATGTTACACATTCAAAACGGGGTGAGAAAAAAATTCCCAAAGTTATTTACTAAAGTAAATTAAAAGTTTTTACAAAAATTATAAACTTTATGACTTAGATTTTACCAAAGGGTTGTACGTTTCAATCTGAAAATAACGGGGAAACGGGCCCAAACGACTGCTCGGACGGTATTAGCAGAGGTAGGAAGTCTCCAGGCCGTTATTTTGTTTGGTTTTCTATGAAATATTATTTCTCTAGGTGAAGAGACATTGATTGCATTTGGATGGATACATTCATATTTGAAAAAGAGATAAAATACAAGCAAGGGACTCACCCCACGTCGGGCATGCCCCTTTTGCAGCACAGCAGCAGCATGAACCCCCCCCATGAACCCGTGGGGTGGATATAAAACACCATTAGAAAAAAGGAGATAGATGTCTTTGGAAATTTTTATAGGGAGCGAAAAACCCCTTGAGGAACCCATGATCCCTGGTGATTCCTAGGGTGCTATCACGGCGTGGGAGTGACTGTTTTAGAAGGCCCAGGTGAGGCGGATGATGGCGGGGTTTTTACTCAAGTTTGAGTGGGGGCGCCGCGGGAGCCGCCACCTCCTCCCCACGGTGGTTTGGGCGGGATTAAACGTTTTTTTACTCGTTATTATACAATTTGTGTTATGGTGAATGTTTTTACCGCGTCATTATCTATATAAATGTAAAACCGTTTTTTCACCTAAAAAAGGGGTGATTTAAAGATGTTATGAGGGAGAGACTGCTGGCGGGGCGGAGGACGGAGAAATTCTTGCCCCCGGGCCCCCCTTTCAAAAAATATTCCTATTTCAACCACATACCCCCTTCTCCCCAAAACACTAGCAACACGGGCTCCTTACTTTATATTTTACATCTGATCATTAAACTCCTTAAAACGAAAAGCTTTCCCCAATAAAACGAGAATTAGTTTGAGATGACGGGGACAGAAGGCAGGGGAGGCACTGGATGCCATTCTTGCCCGGAAATATGTCTCGCTGACTTGGAGGGTCGAAAAGTTTTAAAAACAGTTTATCATTGGCGGGTGCTGAGTGAGCTTGATGACATATTTAGTTTTATGTTTAATAATGTCATTTATGTTATTTTGTGTGTATTTTTTACAAAGGGTTTTTTCTCAGAAAGGTAGTACAGGGTGGGTAAATAAACGCTGTGTGTTTTGTGTTTGCTATGTTTTTTTTTAGCTTAAAAAAACATTTTTTTTTTTTTGTTTTTTTTTTAATTGAGGGGGTCCGGGAAACCCAAAACCTATATTTTACTTTTTTTTATGTGTTTCTTATACGAGATTTCGCTTTACGAGATCCAGGGGGAAAACCTCTGTTTATAACTTGGGGACCTCCTGACTGTTCTTCCCCCTTCAACCACTTCAATTTCCCCACTCACCTAAACTGGCATCCCAAAGCCTTTTAAAAACACCATTCTTTTCCAATTCTTTTTTCATGAAATCACCAAGTCAAGTGACGGTGCTGGGAAAAATATTCCAAAAATCTTTATTTTTAGAAAGACAATTGCTATTTGACATCCTTTAACGGGGGGGGTTTAGTTAGCGACCATTTGAATCAGTTTTTAGTTTAAAAAGGGAAGTTGGAAAATTAAGTGGAAAGGGCTCGAATCCAAATTTCAGGAAGGCCAATTATGCGGGATTAAGAAGACACCTGGGGGTTTATTAATATAAGGGGGTGGATGGGGGGGCAGAAAGTGCCCGGGACAAGGCGTTGTCAGGGGAAAACCCAATTATGAGGTTGGGGAAGGCACCGGGAGTAATTGGCGCGGTCGATATGGTAGTGAGGTCGGGCTGAGGAAAAAAAATTAGGGGGTTAGCGGGAAGTGGGGTCGGGGCTGAGGAGTAATTAGAGAGGTTAAAGGGGAAGTGAGGTGGGAGCTGGGGAGGTTATACCTCATTTGAAAGGGAAATATAATTGACGGACAGAAAAGAAATATTCCTTATAGGGAAAAAAGGGCCCAAAAAGTGATCCAAATGGATGACCCCCAAAAGTTAAAACACCACTTTGGGGAGAAAAAAGAAACATTTTTTTAAAGGGTTTAAAGGAGGATTGGAAAACAAAGAACAGTATAACGTGATGGCGAGGACAGTGAAGAAATTAACTCGGTTGCAAAAAGAAAAATTATGAATTAAAGTAGCAAACAAGCAAACGGGGACCCAAAGGGTTCTACGGGTTTATAAAACAAAGAAAAGGGAATTGTTGGGCCTTTAAGGTAACAATGGGTCTTAATAGGATGAGGATATGTGTGGAGTCTAAAAGATTTTTCTTAAATGTTTTACGGAGGGGGATCACAGACGATACCCCGATATGAACAGATGTTCAAAGGAAGCGTGAGGAGAAACTCAAAGATTTGTGATAATAGGGAAATGGTGGAAGAGGGTTTGGAAAAAATGAAAACATTTAAACGCCAGGGCCAGATAAATGTATCCCGGGGATTAAAGGAAAGCAAGGGGGTTGTTAGTGAGTCGTTATGGGACATTTTTAGGAAATCGGTTGAGATGGCGATGGCCATTATTTGGGGGAAAGGAAAAGTTGTTCCCATATTTAAAGAAGGGAGACAGAGGACTAAATTTAAATTATGACCCTAAGTTAACTCAGTGGTGGGTAAATTTATTGGAATCTATTATTGCAAAAAAAATTTGGGGGCACTTAGATAAACATGTTGATCAATGATTCACAAATGGGTTCACCAAGGGTAGGTCATGTCTCCCAATTTATTGGTTTTTTTTTAGGAAAGTTTTGAGACGCAGATAATGATAAGGATATGATTAATATATTTGGACTTTAGTAAGGCTTTTACAAGTACCCACGGCGACTTTAAATAAGGTTAGGGCTCATGGTATGATGGAAGGGTTTTTCATTGGTCAAGCTTGGCTAGTAATAGGGACAAAGGGTTTCAATTAAATTTTCCAAAATTTAAAGGGGGCTGGTGACAAGTGGAGTTCCACAAGGGTCTGTTTTTGGGGGCCCCTTACTATTTTTGATTTACATCAACGATTTGGTAGTGGGATTTCAGTGATATCAGCAAAATTTGCTGATATATAATTAGGAGGATTATTTGGGAAAACGTCTGACGTAACATATTGCGGGGACTTTGAAACTTAACGGTGGGGAGCAGGGCAGATGGAATTAATATTGAAAATGTAGCGTTATGAATGTTGGGAGAAAAAAAAACCCCGGGAAAGTACACCATAAGCAATGTTCCGAAAAGATCGAAGGGTTTAAAAAGATCTTGAGTGAGGGGGAGCCCCGACCTCCACCTAGGAAACAATGTATTTAGGCCGAAAAAAGAGCTTAGAGTATTAGGGTTATTCCAGAAGTGTTAAAGTAGAATGCGGAAATTTTTTTCTAAAGCTTTTATCTGGCTCTATCGGGCCCCACTAGACTATGCGTTCAGTTTTGGGTCTCCATATTACAGGGTGGTTTGTGTTGTTAGAAAAAGTGCGAGAAAAGGGTGACCAAAAAGATACAAGGATGCGTAACTTTAGTTATGAAGGAGATTTAATTATTAAAATTACACTCCTCAGAGACCAGAGTAAGGGCGATCTGATAGAAGTTTTTAAGTGGATAAAAAGGGATTTAATAAAGGAGAGGTAGGAAAAGTTCTTACGGCTTTTTAAACCCGGGGTAGAACAAAATAACGGTTCAAGCTGGAAAAGCGAGATTTAGAAAAAGGAAAAAGGGAAAAACGGTTTACAAATGGGGGGGAAAAGAGTGAAAGGTTTTAGTAGACAGGGTGTTAGTGCGGGGTCATTTGGGAGCTTTAAAGGGGGCTGGATAAGTTATGGATGGGGATGAAAAGGGGGATGTAGGTAGTGTTAGGTACAGGAACTACCCCGTTAGGCCTCGCGGCCCCTTTTAGCTTTCCTTTTTTTTCTTATGTTTTTTTTTTCTTATACATAAAAATCCCTTGTGCTGGTAAGGGGCCGTTCAAAATTGGTAAAGCCTAAGGGGGGGGGAAAGGGGGGAAAGGGAAGTGTTTTGTGTGAAGTGAGGGGGGAAGGGGGGGCAGCCGTGTGTTACATAATATATTTAAGATTTTTTAAAAAAAAACCTGAAGTAATTTGCAGGTATTTTGGGAGATTTGGCTATTTATTCATAAAAAAAATGGAAGCCTACTAATGGGGGGGGGGGTACAGGTACTGGAAAGTGTACATACTTGTATTGAGAGTAGTGCCGAAGCGGATCATGAGGAGAGGGAGTGGCGAGGGTTGGTGGGGGCGAGCGGGAGGTGAGGCACGGGGGTCAAGGGTTGTTTGCTTAAAAGTTTTCTTATAAGTAGAGGTGGGTATGAACAAAACTTAACACTTGTTACGTAGTCAGTATTTCCAGGGGTTTTTATATACAGGGGAAATGTAGCCAGGGGGGGCTGGGGCACTGTTGGGGGAGGCCCCGTGGGGCCCCCCAGAGGCGAGGACGTGAACTGACCTGCGGGAGTGGGGGCTGAGAAGAACTAATGAATGAGGTACGCTTCTACCATATTTATATACGGGGGGCAAGGGGAAAAGTTGCCCTATATACCCTACCTACCGACCCGTACAGTACATTTCCCCCCGCTGAAAAACAAAAGTGTCCTCACGTTTCATAGGGGGAATAAAGACATGAAAAAAACATAGGAATAAAGGTGCCGAAGGGGAAAAAAAAAGCTCAAAGGGAACAAACAAAAATGGAGGGAAAAAAAACCCATAACCAAAATGACGCTAAGGAAAACATTGAGTGAAACCTCAAAAACATAAATATGGAAACACACCAGGGAAAAAATAGAGAAAACCACAAAAAAAGGAAATATATAATCACACCCAAAAAGAATATGTTTGAGCTCGCCAAAAACGCTAATACATAAAACCACACCCAAAAGGGGAATAACTAAATAACACGCAAAAAACGAAAAAAGAAACCACACGAAGGGAATATAGTGCAGGAGTTACCCCAACCGACATGAGTTAACAACCAGACAGGCACACAGGAAGTCGTGGAAGAAAATTAAACAAAAACTATTATTTAACACGTTGAGCCCTGCCAAAAATGTTAATTTTTAACACCCAGACCCGAGTTTTGAGTCGTCCGTCGCTGCGGCTAAGCCATCCGGGGCTGAGCGTTACAACATAAGCGACGGCTCAGAGCCCTCAGCGGGGCTGCAGGGTTAAACAAACCAAAAAAAGGAAATGGGGAAAACCCCATGAAATAGACAATATATGGTTAACCACGCAGGCAAGCACACGGACATGTCGTGGACAGAAAATAACTCGACAATGCAAAACATAAAGATGGAAACAAAAAACACAAAAATAAAAGCAAAAATCAAAAACTGGGACCGCACCTTTTTTTTTAGGTTTCCCCCACCCCGCGCCCCCCGCCACCTTTAGGCGGGGTTTTGCATTCCGCACCCTTTCAACTTTGGGATTTTTAGGTTTCGCAACTGTTTCCGCACCTCCGAAACCCATTTCAAAGCCCCACCCGTAGGGAACTAGGTACCAACCCATTTTTTGTTTACAAGTCCACAAAAACTTAAAAACTACCCATTAATTTAATAAATATTAATAAATAATAAAAGATGGCTTAATAATTAGACAATATTTATTATTTTATATTATATAATGACAAAACACCAAAAAAATTCCAATAAAAGGCCAAAAAAAGCTCCGCTACACTAATTGTCCGGGTCTGGCACCTCCTCCTCCTCCTGCCTCTTCAGCTTCCTCATTCCACAGTTGAAAGTCAAGCACCCATTGGGCCACGTCATCGATGACGTCATAGCTATGACCGCGTTCAAAAAACTATATACCGCTATGTACGAACATATACACGTTTCTTTACATTTATGTACAACTAATCAATACAATTTATGTTATAGATTACTAAGATTTTTAATAGCCGCTTCAATTTATGTTAAAGCTGCTTTGCCTGCGGCTACAGTCGTCTTTGTCTTTTTTTTTAAGTAGCGGTAGTGGACCTTAATTTTGAGTGGTCCGCAACCCTATAGGTCCGCAACTTTTTGAGCAACGGGTTCCGCAACTAACGGTCCGCAACCAAATGGCGGTTCCGCAAGTTGCGGAGGTGTGGAGGTGCGGACCAAAGTTGCGGACCGCCCAGCTCTGGCAAAAATACATCAATGGTCTTGAGAAACTGTATACAATAGCAAAAGTGGAAATTATGACCCTAAAGATTCCATATCAGTGGTCTGAAGAAGACGTATACAATATAAAAATGGAAATTATGACCAAGATTCCAGATCTAAGGTGAAAAAAACGTATACACTACCCTCCCGAGTTTCACGCTATGCGAGTTTCGCGATCCTCGAGTTTCGCACAGAGTCCTAAATTCTTACCATCCCGACTTTCGCGCATTATATCCCCGAGTTTCGCGTTTTTAAAATTTTTCAATTTTTTTTTATTCGTGTGTGTGTGCCTACAGCGCCGTTAGGCAGTGACCTCCAGGAGTGGAGTGGGATGGTAGGCCCTGGAGGTTAACTTGAGGGCTGTGATGGTTGGTCCTTTTGGCGCCGTGGTGGCGCAGACAGAATTTCTATAGTGACGCCTGTGATTAGAGGCTCATGCCATCCCCCGTGTCCTCCGATGCACTCGCAATCGAAGGTAGAGTTAATGGGCAGCGTGTGGGTGTTCTTAGGCCACTCAACAGTGCAGAGAAAGATTTTAAGGTGATTTTACAGCCCTCATCAAGGATCGAACTCGGATCACCGAGAACGCCACTCGGAGACTTCTTCTTCTTCTTGTGACCCTTTCTGCTTAGTATCACTTTGTAGGTCATCTGTCAAGCTCGTGCTCGAGCTTGACATATATCTTGACGCTAACCACTCTGCTACCGCCTCCCATAAGAGACGTACGGGACACGTCTTCCTTCCTTCCTGCTTAGTATAGTATTACAATAGGCTTAGTATAGCTTGTAGTTTTGCTTTGTTTTTTTCCATTTGTTTGTGTTTTTCTCTACAGGAGCAGCCGGTGTCGCATAAGATAGGTAACGCCTCGAAATAAGTAGCACCTTACCTTACAACCCCGCTGTTCCTTACTATTTACCACAAAATACTCCTTTATAAGTGATTAACCATGACGTGTGTCGTTTCTGGAGGTACTGGAGGAGACAGGAGAGAAGAGAGGAAGGCATTGTGACAGTGTTATTGCCGTATAACACTGTCACACAACCATCAGCTGACAAGATATGTGTCAAGCTCACTCACTCAGACCAAAACAGCATCCGCTGGGTGACTCCCAACTCAAGCTCGATCTCAAGCTCCTCTCCTCCCTCTTCTCTACGTAGTGTTGGCCGAAGCCACCACCCGGGAGGCGGGTCACAAACCCTAGGCTAACACCCAGTACCCATTCACTGCAGGGTGGACAGGGGCTTGGGCATTTTCAGGATATTTTTTGGGGAAAAAGTGAGTCTTATAAGCTGTAAAATACGGTAGGTACACAGCCCTCAAGTTAACCTCCAGGGCCTACCATCCCACCCCTGGAGGTCACTGCCTAACGGCGCTGTAGGCACACACACACACACACATCAAAAAAAAAAAAAAAAAAAAAAAAAAAACCGGACTAAATAAGCATTTTTACAGTGTTTCTAATACCCGAGTTTCGCGATCCGCGAGTTTCGCGCTATGCCTCCGGAAGAAAGCAAGCGCGAAACTCGGGAGGGTAGTGTACAATATCAAAGTGGAAATTATGACCAAGATTCCAGATCTAAGGTCCTTCAAACAGTATACCAAAGTAGAAAATGAGAACCACTGTTGTAGTCGAGACCAGGACCAAGACCAAGACCAGACCCTGCGAGACCAAGACCAAGACCAGACCTTCCGAGACCAAGACCAGCCCTCTGAGACTAAGACCAAGACCCTCCGAGACCAAGACCAAGACCAGCCCTCCGAAACAGACCAAGACCAAGAACAGGCATATACAAATATTTAAAAAAAAATATGACTATTATCTGAATGTTTTTGGTCTGTACTGCTTAAATACTAAATTGTATTGTCCTAAGTTGTTCGGATGGGATCACCGCAAGTGCTTGATAAAAGCCGTCGTCGTGCCAGCCTTGTCCGTGATGCTCTGCTTGCAGAAAGTACAAACTGCCGTGTTTCTGGTTTCTGTGTTTCTTATAAAAAAAAACTCCTTGTGGTCCTTGAACGCAAATTTGATAACTGCTGAAGATTATCGTGCCTGTGAGACAGGCGGACACGAGGCCGCTGGAGAGCAGGGGCCGGATGTTCGAACGTTCGTAACGCATCTCTAAGATCATCTTTGCACTTAGATTGATCTTGGAACGTTCGTAACGCGTTTAGAGGTATTTTCAAACGATCTTTGCGAACATCCATCCGCCATATTTGTTCTTTTTTCCACCGTAGTGCTAAGGTTGCTGAAGAGCACTCGCACACTGTTCGTAGGGTCGCATGATGAAGGTTTTTCTAATATACAAGCCATATAAAGTTATGTTATTAGTTGTTTATTTCATGTTGAGTTGTTTATGGTTGGTCAGGACGCTGTAGGGGGAATGTGAATTAAAATAAAGGGTGCAATGAATGGTATGCTGCGAATGACTATAGGTGACTGGAATGAGTGAAGTGCAAATAAAGAAGAAATGTGTCTTGTGCTAGAAGTGTATAGAGAAGATGATATGGGAGAGGAAGATGCAGGAAGTGAAGGAGGAGAATAGGAGACAAGGATGAGATGGAGAGAATGAGTCAAGTGAAGGATACGGATGGACTAGCAATACAGGGAGTTTCGTACACAAGTTGTTTCGTAACCAGGTTTTGTTAGTTGTTTCGTTCACTGATTTTGAGTTTTCTCGTACATACCTGGTGTGTCGTTTCGTAACTCTAGTCATCAAGTTAAACTCTGAGCTGAGTGTACGAAACGACTATAGTTTCATATAGACTACGAAACAACTTTTAGGTCTACGAATGATCGAATCTACTGGTGTACGAAACAACTTGTGTACGAACTGACTGCATCCTCCTCTCATCAATGCTACGGAGAGGCAAATATAAGATAAGAGACATTCGAGCACCGGTGTACTAGTGCGTGGAATGCATGTATACTGTAGGTGGAAAAGTGAAATACATAAAGATATAAGTGCAGTTTAGACCAATACAATACAACACAACCAATCGGTGGTTTTAAGTATCCTGAACGTTTCGTTCTTATTATAAGGAGTATTTCTAACCCACACAAAAGCTGTCGGAAATGAAAAAATAACACATGGGCATGGGGATCTGGGGGGGCGAAACCCCCCCCCCCCCAGTGAGGTTAGGTTACGTAATCAATGCCCGGGTTAGATTAGTAACTAGCAGGGGGTCTTGGGGGGCGTAGCCCCCCCAGTTATGTCAGAATAGTATTGGTCAAAAGGGAGTACTGGTTGAAACTGCATATTTACCTAAAAGAGTGTGTAGAGGATAAAGGAATGTGTGATTGGTGGGCAAGAATGTCTGAGAAGAGTACGTAGGTATACACTTTAACCCTTAACAAGCTAAGGGTATGCTTTATACACCTAAGCCCTGGGCGAAGGGTATGGTCATTTTGACGACCCTTGCAAAAATCGATAAAAACTACATCAGCGTGTAGAGAATGTTGTAGCGCACCCGGCCATATATATTTGACCCCCCAAAATATGTCTGGGGGTGGGTGGGGGGGCGGTCCGTAGTTGAAAAATGTGGCGCGAACTGCATCGTATGGCTAGATTGGTGTCACGCGGCGAGATTTCCCGGGCGAATATCCGCCCGTATACGCTATGGGTTAGAGCGTAATATCGCGTATATCTCGTATATCTCGCATGCGCTCGCATATCTCGAGTTGCCATGTTGTACTACACACACACCAATTTGTAGCCGCCTGGGTTAAAGCCCGCGGTTTTGGTATGCCATTAAAAACCCAACTCTTAAGAGGCCGCCCGCAGCCCACCAGAGAAACCTCTTAAGAGTCCACCCGCAGCCCATGGGTTAATAGTAAAGTATTGGTCAATAGGGAGTATTGGTTGAAACTGCATATTTACCTAAAAGAGTATGCAGAGGATAAAGGAATGTGTGATTGGTGGGCAAGGATGTCTGAGAAGAGTAGGTACACTTGAATGGTAGAGTATTGGTCAATAGGGAGTATTGGTTGAAACTGCATATTTACCTAAAAGAGTATGTAGAGGATAAAGGAATGTGTGATTGGTGGGCAAGGATGTCTGAGAAGAGTAGGTACACTTGAATGGTAGAGTATTGGTCAATAGGGAGTATTGGTTGAACTGCATATTTACCTAAAAGAGTATGTAGAGGATAAAGGAATGTGTGATTGGTGGGCAAGGATGTCTGAGAAGAGTAGGTACACTCTACTCCAACTCTAAGAGATGGTATGTGAGTAAAGCGAAAGTATTGAATGAATGGTTCAATGATGGAAGCTGGGGTAGTGAGATGTTATTATAGGCAAGTTCACGACCACTGAAATTGTGGGGTTAAGGCACATAAAAATCAGTAGAATGCAGGCTTTCATTTCAACCTAACCCATCTATTGTAATATGTCAAGTCGGTATTATTTCGGTGCTGAGCTGGGGGGAATCACCCCCGCTCAATCACTAACCTAACCTAGACATATAGTCAACAGGCCAACCTAACTTAACCTAACTGTTCAGGCTGTTAGTGGTATTTAATCCGTGAATTCAGAAACACGGTTAAAATAGGAACACTCGCCGACGAAAAAAATAGGAACGTCGGCGAGAATTCCTATCGGCGACAGTTTCAGGTATTGTCTAGTTACTTGGATAATGTATCCCATTAATAATACCCACCCTAAAATGGGTGGGTATTAGATTGGTAGTGGGCTTTCAAAAGTCTTAGGATTCTTATCTACATCATCGTGTAGATTTCTTCATTCTGAGTATTTTGAACCCCATTTCCCATGGTACAATTGAATAATAATGGCGTTACATGTACGTACTACCGAAAATCTACCGTTATTTCAGCCATAAACGGTTAAGTTAGGTTAAATCATATTAGGTTAGTTTAGGTTAGAGGTGGGGTTTGGTTTAGTCGTCTAAGCTCGGTTAAATCAGACTAGGTTAGGTTAGGTTAGGTTAGAGGTGAGGTTTGGTTTAGTAACATGATATCAAGAAAAAAATAAAATTATCAATATCAAGACCTATCAAGATATTATCCTGATCTTCACAAATCCCTTCAAATACCTCTAAAACGTAATTATAAAGTGGGAGAGTTACCCCCTTTAACATCCCCTTACCCCACCTAAAGTCCTAAATGACCCCCCCAAAAAATGCTAACCTAACTGGTTACCGGTCATTTCACCCACACGTCAATTCGCCCACATGTAAGAGTCAATTCGCCCACATGTACGAGTCAATTCGCCGACAAGACATTTCGCCCACATGTAAGAGTCAATTTGCCCACTCTAAAGTCAATTCGCCCACACGATCCTTGTCACGGAGTCATGTAACTTATATCTTCCTCAGGCAGAAATGGAATGAACCACCAGTAACCTTGGGCGAAATGACTCAATAGTGTGGGCGAAATGACTCCATGGTGTGGCGAAATGGCATGTGGGCGAAATGACCGGATACCAACCTAACCTCATTATAACCTTACCAATAACCTCCTAGTGAGACCTAAGGGCAGGAAAGAAATATAATTTTACCAGTTCATGTTATTTTGAGGTTATAAGTTTGTAATTTGTTGTGTGGGGACGCGCCAGGAGGTTATTAGTGAGCATACGTCTTCACTCTTCAGTCTTCAGATATTTCCCTTGGGGAGGCATATGATATTTGTTTACATTCTAACTGCATTATGATTGGCTAACAATCTCGAAAGGTTGATGAAATCTTTCCTCTGATTGGCCAAGCGACAGTCAGCTGAGTTCCATTCCTCGTGGTCGGAACGGAACAGAACGAGCTTGAAGATCGCATCATCGTGAGCGAAGAACATTCGGACGATCCTTTGAAAATACATTTTTGTAGTGTTCGTAGCCCAAGATCTAAGATGGCCGCTATGAACACTCTAAGATGATCTTAGAGGCGTAAAGTTACGAACATTCGAACATCCAGCCCCAGAGTTGGGCGGCGAGCATGAGGCAAGCCACGGGAGCGTAGCCGAGAGGGCGAGGAGGACGGCTGGAGATAGGCAGAGAGGAGTGTGCGGGCGATAAGCCGTCGCGTGGGCCGGACCTGTCCCATGAGGGAGGCCGTGACTAATCTGAGGAGGGATACACCGAAGCGGTGTTTTTGTCGTCCAAGCACCGTCTTGGATTACGAAGACCAACCCAAGATTTGCTGTTTTTGAGCGCGGTCTTGCTACGAAGACGGGACTAGAGAACATGGCATTAGAAAACGAGAGTTTCGGCGCCGCGTGGCTTTATTGTGATGCCGTACAGCAGATGCGGGGGAAACCATACCTATCATCATAACCATCAGTACTATCAAGCAACCGTGGCGAAGACACCTCTGAGGCTGTCTTGAAGGGGATGATCCCGTAGAAACAACAGAAAATAAAGGACATTGGAGGAGATTCTGGCGAATGGCTGAGGTTAAGAATGGCTCACTTGACATGAAAAACAACATAATGTGTAAAAGTAGTAATGACAAATGGTTGTAGATGAAGAAGTAACGGCATATAACAGATAGATGAAGATATATGGCGTTATAACTGATGAGAAGCCGCTGTCTGTTAAGCCCCGTCCACACTACCACTCACCACCGTCGGCGCTTGCCGTCGAACAGTGTTCGTCACTCAAAAGTGGCAGTGTGGACACGATGCCGACGAGCAAAATGTGACCGTCGGCGCTGCCCGCCAACATTCAGCAGGTTTAATATTGGGCGGGAATGCCCGTCACTCACGGGTCAGCGCCGAACACATGCTTCAAGTTATCGGCAGTTTTCACTATCTAGATATTTTTGCATTGCTATGTACCGTATACCATCAGAACCAAGTAAGTCAGCTGATTACGAGTATGTGATCAAAAATTAAATGGGAGAAATGGTCGGGAAATTGCAGCGAGTTGAAGACAAAAAAGTGAGAAAAATGTTTATACACTATTTCTTTTTGCTACATTTTTTAGAATACACAAAAAGGTTTTCGTATATTTTTCTTGCTTATGATATGCAGAAATGTGTCATGAAGATGATAGTTGGGTCAGTTTTTCTAAACCTCCTGTGGTTATTTCATAATCTCGAGTGAGAGTACACGCTATGCAGAAAACATGACTCACTTTGAAATCAGGAAGCGCGCTGACCGCCGAACAAAACCGTTCGTGTGGACACAACCCTGGCAACGGCGCTTCCCGTCGGCAAGCACCGACGGGAAGCACCGACGGTGGTGAGTGGTAGTGTGGACGGGGCTTTATGTGTATTGCTACACTATTCCAATACTCTGGGAAAAATAAGGTTATTATGGACGAGAACTGCGCGGTCGCTACCACCGTTACCGTCCGTCCCCAAACCCTTTAGAAGGTTAGGTTAAGGTTCGGTTAGGTTCATAATCTCGCCGGGGGGGGGGGGGGGGGGGGGGTTCGAGGGGGGCTGACCCCCCTCCCCGTTATGAGGTTAGGTTAGGTTCGGTTCGGGTAATAATCCTCCCAGCAGGTAGCAAGATAAAAGAAGCGGACCACTCTGCAACTGGCGGGTGGGCTGGCAAATGTGGGGTGGGGCTGGGCGCACTTATTTTCGTACAATTCTGTCACTTCTCTGGTTTCTGAGACACTGATTATTATTTCCTGGCAAAGTTTAAGTGCTTTTTCTGATGGACGTACATTGTTATCAATGGAAACGGTGACCTTAGGATTTGGTGATGAAAAAAGAAGAAAAATGTATTGGGTTTCCGGGAAATAAAAATACATCCATATGAAGAAAAAATAACTAATTTTAGGCAAGGACAAACTAATTAGTGTCTCAGAAAATGACCGCGCAGTCCTCGTCCATTTTTACCATGAAAAATAAATAGAGTTTATTGGAGCATTTGCCCATAATCACGTAAAATATTTTGAGCTTTACATTCTTATTCATGATAAAATATGTTGCAGTCTACTCTATATTATTTGTATCGCAAATTATTAGTTTTTGAAAAACCTTAATTACTCTCTGGTTAGTAGGAATTAGGTCAAATAAATTGGTTAGTTAACGTTGTTGGGAGTCCAGGATAGGTTTAATTTCCTTTGGGTTATTAGTTTTATAATGATAGTGCTTTATGGAATCATACACGTTATCTTTAATACTCAGATTTTTTTTTTTAATGAAATATGCTAATATATCTTTACATAGTGTTTCTTGCAAGTGGCTCCTACTCAGCATATACCCCAAAAAATAATACCTTATTCACCATTATCCAAAAAACTTTGCTAAATTTCCAATTTGACACCGAATTCACTTTGGTGGACGAAACTATTTTTTTCTGTTGAGTTTTGATGTGTTTTGAATCAATCTTCTAACCGTTTCTGTCGCAAATATTTTTTTTAAAGTGATTTGCGACAAATAATGATTGAAAAACAAAATTCAACATAACCTAACCTTTACCTAACATAACCTAACCTTTCCCTAACATAAGCTATACCTAACCTAAGGCGTTTTCTGCGGCGGATTTCGCTTGCAAGCGAAATTTTTTCGTTTACAAGCTGTCACTTTCCTCTTGCTGTTTCCCGCAGAAAACGTTTCCGTCCCTTGCCTGAGATGGCAGGGCGGCGGCTGAGATGTAAACAAAACATGGCGGCGGACCAAAGTTTCTCGAGTGATTTTATGAACATAAGAACATAAGAAAATAAGGAAGCTACAAGAGGCCGTGAAGCCTACACGTGGTAGTTCCTGTCACCTAACACTACCTACATCCACCTTTCATCCCCATCCATGAACCTATCCAGCCCCTCTTTAAAGCTCCCTAATGACTCCGCACTAACTACCTGTCTACTGAGACCATTCCATTCATTCATCACCCTATTTGTGAACCAGTTTTTCCCTATTTCCTTTCTAAATCTACGCTTTTCCAGCTTGAATCCGTTACTTCTTGTTCTACCATGGTTAAAAGCCGTAAGAACTTTTCCTACCTCGCCTTTATTAAATCCCTTTATCCACTTAAAAACTTCTATCAGATTGCCCCTTACTCTGCGTCTCTAGAGTGAGTGTAATTTTAATAACTTCAATCTCTTCTCATAACTAAAGTTACGCATCCCTTTTATCATTTTGGTCATCCTTCTCTGCACTGTTTCTAACAAGGCTATATCCATCCTGTAATATGGAGACCAAAACTGAACCGCATTGTCTAGGTGAGGCCTGACTAGAGCCAGATAAAGCTTTAGAATAACTACCGCACTTCTACTTTTAACACTTTGGTAGTGAATCCTAATACTCTATTAGCTCTATTTCTGGCCTCAATTTAATACATTGTTTCCTAGGTCGGAGGTCTGGGCTCACCCTCACTCTAAGATCTTTTTCAACTTCTGATCTTTTCAGCGATACATTGCTTATGGTGTATCTATTACCAGGGTTTTCTACCAACATTCATAACGCTGCACTTATCATATTAAATTCCATCTGCCATCTGACTGCCCACTCGTTAAGTTTATCTAAGTCTCCCTGCAATCTGTTACATCAGACTGTGATCCAATAATCCTACCTACCTTAGTATCATCACAAACTTGCTGATATCACTGCTAATCCCACTATCCAAGTCGTTGATGTAAATCAAAAATAGTAATGAACCCAAAACAGACCCAATTGTGGAACTCCACTTGTCATCAGTCCCCATTCAGATTTAGAACCATTAATTCCAATGATCTGAAACTCGAGAAATGCCAGTGGTCGCTGGCATTTTTAACTCAAAGGTTGGTCTACTGTGTTTTGGCTCCGCGAATAATATTTTTTCATAAATTAATTTCGCGATAAACATTGATGCAACCGCATCTGAATACCAAAAAATATAGTTTCTTCTGTTGTTCTACTAATTATATGGATGACATGCATTACGATGGAACGTTCTATAATAGCAATTTAATGCAAATTACTCGCCTCGAGTAGCAAAGCTTAATATATTTTTTACATGTATATTGTGGCATGTAAAATTTGGGCGATGTTCACACTGTTTTCTAAGACAGCACTGCTGCGTCTGGCAAACGCTTGTCAAAATACAATAAGCAATGCCTTGGAAAAACGAAGAATAAAGAATGCCGAAATCGGCTTGTTGCTGCGACAATGTAGGTTATAATTGTGGAGGCGACACGCCGCGGCGGGGAGTGGTGGCGGGGAGATTGTGGCGGGGAGATTGAATCAAAACATTGCCACTTCACGCGTCGACTCATTGCACTTCCAGGCTTTCTATCTGATTGATACACAATAATAACAGGAAAATATGACTGCCTAGGTATAGATAGCTTCTAAACATTCGTTATTGACTATATAATATCATAGAGTAGCATTTACCTCGCCTCCTCAACTATAACCTGCTTGGTTATTTGGTTATATACAATGTTTTACAGAATCAGGCTTCTATACAATATACATATAGAAGAAAATCGTTCTTAATATTATACTTTTGCGTTTTAAGTGCAGTGGAATAAGCCCATATTTTGTTTTCCAGTAGACCAACTTATTATCAAAAAAGTGAGTTAAAACTGCCAGCGACCCCTGGCATTTCGAGTTCCAGTTCTCTCGAATTGTAACCCTTTGTTGCCTATTACTTAGCCAAGCTCTGATCCAATGAAGAACCTTCCCATCTATTCCATGAGCCTTAACCTTATTTAAGAGTCGCTCGTGTGGTACTTTGTCAAATGCCTTACTAAAGTACAGATATATTATATCATAATCCTTATCATTATCTGCCGTCTCATATAAACTTTCCTATAAAAACTCAATAAATTGGTGAGACATGACCTACCCTTGGTGAATCCATGTTGTGAATCATTGATCAAACTATGTTTATCTAAGTGCTCTCCAATGTTTTTTGCACTAATAGATTCCAATATTTACCCACCACTGACGTTAGACTTACGGGTCGATAATTTGACTTTAGTCCTGTCTCCCTTCTTAAATATGGGAACAACATTTCCTTTCCTCCACAATAATGGCACATCGCCTATCTCAACCGATTTCCTAAAAATGTGCACTAACGACTCACTAACAACTTCCTTGCATTCCTTTAATACCCTGGGATACACTTCATCTGGTCCTGGCGATTTAAAATGCTTCATTTTATCTATACCCTCTTCCACCATTTCCCTAGTTATCACAATATCTTTGAGTTTCTCCTCATCGCTTCCTTTGAACATCTGTTCACTATCAGGTATCGTCTGTGTATCCTCCTCGGTAAAAACACTTAAGAAATAATCATTTAGACTTTTACACATATCCTCATCCGTATTTAAGACCTCACCCTGTCCTGACCTCAACGGCCCAACTAATTCCCTTGTCTTGGTTTTATATACCTGATAGAACCCCTTTGGGTCACTTTTCGCCTGTCCTGCTACTTTAATCTCATAATTGTTCTTAGCAACTCGAGTTAATTTCTTCACTGTCCTTGCCATCCCGTTATACTGTTCTTTGCTTACCAATTATGCCTTGAACCTTAAATAAATGTTTCTTTTTACTCCAATGTTGTGTTTTAAATTAGTGGTCATCCATTTTGGATCAATCTTTCTGGACCTTATTTCCCTATAAGGAATATTTCTTTTCTGTCCGTCAATTATATTCCTTACAAATAAGGTATAGTCCTCCTCAGCCCCGACCTCACTTCCATGTCTAACCGCTCTAATTACCTCCTCAGCCCCGACCTCACTTCCATGTCTAACCGCTCTAATTACCTCCTTAGCCCCGACCTCACTTCCATGTCTAACCACTCTAATTACCTCCAGGTGCCTTCCTAATCCTTCATAATTGGCATTTCCAGCTGTCATCGCCCTGTCCTTACGCTGGGAAAATTTCTTCCCCTCCATCCCACACCTCTTGTTAATAACCTCCAGGTGTCTTCTTAATCCTTCATAATTGGCCTTTCTGAAATTAGGTATTCAATGTTTATTGCCACTTAATGTACCAAATTCCCATTTTAAGCTAAATCTGATCTCATAATGGTCGCTATTATCTAAATTTCCACCGACCTCCACATCTGTAACTAAATCGTCTCTATTTATCAGCAATAGATCTAGAATATTATCTCTCCTAGTAGGCTCCTTGATTGCTTGAATTAGGAAGTTAGCCTGGATTATATTTAACAATTCATCTGCGTCGCTGTCACCTATGATTAAATCCCAATCCATATTCCTAAGATTAAAATCTCCCACCACGCATAGTCGATTATATCTGCAGGCTTTGTTTATTTCTTCCCATATAGGAGCTGAATCTTCTTTACATAAGTTTGGAGGCCTATACACTACACCCAAAACCATTTTCTCAGTACCCTCCGTAACCTCTACCCATATAGACTCTATGCTGTCATCTGTTTTTATAACATTATTAACACAACACTGCAATGCATCTCTTGCATAAAGCGCAACTTCTCCACCTCGCCTGCCTACTCTGTCCTTGTGAAATAACTTATACCCAGCTATCTCGACTTCCGGATCAAATACCTTTCCTGACATATCCAACCATGTTTCTGTTAATGCTATTATATCAAAATCCTTTACGCTATTTATTCCTCTCAGGAAATCTATCTTGTTTAAAATACTCCTACAGTTTGTATAGTAGACCTTCAAGCAACTCCTCTTCTTTTTGTCCATTTTCCCTTTATCTTTAACTAAACCCCTCTTCTCTCTCTTCTTACGAATCACTTTAGTTCCCTGCCTTCTGAAACTCCTCCTAGTGTCGCAAATTTCCCTTACCCCAACCGGTCTACTCCCCGGTTCACTATCTTAAAAAAGCCTGCAGTGCACCTACCTCCCTTTCAAAGGATTCAGACAAGATCTGAACTCCTTTCCTCGAAAAGTGCACCCCGTCCCTGAGGTAGAGGTGGTTATGCCCGAAAAAGAGGCCCCAGCTGTCGACAAAGGCCCAACCATTGGCTTTGCAATGAAGTGCCAGCCGGCAATTCAAAGCAATAGCCCTGGAGTACCACAAGTGGTCAACAAAGCGTCTTGGAAGGACACCACACACCACAGGGAACCCACCCCTGTCCCTAACTTTACCTACAGCTTCCTTGAACCGCCGTAGCAATTCCTCACTTCTTACACACTCAACATAATTTCCCCAGCACTCAGGCAGACGATGGGCTTTTTCCCTTGAACCGCCATGCACTCAACTATCTTGTCACTAACATAACCTATCCCCTTCCCTGGGTAACTCACCGACTTCATGCGCATCCCTTCCCTGTTACAGAACCTGCTGCTGAGATGCCTAACCTGACTCACCAAAATCCAAGATTTTACCTTCGGGTGATGATGTATCGTCTACCGTCCTTACCTCCATATCTTCCTCTTGCAGCCCCGAGAGTACCTGAAATGCGTTCGTGCACACAACATGGTCATTGTTTACCTTTTTCTCCTTTAGGCGTGCTCCACTATGTTCAACCACCTGCCATTCACCATTCCTTGGTGACTTACTAGAGACCACTCCTTTAGTAGTAGCACGAGGCACGTCTCCCTCTGGTACCTTTCCAGGTGCATCCCTCGCATGTGCCCCTCCACTCACTCCTCCTCCACACTTAAGAGATCGTATCTCTATCTCTTGCTTCCTCACCACGCTTTTCAAATCGTTCACCTCACTTACGAAGTCCTTTTCAGGTCATCGATCGCCTCCAGAACAGACTTAAGCACCACACCACACCCTTCACTACACTCGACCCTTCCCTCTCCCTCAACCACACTCGCTTTCACCTCAGCCTCCTTCACTACTACCACACTACCACTCTCCACCACAGCAGAAGCACTCAGAGTCACTTCTCTACCCGCCTCGACCAAAACACTCGCGGCGCTAATCCCTTCTGCAGCTGACATCTTGACTCAGGTCTGACCTCACTAGACACACTCCCACGCAGCTTGTTAGGAGCACATTCTGCCTCAGCCAAGTTCACACCTCTATGCTGGATCAGTTCTATGTTCTTACCTAAAAGTGACGCTCATATTGTCAATAAAGCAGCACAGAAGCTTGGAACAGAGGAATGCACAAGTGGACAGGATGATGGAAGATGGCCGACGGAGGCTGTTCACAGTGTTGTGTGTGTAAAGACTGTTTGAATGCATATATAGGAACATGTAAAGATGTGCCGGTTATTTTATCCTTAATTACACGCCGCAACCTCACTTATCTGATTCAAGATTATAGAATAAGATATTAAAATAAGTAGGAGTGATTGATTTTAACTAAAGTACACTACTGTCACATTTTATTGAAGTACAAACCACCGCCACGTAAGCCGAACGCAACAGTGCCCAAACAAACATTTCGCTTGCTGCCGCAATAAATTCTTGCGGGTCGGGCAATCATCTTCCCTGGATGATTGAAACAGCAAGTCAAATTGAGCAATCGACATTTTTTTCGCTTGCAAGCGAAATTTCACTTGCTCCCCGCAGCAAAAACGCCTCTAACCTAACCTTCACTCCCCTCCCCCAAAAAAAGTGATTGCCTCAGAAACGGTTAGCAGATTAATTCAAACCACATCAAAACTCACCAGAAAAAAATAATCACAGTTCCTTGGTTAACGTGAATATAGAGAAATGTGCATGCCTGCAGTCGCACACACACCATATCAGGCAGGGCAAGTCAGAATAATGACACTCATGATCACCAATCACCATCAAGAGAGGTGAATTTGTGGCATTAAACATACTGAGACGTTTTTGGCTGATTCGGAATGTTGTTTTTCTATATAATATATCTGAAGAGACTGGACTGGATGTATATTGACACTCATCGTCACCACACATAACACATAAGGTAAATAGTTAGGCAACAGAAACGCAGGCCCCATCCTGGCTATATTTTCGGTGCTTTTGACAATTGGCTCTTTGCCGTCCTCAGTCCAGATACTCCGACCTCTACCCCTTCCTCGATCCTCACACCCCTTCCTCAACGCTCCCCTTGGCCTACTCATGTCAGACGAACTAAATGTCCTCCCCCTTCCTCCCCCCCGAAACCTTCTACTATCTCTCCCTTCTCAGTTCCTCACACCTCACTTTCTACGTCTCCTCCTACTAAGAAACTCTGTGCCTCCCAGGTCTCTCCTCCTGACTCTCCTGTTGAGACCATGGCTATGATCGAGGAGTACTTCGCTCAGTCTCAAGACATGACCCCTTTGCCCTCTTCACAAACCGCCTCATCATCCCCACCTTCTGTCTCAAACCTCAGCTGAGATCCATCCTATTCCCTCCCACCTTCCGCCTACCCCTCTTCCTCCTTCTGACTCCCAACTTCCCCCTGCCGCTCCTCTTCCCCACCTTCCCCATCTTTCTCCCCGCTGCACCCTTCCCCCCTTCCCTCTGATCCCCCTATGTCCTCTCCCTCTTCTTCTACTACCTCTGACCGTCCTGCTGTTAAGTCTCTTCTTAACTTACCCTTCCTCCTGGCTGTACAAAATATTCCCTTTTGTCTCAACCATCCCCATCCCTGTCCCCTCGCCCCATGACCCTAACTGACTGTACTTCACCTACTACACTTGATCCCCCACCTGATATCGCTGATCCTGCTAACCCCTCTACTCCGACCGCTACCATTCCGACTATCATCACCCGCTAACCTCTACACTCTGTCTGTTCTTCATTGGAACATTCGCGACTTCCGATCCCATAGACAAGACCTTTGTCTCCTTATTTCTTGCTATAAGGCTCAAGTTCTCTGCATCGCAGAAACTTTCTTTACTCATCCCCCTGACCCATTTCCCAATTTATGATCTCCCCCCCAACAAATACATCCTTCCTTGATCTAACCCTACTGCTATAACATTCCATTCCTTTCCCCTTCCCTCACCGTTTCACTTTTTCTCTGTGACCCCTCCCCTTCATTATGCTTTGCCATAGTGCCATATGACCTCCGATGTCTGGCACATTTTCCCTTTTTAGCATTAAATCAATCAATTGACAACTGGCTACCCTTTCGGCTTCGTGTTGTTATTGTTTATTTTAGCCTTCATAATATACCTTCAGTATTCACCTCAAAGTGATAACACTTGCTGAAATGTGTGCTATACTACTTTGTGATATTGTTACCTCCGCCAACGAAGTTGGAGAGGTTATGTTTTCACCCCGATCTGTCTGTCTGTCTGTCTGTCTGTCTGTCTGTCTGTCTGTCTGTCTGTCTGTCTGTTAGTACAGGATTTCTCGAAAAGTTACGAATAGATTTGGACCAAACTCGGTATACCAAGTCTATTTGGTATAAGGAAGAACTGATTTGATTTTGGATGAAATCTATTGACAACTGTTGCCATGGCAACCAATTGATGAAATATTCGGCCGAGGTATGCGCTCATACTGAGTGCATATATATATATATATATTATATATATATATTATATATATATATATATATATATATATATATATATATATATATATATATATAATATATATATATATATATATATATATATATTTGGTTAAATATTCGGGCGGAGGTATGCGCTCTACTGAGTACCCCCCCCCTAGTTTGCAATGTTTTGCGTTGATTATTATTTCGGCTCCTACCAAACTTGTTGTGTTTTTGTCGTAGAAACCAGTCAAGACCAAAAACGGTCTTCGTACCAAGACGGTGCTTGGACGACAAAAACACGGCTCAATGTTCACCATACCAGGGGGGTGGGGAGGTGACCTCGTGGGACACCAAGCATCAGGTTGCACCGCGGCAAAACATGAAATCAGAGACTCATCCCGGGAAATCGCGTGGGACACAAAGCCGTGAAAATGAACAGCCAGAGAGAAAGGAATGGCACGCAAAAATAATTTCGGTCCAAATCAAAGCAACACTTAGTACAGATGTAAAATTTTAACCACAGATATGAGTCAACCAAGGTCAAAATAGGACACACACAGAATATTGCAAAGCACACGAAATTGGTCACGTTTCCAAGTGACATGAAAAATAAACAATATCACTGTATGACACTGTATGACACACGTGTGTCACTGTATGACACACGTGTAGCAGTAGACCAGGACTGCAGGAGATCAGGAGAGACAGGAACAGGCTCACGAGTACGCCACGAGGTGCACGTGAAGGGCGTGCGGGAGGCACGGGAGTGCGGGCGTGGCAGAGGCCGCACGTGACATCAGAGGCGAGCGTGCAGCCACGAGCGTGGGCAAAACGGGCGTGCAGAGACTGCATACAACATCAGAGACGGGCGTACGGGCGGGACATCAAACAGGCAGGCACCGTCAGAGCTGGGCACTAAATACATTGAATGTATTTAAATACTAAATACTAAATACATGGGAGAAATGTATTTAAATACTAAATACTAAATACATGGGAGAAATGTATTTAAATACTAAATACTAAATACATTTTACGAATGTATTTAAATACTAAATACTAAATACATCAATTGTATTTAAATACATTTGTAGATACATTTTAAATACACACAAATTTTAACATGTCCGAAAAAAATGAATTTCCTTAGGATTTAACATAAGAACATAAGAGCATAAGAAAATAGGAAGCTACAAGAGGCCGCGAGGCCTACACGTGGTAGTTCCTGTCACCTTAACACTACCTACATCCACCTTTCATCCCATCCAAGGACCTATCCAGCCCCTCTTTAAAGCTCCCTAATGACTCCGCACTAACTACCTGTCTACTGAGTCCATTCCAGTCATTCACCACCCTATTTGTGAACCAGTTTTTTCCTTATTTCTTTTTTAAATCTACACTTTTCCAACTTGAATCCGTTACTTCTTGTTCTACCCTGGTTAAAAGCCGTAAGAAATTTTCCTACCTCTCCTTTATTAAATCCCTTTATCCACTTAAAAACTTCTATCAGATCGCCCCTTACTCTACGCCTCTCGAGTGAGTGTAACTTTAATATCTCCAATCTCTTCTCATAACTAAAGTTACGCATCCCTTGTATCATTTTGGTCATCCTTCTCTGTACTGATTCTGCACACATTCTAACAATTCTAATCCATCCTGTAATATGTAGACCAAAACTGAACCGCATAGTCTAGATGAGGTCTGACTAGAGCCAGATAAAGCTTTAGAATAACTTCCGCACTTCTACTTTTAACACTTCTGGTAATGAATCCTAACACTATTAGGGTCTATTTCTAGCCTCAATACATTGTTTCCTAGGTCGGAGGTTCTGGGCTCACCTTTACTCCAAGATCTTTTTCACCTTTTGATCTTTTCAGCGATACATTGCGTATGGTGTATCTATTACCAGGGTTTTTTTCTGCCAACATTCTAAAAAAAAACCTGAATAGATACACCATCCCAAAGTATCCTTAAATTTTGCACTGATTCGCAATGATTCCTTTAGATTTTGGGTTTCCCTAGAAATTTGTTTCTTAGGCCAAATTTTCCCTTTAAAATCAGGACTTTTCCCTTTCCCAGTGGAAACACTGGTTCACGAAACTCAGTTTTGGGCAATATTGGTGGGGTTTTTGGCCAAATTAATATAAAAAGTATTAAAATTTTTTTATATTAAATGTATTTAAAAAAATGTATTAAAAATACTCAAAAAGTATTTAAAAATTTTTTTAAAACTAAAACCAAGATTTAAAAAATAGATTTTTAATACAAAAAATGAATTTAAAACGTATCAAATAAAAATGTTTTTAAATACTGCCCAGCTCGGGCACCGTGGGCGGAAGGAGGGGGTGCGGCGGGGGAGTGACATCGAAACAGGATAGGGCACCGTCGGGGGCCGTGCCGAGCCCGACAGAACCGCAGTAATAAACAGGGGGGGCGTCGTTGGCGGGAAAGCCAATGAGGTGGGAACGCATGGGCGGGCGGGAAGTGTGAATGGGAATAGAAAAACAATATCGGGGAGCCTGGGGGGACGGATTTTAGTACGTCGTACCCCACATAGGAACACAAACAGGACCAACACCGCGGCCATCATTCTGTCCCCGGAAGGTGTACTATAATGTATTGATGAGTAGGGCGGAAGCAGGAACATAGGAATATGGCGAGGGACGTGGGCGCGAGCAGTGGGCGAGGCACGTGGGTCAAGGTCTGTTTGTCTTAAGGTGTCCTTATAAGTAGAGTGTGGGTATGAATCAAATACTTAACAGGTTTTTGTACGTACCCAGCTAACCATCACCGGCGAGCCAACGTAGGCCGTAGAGCGATGAACGGCGGCCGGCGGCGGCAAATTTTCCTCCGACAGCCCTCCGAAGGCCCGCGGGTATATTATCAGATGGGAAATTTACTATGTTGAAAATTAATGTACAGAATTTGAAGAATTGAATATTTCTATGTGTAAACATTTTGAAACAACAGTTATGTGATTATCTGATGTAGTATTACAACAGTAGTGTCAAGCAGCGGCAACTATACGTTAATCCCCCGGAGGCCCGCTGGGTGCGTATTTGTAGGTGGGAAATATTCATTTTCATATTATATATATTAACTAACACAGTAATTACATATTATCTCAATACGGTACCATCACTATTATTAGGCCCTGTTCAAGCTTTTAAAAAATTTGTATAGAAGTTTTTTTTTTTAAGTTTATAGAAAATTATATATACCCTCCCGATTTTCGCGCTTGCTTTCTCCCAAGGCATAGCGCGAAATCGGGTATTGAAAACACTGTAAAAATGCTTATTTAGCCCGGTGCGAGGTGTACCTACCGTATTTTACAGCTTATAAGACTCACTTTTTCCCCCAAAAAATATCCTGAAAATCCCCCAAGCCCCTGTCTACCCAGCAGTGAATGGGTACCGGGTGTTAGCCAAGGGTTTGTGACCCGCCTCCCGGGGTGGTGGCTTCGGGCCAACACTACGTAGAGGAGAGGATCTTGATCTTGATCTTTATCTTGATCTTGATTTGGGAGTCACCCAGCGGGTGTGTCAGCGAAGCCTTTTGGTCCGGCGTTCTCCCACACGCGTAATCTGTTGGGAGAGAAGCAAAGGGAGGGGGGGGAAACACAGCCAGGTGTTCCCCCCCCTCCCAGCACCACACCCATACGGGGTCCCCCATCACTGAGGGGCCCCCTACCTCTCATGCTCTCTCATGCGTGCTCTCCAAGAATTCTCCAAGAATTCTTTTACACTCTCAATCACACGACTGTCACTCCTCCCCTCAGCACACAGCCCCAGCAGGTACTCTATCTCCACTCTCCTGTCTCTCATCTCTCGCCATTCTTCCACTCCGAAACCCCTCCTACCACTACCTCCAAAATCTTTGTTCAGCATTTCTCATACCGTTCACATTTCCCGCATCAAGTGCTCCACGGTTTTATCCACTCCTGGGCAACACCCCATCACACACACCTTGCTGCCATCATTTTTCCATCGTACATACGACTATTTACCTCCAGCGACTTTGTCCTGGCTCTGAAGAGAAATCCCCTCCCTAGCCACCATCATAGAACCTTTCATACCGTGGCTGGTCCTTTCTCCTGTACCATTCCAGTGTTGATTTTTCATCATTTTCCCCTCAGCCATTCTTCTTTCCCTTTCTCTTCCACTCTCCTATTTATTTCCTTTTGCTACAGCATATCCCATGCTATAAAATCCTATCCAACATTCCCATTTCCCCCTGTTATTTTCACTTTTACGGGTTTTTTCCCCACTTCCCTTAAATTTTCCAGTCCCAAACCTATTTGCCCTTTTGCTGTCACCCCTTTTCGTTGCAGCTAGCTGTACCTCTCCCCTTTCTACCTTCTCTGAACGTGCCCCATCCCATTTTCCCCTAACGCTTCCACTCCAAACATACCTATTGGTCCAAAATGCTATTCGCCTGCTTTGTTCTCTTTTTACTTCCAATTTTCCAACTCCTTCCTAGACCACACCATTGTTTTTCCCGGCCATACTAATGCTAGGGACTGCCACACCCCCCCATGTTCCCCCTTTACCACTTCATACTTTTTGGCCGACATCTTACCACACTGCCTAACCTTCCAACCCCCTGGGGGTTAGCTTCCTCTCATGTTTTTTTTCTCCAGCCTTTATCATCCAACCAAATACGGGAGGTCCGGATACGAGCAGTAGGTCCCCCTGGCATACCTAAAGCGAAATATCGTATAACGAAACAATAACAATGTAAAAAATAGGGTTTTGGGTTCCCGGGGCCCCTTTAATTATAAAAAAAAAAAAAAAAAAAAAAAAAAAAAAAAAACAGTTTTTTAAGCATAAAAAAACTATAGCAAAACAACAAACCACAGCTTTTATATTTCCCTACTGTACTACCCATTCTGTAGAAAAAGCATTTGAAAGAGAAAAAACCACAAAAAAGCATAATGCACATTAATTAAACAAAAAAATGATAAAAAGCTAAAAGACGTTGTAAGTGGGGACGCTCGTATACAAGAGAAGGTAGTGTAGGTCCCAAGGTTGGGGGGCCCCCACCTGCTAATTACCCCTAAAGGTCAGGGCCCCGCCCTAGTTAATTTCCCCTTTAGGGGCACCCTTTCTAGGGGTGACCTGCTGCGGTCCCAAGGGTTTGGAGCCCCCACCTGGCTAAACCCTAAATTCAGGGGGCGCCATATGCTTAATTACCCCAGGTCACGGCTTGCTTGGGGTGAAACCTCACGGGGCAACAAATCCCCCTTTTTCCAGCCCGGGATGGTGTGGGCGCATTTTTAGCTTTACATTTTACTCACCCCCGTTTGAATTCGTATAAAATTTGGGTTTTCGATCTCGTAATTTTAAAAAAGACCCTAATTTAACATCTGTATCATGGTTTTCGTTTTACCGAAGCTGTATAAGGGATTCCCCCGTACCCAGATACTTTACTCTTTTGTTCTCTTTATTTCATTTCCCCACCCACCATC
>JACEEZ010000401.1:0-32500 GCA_016584305.1 Chionoecetes opilio
CTTATTGACTAGTAAAACATTCTGAAACACACAACATGATTCACCTACATGAAACACTCTGTAATTAATAATACTGGCAACCTATGTTGATCTGAACTAGGTAAAAACATTCTGAACACACACACATGATTCACCTACCATGAAACACTCTGTAATTTAATAATACTGGCAACCTATGTTGATCTGAAACTAGGTAAAAACATTCTGAAACACACACACATGATTCACCTACCATGAAACACTCTGTAATTTAATAATACTGGCAACCTATGTTGATCTGAAACTAGGTAAAAACATTCTGAAACACACACACATGATTCACCCACCATGAAACACTGTAATTTAATAATACTGGCAACCTATGTTGATCTGAAACTAGGTAAAAACATTCTGAAACACACACACACACAAGCATGACCCACCATGAACTCTGCATAATTTGATAATACCAGCAACCTATGTTAATCTGAAACTAGGTCAAAACATTCTGAAACACACACACACACAAGCATGACCCATCTTGAACTCTGCATAATGAGGAACTTCCTGAAAAGGTAACGCCACCAGATGTCTCTAGTGCTGTCACTTTTTCTGCACTTTGAGTCTGAATGATCTATCAATTACCGTAAATTCCCTGTGCTTCTTCGGGGCATATCAGAATAACTTACACTTCAATACAATAACTGAAACAGTACTTAATAAAAATATAGTTTAGTGTTTAGTGTAGCTTAGTCAAGTAGTAAGTGTAGAGGCCGATTCAGATGGTAGAGGGGATTCAAAGAGCAAAAGAAGAAATTATATAACACAATACATACAATGAAAAAATATTACACATACATAATAATACGTAGTAACAATAATCACAATAATAATGAGTATATGATAATAATTATAATAGTTTTATTTTCACCCGGAGGCATACAGGAAAAAACCACAACCACAACATAACATACAGACATGAGGGAGTGAACTTAAGTACTGAAGCAAATAGAAAGATTATAATGCCCCTTCTTCCTCCCTCCCTCCCTCCCTCCCTCTCTCTTTCCTCCTCCTCGCTTACCTGAAGTACAGTTTGTGGATGAAGTCTACCAGGTGATGCCTCAGTTCGTCCTGGTCTTTGTACTGGAACACCGGCACCGTCTGGCCCGTCTCGCGGCACTTCACCTCCGAGCGAGTGATGACGCGCGGCCCGTACTCTCCAGCAAACCCCGCCCTGCAAGACAAAACATTACTCTGTGTACTCCTGCCAGCCAGTGATGCGGAGGAGAAGGTAATAATGTATTGCGATGTGGTGAATGTGATTGCGGATAAAGGAGAGGTAGGAAAAGTTCTTACGGATATTAACCAGGGTAGAACAAGAAGTAACGGATTCAAGCTGGAAAAGCGTAGATTTAAAAAGGAAATAGGGAAAAAACTGGTTCACAAATAGGGTGGTGAATGATTGGCATGGACTCAGTCGTTAGGTAATTAGTGCGGAGTCATTAAGGAGCTTTAAAAGGAGGCTGGATAGTGTTATGGATGGGGATGAAAGGTGGATGTAGGTAGTGGTAAGTAACAGGAACTACCACGTGTAGGTCTCACGGCCTCTTGTAGCTTCCTTATTTTCTTATGTTCTTATGAGAAGATTAAGTATTATTAGTCATTGGTATAAGAACATAAGAACATAAGAAAATAAAGAACCCCGCCCTGCAAGACATATTACAGCCAAATTCCCAACATCCGACCTCCAAACATCCGACTTGTCCAAACAACCGACTTTTTTCACCACCACATTGTGTCTTGTTTTGGCCATTTATTTTCCTGAGTTTTTTTTTATAGTTTATAGAAAAGATTGATTTGTGGCTTTATTTATGCATGAATTTTACTTTCGCGTCTACCACTGGATCGGCCGTCAAAAGCTGCATCTTTTATGTTCTATACCATTTTGTCCTTACGTTTATGGTTACTGTGATATTCGAACATCCGACTGACTATTCCAATTATCCGACCTACCTTCGGTCCCCCCAAGGTCGGATAATTAATACTTAGCTGTAGTTATTATATGTTTATAGTTATTATACACTTTACAGTTATTATAGACTGTACAGTTAGTACTCCTGCCAGCCAGCGATGAGAACATAGTAAGATGAGTAATATTATTCAATCTCTCCTTTTACTCTTAACCCCTTCCATTAATTCTGTCCCTATCCTATCAGCCCCTTCTTTTCTCTCCCTGTACTCTTAACCCCTTACATTCATTCTCTCCCTATCCTATCAGCCCCTTCTTTTCTCTCCCTGTACTCTTACCCCTTACATTCATGCTAACCCTATCCTATCAACCCTTCTTTTCTCTCCCTGTACTTTTAAACCCCCCTTACATTCATGCTACCCCTATCCTATCAACCCCTTCTTTTCTCTCCCTGTACTTTTAAACCCCTTACATTCATGCAAACCCTATCCTATCACCCCTTCTTTTCTCTCCTGTTCTTTTAAACCCCTACATTCATTCTATCCTATCCTATCAACCCTTCTTTTCTCTCCCTGTACTCTTAAACCCCTTACATTCATTCTCTCCTATCCTATCAACCCCTTACATCCATTATTTCCCTGTCCCCCTTTTCCCTGTCATTTCATCCATTTCACATCCCATAAGAACTAAGAAAATAAGGAAGCTACAAGAGGCCGCGAGACCTACACGGGGTATTTTCCTGTTACTTAACACTACCTACATCCACTTTTCATCCCCATCCATGAAATTATCCAGCCTCCTTTTTACGGTAAAGTTCCCTATTGACTCCGCACTTACTGTACTACCTGACGACTGAGACCTTTCCCAAATCATTTACCACCCTTTTTCCCTTTAAAAAAGCCCTGTATTCACCCAAAAAGACTACTCATTGTTAAAAGGGGTGAGTATGATAAGAGGAGGGAGGAGCTAAATACCATAGAAAAAAAGCATTATAGGTAGGGGAAATGATGCAGAAAAAAAATTAGAAAAAATTTCCGCAAACCCCCCCCCCCCCCCCAAAAAAAAAACCTTTTACTAATGGGTAGCGTCCATGGAAAAAGTTCAGAATGAACCTTGGGCTTTCCCTTCGCTGTGACGGCGTATTCTGTACTTCCCACCCAACCCAACGTCAACCTTCGTGACCTCAACCCTGCTTTTGGTCTTCTTTCCCCAAATAGTGAAAAATAGGGAAAACTGGTTCACAAATAGGGTGGTAAATGATTGGCATGGACTCAGTCGTCAGGTAGTCAGTGTAGAGTCAATAGAGAGCTTTAAAAGGAGGCTGGATAAATTCATGGAAGGGGATGAAAGGTGGATTGTAGGGTAGTGTAAGTAACAGGAACTACCACGTGTAGGTCTCACGGCCTCTTTTTAGCTTCCTTATGTTCTTCCTTCGTGTTTCCGACGCAATTATTGTTCCCCACCCGAAAACCCTGCACTCCCACGGTCCCCAAACATGCTTGGGGGAAGTGGGAGAGTATGGGGAAACACTAGAATTTTCCGAAAGCTGCTAGTGTCTGTTATTAGTGAGGGCACAAACACATCAAAATCTATTAGACAATAAATAAAAGGCTTGTTTTTATAATAAGCAGAAAGTTTAAAACCCCGAAATACCCCATTTTACCCATTTACGTGCATATATTGCCTCTGCTTGGTGTTATATCATGCAATACAGCCCCACACCCTTTTTTTTTTTTACCCCTTACATAGCCTTAAATATTGCAAGGGAACCCGTAAATTGAGGTAAACAGCAGAAGAAAATAAGATAAGTGAAGCCAGAAATACCCAATTTTTTACCCATTTAGCGTGTATATATTGCCTTTGCTTGGGTATTATATCATGCAATACAGCCCCCATACCCTTTCTTACCCCTTAAATAGCCTTGAATATTCCCAAGGGAACCCGAAAATTGAGGTTAACAGCAGAAGAAAATAGAAAGTAAAGCCAGAAATACCCATTTTTTTACCTATTTATCGTGCATATATTGTCTTTCCCAAATGGTAATATCATGAAACCCACAGCCCCATACCCTTTCTTACCCCTTACATAGCCTTGAATATTGCAAGGGGGAGCCGTAAATTGAAGTAAAAGCTTAAGAAAAAAGAGAAAAAAAAGATAAGTGAAGCCGAAAATACCGTTTTTACCTATTTATCGTGCATATATTGTCTTTGTAAATGGGAAATATCATCAATACCCCCCCATACCCTTACTTACTCCTTACATAGCCTTGAATATTGAAACGGGGAGGCGTAAATTGAGGTAAAAATGTAAGAATAAGAATAAATTTCCAATATGGCCGCTGTGACGTCATCAAGAGCTGGATCAAAAGAATTCAGAGCTCCTCTTGATCTTGACATGCAACTCGAGGCTACAAATTTCCCTTCATAATCAAAAAATTTAATAAATCAACACGGATAAAGTAAAATAATGATAAATGGGAAACACATAAGCCAAAAAAAACAATGAAATAACGAAGAATTAATGAAATATCGTATTTCAAAGATGGCCGAAAAAACCTTAAATTTACCATAACAAAAATCGACTTTTTACCCAAGGCTCAATAATTCGTGAAAAATATGAGCAAATAGTATATGATGTTGTATCTTATAAACGTAACAGATCCTAGTTTCAGTGTTGAAACCCATGGAGCAAAACATCTTTTGTTTTTTCGATAATTTGAGCCTTTTCACCACTGAGTCAGATGTATTCCTCCTTAAAAAACGTGAAAAACCACGTCACAAAAACACACACAAAACACCTGCGCTTGTAGGCATAGCTAATCACACACAAATAACCCCCACAGCTCATTTAGAAGGAGGGAAAAAGTAAGACGTTAAAATGTAAACAAAACCCGCCTAAATAAATAAACAAAATACAGCCCCAGGCGCGTGATTAATACATAAAACGATGCGGAAATATTGAAATATATTAATACACAGAAAAATCCCCCTGTATTTAGTCTATAAAAAGAATTATCAACAAAATATCGCTAAAATCTACGGTTTTACTAACTGATTGAGTCATATTTTTTTTTACGAAGGCCTTAAGTATCGCAGACTTTATATGGCTAGTCTAAAAAGAGCTGGGATTTTCATTAAGACTATATAATCCATAATCGGTCCACGAATAAAAAGTGACTATTCGTTTTAAATACTAATTGACCCCCACGTAAAATGGCGGAGGCGAATTCCCTTCAGCCAATCAGCGGCCTGGCTTTGGTCTCAGCCAATCAGCGGCCTTGCTCTGGGCTCAGCCAATCAGCGTTCATGAACCAGCTGGGCGGCAATGTTTTGTGTTTATTCCCGATATATAGACCTTATTTAATGGGAAATAAGGGTTAAAATTTTCCCTTAAATACCTTATTTATGGCATATTAGTGACAATAGGACTAGTGTTATTGATAAATATAGGGTAGACGATAAATCATTGCCGCCATATTACCCTTTCAGCGTAATATTCTCCCCGAAATAAATGAAATACTACGAGACGTACCCAGGGTATACCTTTATGCGCTGATCCTAGGGTTTAGTCCCGCGAGCCCGAGATTAGCTTTTTATGGACCACTGTGGCCCGCGCCGTACCCGTGGGCCGCGGCTTTGTATACACCGCACGCATAGGCCACACACACACACACACACACGCAACGCACACACACACACACACACGCAACACACACACACACACACAAACAATTGGGTCCTCCGCTCGAAGTCAATCGCTCGAAATGTCGTGTATTCACCCGAGCGATGAGTCACCACCACCACTCACTTTGGTATACGCAGAGCCGATATCCAGAAACCCCAGTGGTATTCTTCTCATTAACAGCCCAATTCCTCCTAAACCTTCGTAGGAGGCATTGTGGGGCGGTTTTAAAAAACCCTGATAATACGCCAGATTGCGAGTGGGATGCGCCTGGGTTGACAGCCGACGTTTGTTTTACTTTTTTCCCGCAACTGAATCTTGATCTTAACCCCTTCACACCCACAGATCTTTCCTTTGCTATATAAAATCGTCTGTTATTAACCAAAATCTATGAAAAAGTATTAAAAAAACCAAATTGCTAATAAGGACAAAGGATTTTAACAGGTCATATCTATAAAAAANACTCTGCCCCGGGGAAAAGCCCCCTCCCATGCATGAAACACGACCAACCCCCTCATAGAGGGCATCAGAGTGGCCTCCTGGTCCCCCAAGTCAAGCACCAGCCCTGTACTGATGCCCAGCGTCATCAGGGCCACCAGGTGGGAGGGCACAAACAACACTGACAACACCTGGAAACACATAAGAACATAAGGTAATGTAATAATACTAAATATGTATAGGACATTTTGTATTGTGAAAGGAGGTGGTAGCCAGTGGTGTGTAGAGTGGTACATAAGAACATAGGAACATAAGGAAGCTACAAGAGGCCGCGAGACCTACACGTGGTAGTTCCTGTTACTTAACACTACCTAAATCCACCTTTCATCCCCATCCATGAATTTATCCAGCCTCCTTTTAAAGCTCCCTATTGACTCCCACTAACTACCTGCCCTACTGAGTCCATCCCAATCATCCACCACCCTTTTTGGAACCAGTTTTTACCAATTTCATTTATAAATCTACGCTTTTCCAGCTTGAATCTGTTACTTCTTGTCCTACCCTGATTAATAGCCGTGAGAACTTTTCCTACATCTCCTACATACAATGGATTGCTTGGTTGTAAGGTGGAAGGGAGGAGAGGTGGATGTAGGTAGCCTCCTTTTAATACAATACAAAGAAATAGGAGACATGAACTGATATTACATGTAGTCAAGGTTCAACCCATCACTAATTTCTATATAATATTAATAGGAAGATCAAAAACTCAAGTCTATGGGCCTCAAGGGGTTAAAGGTCCCTAATAAGTGAGACAGTATTCGATTCGGTAAGTTCAATTATTCAACATATGTACTCAATTGCTAAGACCTACACTATGAAATATTACGTAGTAGAGCGCACCTCATAGTGACGGAAGAGGACCTTGGAGAGGACGTTGCGTATGAGTGAAGGGCAGAGCAGATTCTCCACCACCACCACGCGGCGGTCCTTGGGGTTCACCAGCAGGCACCTGAAATACACACACCAGGGCCGTTTCTTACTATATGCTTATGAAATTAATAATACTAGCGTCTAGGTTTATCTGAAATAGGTAAAAACATCTGAAACACACCCCACATGATTCACCTACCCTGAAAACCCCTCTGTAAATTTTAATAATACTGGCAACCTATGTTGATCTGAAACTAGGTAAAAAACATTCGGGAAAAACACACACATGATTCACCTACATGAAACACTCTGTAATTTAAAAATACTGGCAACCTATGTGATCTGAAACTAGGTAAAAACATTTGAAACACACACACATGATTCACCTACCATGAAAACACTCTGAATTAATAATACTGGCAACCTATGTTGATTGAAACTAGGTAAAAACATTCTGAAAAAACACACACATGATTCACCCACCATGAAAAAACTGTAATTTAATAATACTGGCAACCTAGTTGATCTGAAATAGGTAAAAAACATTCTGAAACACACACACACACAAGCATGACCCACCATGAACTCTGCATAATTTGATAATACCAGCAACCTATGTTAATCTGAAACTAGGTCAAAACCCTTCTGAAACACCACACCCCAACAAGCATGACCCATCTTGAACTCTGCATAATGAGGAACTTCCTGAAAAGGTAAAAGCCACAGATGTCTCTAGTGCTGTCACTTTTTCTGCACTTTGAGTCTGAAGATCTATCAATTTCCGTAAATTCCCTGTGCTTCTTCGGGGCATATCAGAATAACTTACACTTCAATACAATAACTGAAAAAAGTACTTAATAAAAATATAGTTAGTGTTTAGTGTAGCTTAGTCAAGTAGTAAGTGTAGAGGCCGATTCAGATGGTAGAGGGGATTCAAAGAGCAAAAGAAGAAATTATATAACACAATACATACAATAAAAAAAATATTACACATACATAATAATACGTAGTAACAATAATCACAATAATAATGAGTATATGATAATAATTATAATAGTTTTATTTTCACCCGGAGGCATACAGGAAAAAAACCACAACCACAACATAAACATACAGACATGAGGGATGAACTTAAGTACTGAAGCAAAATAGAAAGATTATAATGCCCCTTCTTCCTCCCTCCCTCCCTCCCTCCTCTCTCTTTCTCCTCCTCGCTTACCTGAAGTACAGTTTGTGGATGAAGTCTACCAGGTGATGCCTCAGTTCGTCCTGGTCTTTGTACTGGAACACCGGGGACGTCTGGCCCGTCTCGCGGCACTTCACCTCCGAGCGAGTGATGACGCGCGGCCCGTACTCTCCAGCAAAACCCCCCCCTGCAAGACAAAACATTACTCTGTGTACTCCCTGCCAGCCAGTGATGCGGAGGAGAAGGTAATAATGTTTTTGCGATGTGGTGAATGTGATTGCGGATAAAGGAGAGGTAGGAAAAATCTTACGGATATTAACCCCGGGTAGAACAAGAAAGTAACGGATTCAAACTGGAAAAGCGTTAGATTTAAAAAGGAAATAGGGAAAAAAATGGTTCACAAAAAGGGTGGTGAATGATTGGGATGGACTTAAATCGTTAGGTAATTAGTGCGGAGTCATTAAGGAAACTTTAAAAAAGGAGGCTGGATAGTGTTATGGATGGGGATGAAAGGTGGATGTAGGAGTGGTAAGTAACAGGAACTACCACGTGTAGGTCTCACGGCCTCTTGTAGCTTCCTTATTTCTTATGTTCTTATGAGAAGATTAAGTATTATTAGTCATGGTATAAGAACATAAGAACATAAGAAAATAAAGAACCCCGCCCTGCAAGACATATTACAGCCAAAATTCCCAACATCCGACCTCCAAAATCCGACTTGTCCAAAAAACCGACTTTTTTCACCACCACATTGTGTCTTGTTTGGCCATTTATTTTCCTGAGTTTTTTTTTATAGTTTATAAAAAAAGATTGATTTGTGGCTTTATTTATGGGATGAATTTTACTTTCGCGTTTTACCACTGGATCGGCCGTCAAAAGCTGCATCTTTTATGTTCTATACCATTTTGTCCTTACGTTTATGGTTACTGTGATATTCGAACATCCGACTGACTATTCCAATTATCCGACCTACCTTCGGTCCCCCCAAGGTCGGATAATTAATACTTAGCTGTAGTTATTATATGTTTATAGTTATTATACACTTTACAGTTATTATAGACTGTACAGTTAGTACTCCTGCCAGCCAGCGATGAGAACATAGTAAGATGAGTAATATTATTCAATCTCTCCTTTTACTCTTAACCCCTTCCATTAATTCTGTCCCTATCCTATCAGCCCCTTCTTTTCTCTCCCTGTACTCTTAACCCCTTACATTCATTCTCTCCCTATCCTATCAGCCCCTTCTTTTCTCTCCCTGTACTCTTAACCCCTTACATTCATGCTAACCCTATCCTATCAACCCCTTCTTTTCTCTCCCTGTACTCTTAACCCCTTACATTCATGCTATCCCTATCCTATCAACCCCTTCTTTTCTCTCCCTGTACTCTTAACCCCTTACATTCATGCTAACCCTATCCTATCAACCCCTTCTTTTCTCTCCCTGTTCTCTTAACCCCTTACATTCATTCTATCCCTATCCTATCAACCACTTCTTTTCTCTCCCTGTACTCTTAACCCCTTACATTCATTCTCTCCCTATCCTATCAACCCCTTACATCCATTATTTCCCTGTCCCCCTGTTTCCCTGTCACTTCATCCATTTCACATCCCATAAGAACATAAGAAAATAAGGAAGCTACAAGAGGCCGCGAGACCTACACGTGGTAGTTCCTGTTACTTAACACTACCTACATCCACTTTTCATCCCCATCCATGAAATTATCCAGCCTCCTTTTACGGTAAAGTTCCCTATTGACTCCGCACTTACTGTACTACCTGACGACTGAGACCATTCCAATCATTTACCACCCTATTTCCTTAAAAAGCCCTGTATTCAACCCATAAAGACTACTCATTGTTATAAGGTGAGTATGATAAGAGGAGGGAGGAGCTAAAATACCATAGAAATAAAGCATTATAAGGTATGGAAATGATGCAGAAAAAAAAATTAGCAAAAATATCGCAAACCCCCCCCCCCCAAAAAAAAACCTTTTACGTAATGGGTAGCGTCCATGGAAAAAGTTCAGAATGAGACCTTAGCGTTCCTCGCTGTGACGGCGTAATTCTGTACTTACACCCAACCCAACGGTCAACCTCTCGTGACCTCAACCCTGCTTTTGGTCTTCTTTCCCCAAATAGTGAAAAAATAGGGAAAACTGGTTCACAAATAGGGTGGTAAATGATTGGCATGGACTCAGTCGTCAGGTAGTCAGTGTAGAGTCAATAGAGAGCTTTAAAAGGAGGCTGGATAAATTCATGGATGGGGATGAAAGGTGGATGTAGGTAGTGTTAAGTAACAGGAACTACCACGTGTAGGTCTCACGGCCTCTTGTAGCTTCCTTATGTTCTTCCTTCGTGTTTCCGACGCATAATTTGTTCCCCACCCGAAAACCCTGCACTCCCACAGGTCCCCAAACATGCTTGGGGGAAGTGGGAGAGTATGGGCAAACACTAGAATTTTACCGAATGCTGCTAGTGTCTGTTATTAGTGAGGACACAAACACATCAAAATCTATTAGACAATAAATAAAAGGCTTGTTTTTATAATAGCAGAAAGTTTAAAACCCAGAAATACCCCATTTTTACCCATTTAGCGTGCATATATTGCCTCTGCTTGGGTGTTATATCATGCAATACAGCCCCACACCCTTTCTTACCCCTTACATAGCCTTAAATATTGCAAGGGAACCCGTAAATTGAGGTAAACAGCAGAAGAAAATAAGATAAGTGAAGCCAGAAATACCCAATTTTTACCCATTTAGCGTGTATATATTGCCTTTGCTTGGGTATTATATCATGCAATACAGCCCCATACCCTTTCTTACCCCTTAAATAGCCTTGAATATTGCAAGGGAACCCGTAAATTGAGGTAAACAGCAGAAGAAAATAAGATAAGTGAAGCCAGAAATACCCAGTTTTTACCTATTTATCGTGCATATATTGTCTTTGCCAATGGGTAATATCATGCAACACAGCCCCATACCCTTTCTTACCCCTTACATAGCCTTGAATATTGCAAGGGGAGCCGTAAATTGAAGTAAAAAGCTTAAGAAAAAAAGAGAAATAAGATAAGTGAAGCCAGAAATACCGTTTTTACCTATTTATCGTGCATATATTGTCTTTGTCAATGGGTAATATCATGCAATACACCCCCATACCCTTACTTACTCCTTACATAGCCTTGAATATTGCACGGGGAGGCGTAAATTGAGGTATAAATGTAAGAATAAGAATAAATTTCCAATATGGCCGCTGTGACGTCATCAAGAGCTGGATCAGAGAATTCAGAGCTCCTCTTGATCTTGACATGCAACTCGAGGCTACAAATATTCCCTTCATAATCAAATAATTAATAAATCAACACGGATAAAGTAAAATAATGATAAATAGGACACAATAAGCCTAAAAAAACAATGAAATAACGAAGAATTAATGAAATATCGTATTTCAAAAGATGGCCGAAAAAACCTTAAATTTACCATAACAAAAATCGACTTTTTACCCAAGGCTCAATAATTCGTGAAAAAATATGAGCAAATAGTATATGATGTGTGTATCTTATAAACAGTAACAGATCCTAGTTCAGTGTTGAAACCATGGAGCAAAACATCTTTTGTTTTTTCGATAATTTGAGCCTTTCAACCACTGAGTCAGATGTATTCCTCCATTAAACACGTGAAGAACACGTCACATAAACACACACAAACACACTGCGCTTGTAGGCATAGCTAATCACACACAAATAACCTCACAGCTCATTTAGAAGGAGGAACAAGTAAGACGTTAAAATGTAAACAAAACCCGCCTAAAATAAATAAACAAAATACAGCCACCAGGCGCGTGATTAATACATAAAACGATGCGGAAATATTGAAATATATTAATACACAGAAAAATCCCCCTGTATTTAGTCTATAAAAAGAATTATCAACAAAATATCGCTAAAATCTACGGTTTTACTAACTGATTGAGTCATATTTCTTTTACGAAGGCCTTAAGTATCGCAGACTTTATATGGCTAGTCATAAAAAGAGCTGGGATTTTCATTAAGACTATATAATCCATAATCGGTCCACGAATAAAAAAGTGACTATTCGTTTTAAATACTAATTGACACCACGTAAAATGGCGGAGGCAGAATTCCCTTCAGCCAATCAGCGGCCTGGCTTTGGTCTCAGCCAATCAGCGGCCTTGCTCTGGTCTCAGCCAATCAGCGTTCATGAACCAGCTGGGCGGCAATGTTTTGTGTTTATTCCCGATATATAGACCTTATTTAATGGGAAATAAGGTTAAATTTACCCTTAAATACCTTATTTATGGCATATTAGTGACAATAGGACTAGTGTTATTGATAAATATAGGGTAGACGATAAATACATTGCCGCCATATTACCCTTTCAGCGTAATATTCTCCCTGAAATAAATGAGAATACTACAGAGACGTACCCAGGGTATACCTTGATGCGCTGATCCTAGGTTCGAGTCCCGCGAGCCCGAGATTAGCTTCTATGGACCACTGTGGCCCGCGCCGTACCCGTGGCCGCGGCTTTGTATACACCTGCACGCATAGGCCACACACACACACACACACACGCAACGCACACACACACACACACACGCAACACACACACACACACACAAACAATTGGGTCCTCCGCTCGAAGTCAATCGCTCGAAATGTCGTGTATTCACCCGAGCGATGAGTCACCACCACCACTCACTTGGTATACGCAGAGCCGATATCCAGAACCACAGTGGTATTCTTCTCATTAATCAGCCCAATTCCTCCTAAACCTTCGTAGAGAGGCATTGTGGGCGGTTAAATAACCCTGATAATACGCCAGATTGCGAGTGGGATGCGCCTGGGTTGACAGCCGACTGTTTGTTTACTTTTTTCCCGCAACTGAATCTTGATCTTAACCCCTTCACACCCACAGATCTTTCCTTTGCTATATAAAATCGTCTGTTATTAACCATAAATCTATGAAAAAGTAATTAAATAAACCAAATTAGCTAATAATGGACAAGGATTTTAACAGGTCATATCTATAAAATACTGCTTATATTCACTAAAAATCGTCTAGTGGTATACCCACCCCTTCACTTCCAGATCTTTCCTTTGCTATATGAAATCGTCTGTTATTAGCCATAAAAGTACGAAAAGTAACTGTATATACCAAATTTGTTTGTCGATAAGGATACTAAACAGGTCATATCTATATAATATTGCTTATATTCACTAAAAATCGTCTGGGTCTCAAGGGGTTAATGTTACATGGATGCGGACAGGGATGCATTCCTTGGGATTTTTTACCAATATCTTGGGATTTTGGCCATGACCTTGGGATATTTTTTTTTATCTATCTTGGGATTTTTTTGGGGGGGGTCTTGGGATTTCCGAAACTATAAAATATAAAAGGATGCACGTTCTGTCTGTACCGGGGGTGTAATTAGACCTGGGCATTGGGGGTTACAGCCCCGAATGTCTTATGAATAGCCCCGTATCTGAAATGCTTTTTTTTTTCTGTTGACAAAAATAAGATAAACTCTGATTGGGGCCAACATGAAATTCTAGTAAAAAAAAAAATATTTGGTTAAATGTTACTTGGCATCCTTTTTATGAGCAGGACATGAGAGAGGCGGAGAGAAGAGTAGGAGAGAAACAGAGATGAGGAGTGCATGACAGAGGAGACCCCAAAAGACCTTCTGGAGAGGTGAAGAAAATAATACCCGATGGACAAGACAGAGTTTAGGCTACACAGTTCTGTCACAGTTTAAAAGGAGCATTTATAATTAGTCAAACAGTATAGCCAATACTTACCAAAAACTCCTTCAAGCGTCAAAATGACAAAGTGAAGTGTCAAAAGTGAAAGCGTCAAAAGTGAAAGCGTCAAAATCTTTCTGAATCAAACTCTTGTGACTTCTGGGCCCATACTTATAAAGATTTAGGATTCGTCCTAGGATTCGTCCTAACCCTGCGTCCTAAGGTTCGAGGAAAGTCTAAAGCCGGCCACACACCACACCGCGCGCCCGTCCGGCCGACAAAAAGTGGCGAGGCATCGTTCGCCGGACGAGACCCACACACACACCGGCCGCCTCTAGCCACGCCCCTTTTCGTCGGCCGGACAGGCCGCGCCGGTGTGTGTGTGGCCGGCTTAAGACGCGTCCTAGGACGGCGGCTTAGGACGAAGCGCTGAGCGCTACATTTAGCAGGAGTCCAATTTGGATTTCATGAAATATCACTACTAAGAGTCATCAGAAAGGTATAAAAATATCAAAAAACACAAGATTAATATTTCTATGATAATTGCTGAAGACTACAACGAATGAATTCATCTATAAGAATAATTGTACCAAATATGCAACGTTCCGTTCAAAAGACACAAACATTGACATTGTCTTCGCTCTATCGACGAGAAAAATAATATTTTTCAGGACAAGATTTTCATCCTTGGCCAGCTCTTTCAAGCAAGGAAAAATGTCCTATGTCCTGCGAGGGGAATTTTCCATGCCGAGATGATCGGCGAAGAGATACGTCAAGGACTGCCGGTTATAATGGACGAGGACTTCGCGGTCGTTTTCAAAGACACCGACTATTTTTTCCTGGCCTACAATAGGTTCTTTTTCTAATGGAGATAGGGTTATAATGGACGAGAGTTTCGCGGTCGTTTTCAGAGACACCGACTATTTTTTCTTGGCCTACAATAGGTGCTTGGGAAATACTTTGGAGCTCCTCCTTCCGGCTTTGACTGAAATGAACTACCGCACTGTATTGTATGCTTATTGTACTTCACATCTGTAAAGGTTCCAGCGTGCGCTCAGCCTTGGTTAACCCACACGGCCGCTATGAAATATGAGGTGCCTCAAAAAATTCTAAGTCCAGTTAGGTTAGGTTAGGTTAGGAATACTTTGTGGTTAAGGTTAGGTTAGGTATACTTTGTGGTTAAGGTTAGGTTAGGTTAGGTATACTTTGTGGTTAAGGTTAGGTTAGGTTAGGTATACTTTGTGGTTAAGGTTAGGTTAGGTATACTTTGTGGTTAAGGTTAGGTATACTTTGTGGTTAAGGTTAGGTATACTTTGTGGTTAAGGTTAGGTTAGGTATACTTTGTGGTTAAGGTTAAGTTAGGTTCGGTTAGGTATACTTTGTGGTTAAGGTTAGGTTAGGTTAGGTATACTTTGTGGTTAAGGTTAGGTTAGGTTAGGTATACTTTGTGGTTAAGGTTAGGTTAGGTTAGGTATACTTTGTGGTTAAGGTTAGGTTAGGTTAGGTATACTTTGTGGTTAAGGTTAGGTTAGGTTAGATTTTTACATATAGTGACTTTGATGATTTTTTTGGGAGCCATAAATCACTTATATTTGCTTCCCCCACCCAAAAACCCCGTATTCCCGCCAGTTCCCCAGGCTTGTTGGCTATAGGGGGAAGAAAAAAAAGATAGGGGTGAAGGACTTCTTCCAAAGTTTTACCGTTCCTTGTTCTAATGAAGTTTTATTTTGCGCAAACCCATAAAAAAAAGATTAAAAAAATGTATACTTTGTGGTTAAGGTTAGGTTAGGTTTCATTAAAACCTATATGGTTAGGTTAGGTTTCATTAAAACCCTTACAGTTAGGTTAGGTTTCATTAAAACCTATAAGGTTAGGTTAAGTTTAATTTTTTTTCATTTTTTTTCATTTTTTTTTTTTTTTTTTTGCGCAAAATAAAACTATCTCCATTAGAGCAAGCACCTATTGTAGGCCAAGAAAAAATAGTCGGTGTCTCTGTAAACGACCGCGAAACTCTCGCCCATTATTACCGGAGATAGTTTTATTTTGCGCAAGCCCAGTTTAAAAAAAAAAAAAAAATTATCACCGAATATTATGGTACCAATTCCATTAAAAACACTCTCTCCATCAGAAAAAGCACTAAAACTTGGCCGGGAAAGATTTGTCAGTCTTATAGGTTTTAATGAAACCTATAATGTTAGGTTAGATATACTTTGTGGTTAAGGTTAGGGGTAAATCTTAAGAACAAAGGCTCCACCCTCTATCTTCTTCTTATAGCAAACAAGCTTGGGGACATGGTGGGAAACCGGGGTTTTTGGGTGGGGGAGCACACACATAAGGGAAATATGGCCCCCCCAAAAAAATCCCTAAACTAGGGATATTCCCTAGTTCATGAACTTTATCGGGGAAATATTACCCCGATTAAGTCTATGTACTAGGGAATTTTCCCTAGTTTAGGGATTTTTTTGTGGGGAGTCATATTTTCCTTATGAGTGTGCTCCTTTTGTGGCGGAGCACACATATAAGGGAAATATTTCCCCGATAAAGTCCATGAACGGAAAATTTTCCTAGTTTAAGGATTTTTTTTTGGGGGGGGCCATATTTCCCTTATGTGTGTGCTCCCCCACCCAAAAACCCAGGTTTCCACCATGTCCCCAAGCTTGTCGGCCATAAGAAGAAGATAGGAGATTGAGCCTCTATTCTAAAGATGACAAACTCTACAGACCTAACCTAGCACCCCTCTTCGAGCCCCTTGTGCTGTGCACTAACCTAACCTAATGTAACCTAACCTAACCTAACCTAACCTGACTTGGCCCTAACCTAACCTAAAGGCCGTGTCACACAGACAACTTTTTCCGGCATCTTTGGTATTTTGCTACCAAAAGATGCCCGTAGTGGTGGCCAAAAATATGCGCGTTCGTCCACACGGCGTTTCGGCTACGAGCATCTTCTGGGACCCGCAACCAAAACTAAATAATATAACATTATGGATCGCTGAAATTTAATATCGGCCATGTAGACAAAGTAAGGATCGGCACTCATTAAAATATAAACAGATGTCTTAAAGACAGTAAGTATAATACGTAGAGCCAACATGTGTGTCAGCTTAGCGTGGAGACCTTGTTTTAAGATTTTCCAGGTTAGTTTGGGTTTCATTAAAACCTAAAAGGTTAGGTTAGGTTTCATTAAAACCTATAAGACCCTGACTAATTTCTCCCGGCCAAGTTTTAAGTGCTTTTTCTGATGGAGATACAGTGTTTTAATGGAAACGGTACCATAAAATTCGGTGATTTTTTTTTTTTTTAACTTTGGGCTTGCGCAAAATAAAACTATCTCCATTAGAAAATGCACCTATTGAAGACCAGGAAAAAATAGTCTGTGTCTGAAAACGACCGCAAAGTCATCGTCCATTATTACCAAATTGCTGAGTTAGGTTAGGTTAGATTTAGGTTATGTTAAGGTTTGGTTTAGGTTATGTTAAGCTTAGGGTAGATTTGGATTAGGTTATGTTGAGTTATTTAGGTTAAAAAAACAAATTTGATGGTGCGCGATTGTCCGGGTGGTTGGCCACCCGCCAACACACCGCCAACTCCTGCGGAATATTTACCGTTTGGTTTAGGTCATCCTCGAGCCTAACAATTCTAACCTGTTTCATAGTGTAGATTTCTTCATTCTGGGTCTTTTAAACCCAATTTCCTTCCCATGGCGCAATTGAATAATAATGCTGATACATATAGGCCTACTACCTAGAATCTAGTTCTTTCAACCAAAAACTGTTAAGTTAGGTTAGAGGTGGGGTTTGGTATATTAACAGATGATATCAAGAACAAATAAGAAAATTATCAAGACTACGGCAGTGGGAAGAGAAATAGAGTTATATGGATATTGTTCCATGGCTTAATAAATCACGACTTATTCAATTTTTAAAATTTTATTTATAGTGAGCCTACTCTAAATCGCTTTTATTCTCAACATGATACCATTCTTCATCAACAGTTTGGTGGGGATGCACTTCAATCTGTATCACGATACATGATATCAAGGCAGGAGGAACATGACTACCTCAAAGAGTGAATAATAACACACTCGTGACTTGTCATGCACTGATGGCCGTATTTTTTAGTGTTGCTTTATATTACATCTCCCACTAGTCTGTCACATATATAATCCCTTCTCGGTCCAAGCGGTATCGCTTGATTAGTTATGTATCAACAAGTTCGTCCAGTACATCTATCCTATCACGAAAAGTTCTCAGGAGTGGGTGGAGCACTCCATGTTTACGTCCTTAGGACGAGTCTTAGCCGCCGCCCTGCTCGCTAGGACACCTCACACCCTGTCCTAGCCAAACCTCGAAATTAGGACGAGTCTTAGCGATTTAGGATGCGCTCGAAATGATTTAGGACGCCGGCCGCCATATTTAAGACTCGAGCGAGTCTAAGACGAATCCTAAATCTTTATAAGTATGGGCCCTGGTATCTAGCTAAATAAGTCTCTAACAATTTTTCTTCTTCATCTTTCCCTCCTATGCTTCACCCGGTTGGCTCCACAGCTGTCTCATCTATTTCTAAAGCTGAACTCTCTGCTCAAACAGTCAAACCTTTGCTAAAAATAAATAAATAATAATAATAAAAAAAAAAAAAAAAAAAAAAAAAAAAAAAAATAATATAATAAATAAATAAATAATAAAAAAAAAAGTGTTATTCACATTAACATGCCTTTGCCAAATTCTTCAAATGCATATAACCCCTTCACACCCAGATCTTTCCTTTGCTACATGAAATCGTCTGTTGTTAGCCATAATATTACGAACAGTGACTTAATATACCAAATTAGCTAGTGGGCAAGGATATTAAACAGGTCATATCTATAAAATATTGCTTAGATTCACAAAAAATTGTCTAATGGTAGTCATATTACAATGGAAATTACGTTCTGGGTCTCAAGGGGTTAACAATATTTACATGCGAGTGTACGCATGCACACAGAGGTAAACACACTGATGTAACCAAAAGACACATTTTGTGATTCAGTTTTAATCAGATATTTGTTTCACTTATTGTAATCTGTCAGCCAAATATTGTTCTTCATGAGGCATACGTACAGTTCAAGACAATAGTTTTTCTCCGGGTTCAATCTGGTGTCAGGCAATGTTACCGATGTCGAGAACATTGAGAACCTTCGCACATACTTGTAATAAACTGAACATAATAACTGGCTGTCTCAGCTGGATGGATGGATTGATTTAATGCCAAAAAAAGGTGAATGTGCCAGACCTCAGAGGTCATATGGCACTATGGCAAAGCATAAAAAGGGTCAGGGTTGTAGAGAAATAGCGAAACGGTGAGGGAAGGGGAAAGAACGGAATGTTACAGCAGGATGGTTAGATCAGATGTAGGATGTGGATTTGTTGGAGGAAGGAGGTTAAATTTTCCAGGGAGAAGGAGGGGGATTCCGGGAGAATGTCCGCAAGACAGGGAGGTCGGGAAAGGGAGGACAGACGAGGGAAGGAACTGGAACGGGCAGTAGTAAGATGTCTCAGCTGGAAATTACGCTATTTTCAGTAAGATTATTCATAGCAAAACTAACCTACTATGAATTAATTAAGAATATGATTTCTTGTTCAAAATTCTTCCGTGGAATTTTCAGTTTTACACAAGAAAAGATTTAGAGGAGCCAGTCACAATAAGATAAGATAAGATTTTCATCCTATCTAGACACTTTGCAAGTACCAACTACAAGGTTATTAACTATACAAAGCGCCGCCACGTCAGCACGAACTAGGCGGACTCGAACCGCTGACCGAATGCACAGGGACGCTGCACATTGCGAGCTCACGTCTCTACCAACCTTGCCACCTTGACGGGCTAGTCACAATAACATCCATGTTAAATCACGAGGCAAAACAGATATATTTTTCGTACCCGTGATAGAACTCAACTGTGTCGTCATAAGCTACGCCTCATCTTTGTAAAACAGCCTAAATACTTGTGAACAATATAGAAATACAGTATATGAGGCGCTTATTTCATAAAGTCGATAAGCACCATCAATAAAAAACTAAGAAAATGGCTTTAAAATGTTTCAATGTTCAAAAGAGATGATATTTTGAGCATTGAAACATTTTGAAGCCATTTTTTTAGTTTTTTATTGATGGTGCTTATCGACTTTCTGAAATAAGCGCCTCATATGTAATGTAGACAGGTGTTTGAGACAAAGAGTTATGTATCATGTACTTTACTATATTGTTTGTGCTTATAAGTAACAGAAAAAGTGACAAAGACCACATCTATAGTAATTGTGCTTAAACAAGTGACTCGTATAGTTAAACAAGTGACTCGTATAGTTAAACAAGTGACTCGTATAGTTAAACAAGTGACTCGTATAGTTAAACAAGTGACTCGTATAGTTAAACAAGTTACTCGTATAGTTAAACAAGTGACTCGTATAGTTAAACAAGTGACTCGTATAGTTAAACAAGTGACTCGTATAGTTAAACAAGTGACTCGTATGGTTAAACAAGTGACTCGTATAGTTAAACAAGTGACTCGTATAGTTAAACAAGTGACTCGTATAGTTAAACAAGTGACTCGTATAGTTAAACAAGTTACTCGTATAGTTAAACAAGTGACTCGCATAGTTAAACAAGTGACTCGTATAGTTAAACAAGTTACTCGTATAGTTAAACAAGTGACTCGTATAGTTAAACAAGTGACTCGCATAGTTAAACACGTTTCTCGTATAGTTAAACAAGTTACTTAAAACAAGTGACTCGTATAGTAAAACAAGTTACTTAAAACAAGTTACTCGTCTATTGGATAAGTTAATAAGAAGCACCACATTCTTTGGTTAAACACAAATTTCACAGAATATAGTTTTACTTTTACCAACATAAGAACATAAGAACATAAGAAAATAAGGAAGCTACAAGAGGCCGTGAGACCTACACGTGGTAGTTCCTGTGTAGTTCTTCATATTTGCCAGCTGATCACTTTTCATGGTGTGAGGTAGGTGGCCCCTTTCTGGCGTCTAGCAACACACACACACACACACACACACACACACACACACACAAGAGGTCGCTACACAAGAGGACATACCAAACAACTAGGACAAGGGAGATGCCTGAACAACATAAAGAAGTACAGCTTCCCTCATAGCAATGTAGAAGTTTGGAATAGACTAAATGAGGTGATATCGGCAAAGAATGTGTACCAGCTGAAAGAAAGACTGGATAAATGTAGATACGGAGACTGGACCACACGTGTGTAGCTCAGGCCCTGTAAAATACAACTAGGTAAATACACACACACACACACACACACATTGGTGACCTTCCATACCTGCTGAGCTGTGAGGTCAGGGCCGTATCTAGCCTTTTGGGGCCCTATGTGAAATGCTGTTTGGGGCCCTATTGTCTAAACCTATGGTGGGAGGATTGCAAGCCCTCTAAGGTGGTCCGGGGGCACGCCTTTAATATATAAATGCATCAATCTGGTGCACTTTAAGAGGAAAAGAGACTAGATTCTAGAAAATAAGCAATGATGGCAGCTTGGGGAGGCGGCGGCAGAGTGGTTAGCGTCTCCGAGTGGCGTTCTCGAAGACCCGAGTTCGATCCCGAGTGAGACCCATAAATCCACTTTAAATATTTCTGCACCGTCGAGTGGCCTAAGAACACCCACATGCCCTGCCCATTAACTCTACCTTTGATTGCGAGTGCATCGGAGGACACAGGGGGGCGGCATGAGCCTCTAATCACAGGCGTCACTATAACAATCCTGCCTCGGAAAAAAAGAAAGGGTTGGCGTCCCCTGGGTGACTTCGCGGGCCCTGTGCAACCTATGCATATAAGTACTAAGAAACTATACCCTGTGTGAGGTCATAACTCCTCTACTTAGCTCCTGTATATATTGTGCTAGTAATAAGTGTCACAGCATTTAAGAAGACATGTCATAATAGTCCGAGGATTTGAACATGCTATAATATTTTCAAAGGTGAGCAAGCGACATTGGGGAGCTGGTGTCCAGTGCAGAGGTGGCAAGAATTTGTGGCTTGAAGGTGCTGAGTACAGTGCTGAGAGTAAGGCGATGGAGGTGGTTTGGGCAAGTGAAGAGGAGAGAAGGTGGTGAGGCATTGGGAGAGCGTTAGAGTGGAAGTGCCAGGTGAGAGTAAGGCGATGGAGGTGTTTGTGGCACGTGAAGAGGAGAGGGGTGAGGCATTGGGAGAGCTGTTAGAGTGGAAGTGCCAGGTGAGAGTAAGGCGGAGGAGGTGGTTTGAGCACGTGAAGAGGAGAGAAGGTGGTGAGGCATTGGGAGAGCTGTTAGAGTGGATAGTGCCAGGTGAGAGTAAGGTAATTGAGGTGGTTTGGGCACGTGAAGAGGAGAGAAGGTGGTGAGGCATTGGGGAGAGCTGTTGGAGTAAAAGTGCAGGTGAGAGTAAGGCGATGGAGGTGGTTGGGCACGTGAAGAGGAGAGAAGGGGTGGGCATTGGGGAGAGCTGTTGGAGTAAAAGTGCCAGGTGAGAGTAAGGCGATGGAGGTGGTTTGGGCACGTGAAGAGGAGAGAAGGTGGTGAGGCATTGGGGAGAGCTGTTAGAGTGGAAGTGCCAGGTGAGAGTAAGGCGATGGAGGTGGTTTGGGCACGTGAAGAGGAGAGAAGGTGGTGAGGCATTGGGGAGAGCTGTTAGAGTGGAAGTGCCAGGTGAGAGTAAGGCGATGGAGGTGGTTTGGGCACGTGAAGAGGAGAGAAGGTGGTGAGGCATTGGGGAGAGCTGTTAGAGTGGAAGTGCCAGGTGAGAGTAAGCGATGGAGGTGGTTGGGCACGTGAAGAGGAGAGAAGGTGGTGAGGCATTGGGGAGAGCTGTTAGAGTGGAAGTGCCAGGTGAGAGTAAGGCGATGGAGGTGGTTTGGGCACGTGAAGAGGAGAGAAGGTGGTGAGGCATTGGGGAGAGCTGTTGGAGTGGAAATGCCAGGTGAGAGTAAGGCGATGGAGGTGGTTTGGGCACGTGAAGAGGAGAGAAGGGTGGTGAGGCATTGGGAGAGCTGTTAGAGTGGAAGTGCCAGGTGAGAGTAAGGCGATGGAGGTGGTTTGGGCACGTGAAGAGGAGAGAAGGTGGTGAGGCATTGGGGAGAGCTGTTGGAGTGGAAGTGCCAGGTGAGAGTAAGGCGATGGAGGTGGTTTGAGCACGTGAAGAGGAGAGAAGGTGGTGAGGCATTGGGGAGAGCTGTTAGAGTGGAAGTGCCAGCTGAAAGTAAGGCGATTGAGGTGGTTTGAGCACGTGAAGAGGAGAGAAGGTGGTGAGGCATTGGGGAGAGCTGTTAGAGTGGAAGTGTCAGGTGAGAGTAAGGCGATGGAGGTGGTTTGGGCACGTGAAGAGGAGAGAAGGTGGTGAGGCATTAAGGAGAGCTGTTAGAGTGGAAGTGCCAGTGAGAGTAAGGCGATGGAGGTGGTTTGGGCACGTGAAGAGGAGAGAAGGTGGTGAGGCATTGGGGAGAGCTGTTGGAGTGGAAGTGCCAGGTGAGAGTAAGGCGATGGAGGGTGGTTTGAGCACGTGAAGAGGAGAGAAGGTGGTGAGGCATTGGGGAGAGCTGTTAGAGTGGAAGTGCCAGCTGAAAGTAAGGCGATGGAGGTGGTTTGGGCACGTGAAGAGGAGAGAAGGTGGTGAGGCATTGGGGAGAGCTGTTGGAGTGGAAGTGCCAGGTCGCCGTCCACCGGGCAGGCCAAGGAAGACATGGAGGCAGTGTGTTGAAGAGGATCTGGCAGCATTGGGCATGGAAGAAGTTGAGGCAAGGGATAGAGATAGTTGGAAGCGTATCATCGGACGTCTAACCTGGTAAGATATTATAGGCAAAACTGATGTTAAACAGAAAGAAGAAGACAAGTGTTATTAAGTACTATATACAAGACTGGACAGAATCTGATGCTGGAAGTATTCTTACCAGACTTAAAATAAAATGCATCTTTATATTTCACTACTTGGGTTGACCATACATTAACCCCTTCACACCCAGATCTTTCCTTTGCTATAAAAAAATTGTATGTTGTCGAGCCATGAAATGATGAAAAGTAATTGAAAATACCAGATTTGTTAGTGGACAAGGATACTAAACAGGTCATATCTATAAAATATTGCTTATAATCACTAAAAATTGTCTAATGGTAGCTAAATTACAATGGGAATTACGTTCTGGGTCTCAAAGGGTTAATTCATATCATCATAAAGAAGGTTTTTAGTTATGCTGCTCATAATTCTTCTGTAAATCATATATTATTATAAAGATATTTGTTACTTGAATTATAAATACATCCTATATGCATGACTTAATGATACTTTGCATGTTTCTATATAATTGTGTGCACCTATAATGGTCATAAAGAAGTAGGAATATAAGTTATAAATAATATAAGACTCTTTCATCATCATAAACAGGAATCGTAAATACGGGGACTGGCATTCACTGACAAGATATCCCCCGAACTAAATTGGCCAATACCCCTTTCAATATCTCTTACTGTCTTCTTTTTAGGGATGGCAAACTGAGCAGGCGTTTTGTTACCATTTTTTTTGCCCTTGGCCAGTCTTTGTGATGTGAAAAAAGAAGAAAAAAAAAAGACACTTTCTTCACAAGTCAAAGAAATAGCCTAAAAAAAAAAAAAAAAAAAAAAAAAAAAAACAATTTCCTCACAAGTTCAAAGAAATAGCCTCAGAAGACACTCCTTTCTTAGTACTTAACCCTTCACGCCCAGATCTTTCCTTTGTTATATAAAATCATCTGTTGTCAGCCATAAAATTACGAATTATAACTTAAAGTACCAAATCAACTAGTGGACAAGGATACTAAACAGGTCATATCTATTAAAAACATGGCATGAATTAATTAAAATTGTCTAATGGTATCCAAATTACAATGGAAATTACGTTATGGGTCTCAAGAGGTTAAGCAGTATTTAACCCCTTCACGCCCAGATCTTTCCTTGGCTATAAAAAATCATGTTGTCGAGCCGTAAAATCACGAAAAATCACTTAATATACCAAATGAGTTAGTGGACAAGGATACTAAACAGGTCATATCTATAAAATATTACTTGCATTCACTAAAAAATCGTCTCGTGGTAGTCATATTACAATGGAAATTACGTTCTGGGTCTCACGGGGTTAAGCAGTATCTAATATCACTTAAATTGCACCTTCACACCGGGCCATAGGTAATCATCACAGGTCTGGGTCTCTTATAAAAGGCTCTCTCCCTTGGTAAGCCACTCACCACCAGGGAATGGATGGACTGCAGAGGATAGATAGCTTTGCGGACTTGAGCGTTAGTTGGCCTTGGTGGCGGGCTGCGTGGAGTACATAGCGTCTAGGTAACACCAGGCAATCTCGTCCACCAGACTGCGGTCGGGAATGCTCTGTGCCATCCCGTACATGGCAGCCTGCGGGAGGGAGAGAGAGGAGGGGGGGTAAGGATGAGGAGGTGGGGAGGAGCCTTCAACTTTACTATTCTTATATATGTAGTAATCAGGGTAGAACAAGAAGTGACGGATTCAGACAACTGAGTCCATGCCAATGAGAACGCTAGATTAATGGTATGCATGTGTAATGGAAGGGATGTGTGTTAACAGTATATGTACATTTTATGAACAAAAATATGATAGTTTATGATAGTAATGATAATATGACAGTATGATAGATATGTTCTACTTACGATTCTACTGGTTTAATTTTTTTTTTTTATCTACATCCATCTTTCATCCCCATCCATGAAATTATCCAGCCTCCTTTTAAAGCTCCCTATTGACTCCGCACTAACTACCTGTCTACTGAGTCCATTCCATATCATTTACCACCCTATTTGTGAACCAGTTACTCTCTATTTCCTTTTAAAATCTATGTATTGCTGAAAAATAATTAAAAAAATACCAGTTTGTCTATGGAATTTTTTTTTTTTTTTTTCTTATAAATTTTAATATTCTGACGATTTTTTTTCTGTTGTTGTTATGCTTGCTAGATTATTCTTGTTCTCTTTAAGTTACTATATCTAGCTATCTATTTGTGAACCAGTTACTCCCTCTTTCTATTCCCATGTTTTATACTCACACTCCCACCAGTTTCTTTAGGAGGGTTCTTGAGAATGTCGTCACAGATTTCCGTTATGTCAGACACGAAGCGATCGGCCACGCCGGGATGTGTGTGCAGCACCGTGCAGGCCAGGTGGATGCTGCAAAAAACAACAATAATAATAATAATAAAAACAACATAAGAAAATATCATGTACTATTAATAATTGTAAAAAAAAAATTCTCATACAATCTGGCTTCTCTTTCTGATATTTCTTTCATTTTTCATTTCTTTTCATCTTTCTCTTTTCTCATATCAATCTACAACCAGCCAGGTGGATGCTGAAAAAACAATACAAATATAATAGTAATAATAATAGGTAATGTAGGTACCATTAATTGTAAAAAAAAAAATTATCCTACAATCTGGCTTTCGCTTAACCCCTTCACGCCCAGATCTTTCCTTGGCTATAAAAAATGATCTGTTGTTAGCCATTAAATAACGAAAAGTAACTAAATATACCAAATTAGCTAGTGGACAAGGATACTAAACAGGTCTTAGCTATAAAATATTGCTTATATTCACTAAAAATTGTTTAATGATACCCAAATTACAATGGAAATTACGTTCTGGGTGTCAAGGGGTTAAATGCACTGCATCTGATGTCCTACACACCCTTCTCTGCTCCTTCAATACACACCTTGATGGGAACTGCAGAGCATTAAGATTCCAGCCCCTTTTGGTCATGCGGTCGGACACAATGTAGATGTTGAACTCCTTTGACCCGAGGGCGACCACAGACACGTCAGGTTTGCCGTACACAAAGATGCCGGGGATCTTGCGACATCTGTTGGGAGATAATTGAAAGAGCTGATACGATGCCTCAAGGACAAATGTAGAGGATAAGCTTAGCAAATATTTATATATACATTTACTTATATGCAAATTTATATAGCAAATTTTGTAGACAGCTGCCTTATTGTCCTCACTACATACATTTTATAGAATTGGTACTCAAGATCTCATAGTTAAGGGAATTACATACGTACATATGTGCAGATGTATTAAAAAAAAAATTATTTACTGTCCCCTGCGAACTAACTAACTAACTAACTGTCTAACTGGTCAGGGCTGTCCCTTGCTACTGGTAACCTGTAACCCAGTACAACCAGCCACATGGTCGCATCGTTGGCGACTAAACCGGCTCCCCCACTGGTTCTAGCAGTGAGGAGGCTGTGCTGGACACCCAGATGGACTAAAAATAAAACCATCTTTAAGGGCAGGTGAACTCACTATTGAGTCCATGGCCATCCAGCCCCAGCTAGGGGTGAAGTGGGCAGCCTGGGGTTAATCCCTACAGGGGGTTCTGCGTCCCTGGCCACGGCAAGCAGTAAGGCCAATCAATCCCTGACATAGATTGGTTGGGGAGGGGTTTGCACCCCCACCCCGTAAACCACCCAGGCAGGTGGGGCTCGTTAGCCATGGTAGGCAGTCCACCCAGGCCCTCGGCTGAACACTACGGTTGCCTCTCAGGAAGAGAATTCGGGGCATATAACGCATGCCAGAAATATTTATGATGAACGCCGACAATAAAATTGGAAGCGTATCATCGACTGTCTAGCTCTAACTTCCTATGGGAAATCTGACGTTAAAGCGGAAGAGAGAGCGAGAGATATGCAGAATCTTTTTGCATATCTCAACACAATACGTTTCCTCACCTTTCCTCTATCTCCCTGGTCGTCTGTATGATCTTGGCGGTGTGCTGCACATAACCCTGGTGGCCGTGATACACCAGTGCTGCCCAACACGCTGCCACAATGCCTGCACACACACACACAGAAAAAGAACAGTGAAATTATACATGCCAAAAGTATTCATGTTTTTAAACCGAGGTCCGTTAAATCGAGGGTCGACTGTAAACACATGGTAACACAGGTAAATACATATATACACGTACAGTTCAATTGACATTCCTATCCAAAATAGGATATAATATATGAATATATGAATTATAATATATGAATATAATATATATACTATCCTTGTGTGCCACCCACCTCCCGACCTGGAGCCCCCGATGGTGGCGGTGGCGTAGATGCCGCCCGGCCAGTCCGGCGTCACAAAGAACTGGTGGTGGCGCCAGCTGCTGTTGCGGTACATGATCACCGAGGAACCTTTGGGGGCGTAGCCGTACTGCAGGGTCGAAACAACACATTACAAGAGTTAGTCAGATAGTTGATAGGAAGAGTTATAGATAGTAGTTCATCTTTTCACTTAAAAATAACAAAAATAAAATAACACAGCTACTATAATTCCTATATTTCTGCTATAATCAGGGAGTACTGCAGGGTCGAAACAACACATTACAAGAGTTATTATAGAAACATGTCTGGAAACACCTTGAAAACATAACAACATAAGAAAATAAGGAAGCTACAGAACACAACAGTACAAATACATACAAAGACGAAACAACACGATACAAGTTATTCAGATAGTTGATAGATAGAGTTATAGATAGTAGTTCATCTTTTGACTTATACAACTACTATAATCAGGGAGTACTGCACGGTCGAAACAACACATTACAAGAGTTATTATAGAAGCATGTCTGGAAACACTTTGAAAACATTCCTTGTGCACATGAGAAACACAGAATATGATATCTTTCCAAATGTATCCACTACTTATGCAACTATAATAATAAAGATTATAAATAACATATAAAAATATAGTTAACAATAGGGGAGGCAGTAGCAGAGTGGTTAGCGTCTCCGAGTGGCGTTCTCGGGACTAGAGTTCGATACCAAAGAGGGCTTGTAAAATCTACTTTAAATCTTTCTCTGCCACCGTCGAGTGGCCTAAGAACATCCACATGCTGCCCATTAACTCTACCATTGATTGCGAGTGCATGGGAGGACACAGGGGGGCGGCATGAGCCTCTAATCACAGGCGTCACTATAACAATCCTGCCTGCACCACCACGGGCAAGGGCCAACCATCACAGCCCTCAAGTGAGCCTCCAGAGCCTACCATCCCACCCCTGGAGCTCACTGCCTACACGCGCTATAGGCCAAGATGTAAAAAAAAAAAAATAATAATAATTCCTTTATTTCCACTATAATCAGGAAGTATTGATATAGTATTGATAAGCTTAACATACACACTTTAGCTTGAGTCACATGTATTGATAAGCTTAACATACACACTTTAGCTGAGTCACATGTATTGATAAGCTTAACATACACACTTTAGCTTGAGTCACATGTATTGATAAGCTTAACATACACACTTAAGCTGAGTCACATGGAGAGATAAGCTTAACACACACACTTTAGCTTGAGTCACATGTATTGATAAGCTTAACATACACACTTTAGCTGAGTCACATGGAGAGATAAGCTTAACACACACACTTTAGCTTGAGTCACATGTATTGATAAGCTTAACATACACACTTTAGCTGAGTCACATGGAGAGGTAAGCTTAACACACACTTTAGCTTTCGTCACATGCAGAAATAACCTCACAGAGAAAGAGCTAAGATATGATAAGCTAATAAGATAAAGATAATAATAGTAATAAGATAAGTAGATAAGTTTAACACACACACTTTACCTTATGTGTGTCGGCTGATATGCTGGTGACACCCTTGACCCTGAAGTCGAAGGGCGGGAGAGGGTAGCCGGCCTGGTCCATGAAGGCGATAAGGAAGCCCCCTAAGCAGGCATCCACGTGGACTGGCAGGTTGTACTCCACCCCAAGGGCTCCCACCTCCTCCACCGGGTCTATCACTCCATGGGGGAACTGAGGCGCTGAGGCAACCAGCTGTAACATTGATAAGAACATAAGAACATTAGGAAGCTAAGAACATAAGGAAGCTAAGAACATAAGAACATAAGGAACTGAGGCACTGAGGCAACGAGCTGTAACATTGATTAGAACATAAGAACATTAGAAAGCTAAGAACATAAGGAAGCTAAGAACATAAGAACATAAGGAACTGAGGCGCTGAGGCAATGAGCTGTAACATTGATAAGAATATTAACCCCTTCACGCCCAGATTTTCCTTTGCTATAAAAAAATGTATATTGTCGAGCCATGAAATTACGAAAAATAACTGAATATACCAAATTAGTTAGTGGACAAGGATATTAAACAGGTCATAGCTATAAAACATTGCTTATATTCACTAAAAATCGTCTAATGGCGCACAAATTACAATGGAAATTACGTTCTGGGGCTCAAGGGGCTAACACTACCTACATCCACTTTTCATCCCCATCCATGAATTTATCCAGATCCCTTTTAAAGATCCCTAATGACTGCACTAACTACCTGACGACCGAGTCCATTCCAAACATTCACCACCCTATTTGTGAACCAGTTACCAGTTTTTCCCCTATAAATCTATGCTTTTCCAGCTTGAATCCGTTACTTCTTGTTCTAAATTTGAGAAGAAAATTACGAAAAGTAACTGAATATACCAAATTAGTTAGTGGACAAGGATACTAAACAGGTCATATCTATAAAATATTGCTTATAGTCACTATAAATTGTCTAATGGTACCCAAATTACAATGGAAATTATACGTTCTGGGCCTCAAGGGGTTAAATTTGAGAAGAAAAGACAGCCTACTCTTCCCTATGGCAGTGATAGTTTCTGTGTCTCAGTGTAGTAAACAGCTGGTTGTATTGTTGGTGCTTCACGTTGCTGGTTTAGGGTTTCACTATTGGCGCCGCGAGGTTAATACACACCAGTGCATCTTTTAAGCAAATCTTACTGGGCGACATTCTTTGGATATCCAGAAAGGTAGTAAGCTTAATAACTGTTGAATCATAGTTTTTTGGATACATCAACTTCACTCTTTTGTATGTTGTGTATAAATAAAGATCCTATGCAGTAATAAGATGCACTTCTGGATCTAACACACACAGATATGATGAACCATTGAATCCAGGAAGGTGTTTATGAACACATATCTTGTCGCCCAGTAGCTTAAAATTGTTCTTACTGGGCGACAGTTTTTCATCACTGGGAGACATTTTGGTCGCCCAGTTATCATGTAAAAAAACGCACTGATACACACTGTTAAGATGGAGCTCTCATGGTCTCGGAGGTAGTCAGGACCGAGCCACCACTGTATACACACCAATACAACAGAACCTGGCCTGGGCTAATTCCTACCGTCTCTCTGGACTCTACTACTCTACGGATATTACACTCACCATACAAGTTCTGCTATTAATCATCTTCCTCATGGCACGCATGTCGACTTTCATGGTCTTGGCATCTAGTGGGACGTGTCTGATGCCGATGGCCAGCAGGAAACAGGCTGGAAAGATATAATGGGAACTCATACACATGGAATGGAAGGACAGGTAGCTGGAAAGATATAATGGGAGTACCATACACATAAGAACATAAGAACATAAGAAAGTAAGGAAGCTACAAGAGGCCGTGAGACCTACACGAGGTAGTTCCTGTTACCTAACTCTACCTATATCCACCTCTCTTCCCCATCCATGAATTTATCCAGACTCCTTTTAAAGACCCCAATAGACTCCGCATTGACCACCTGACGACTTAGTCCATGCCAGTTAGACCTTCCAGCTATTTCCTCCTCAATCCATGCCAGTTAGACCTTCCAGCTATTTCCTCCTCAATCCATGCCAGTTAGACCTTCCAGCTATTTCCTCCTCAATCCAGCCAGTTAGACCTTCCAGCTATTTCCTCCTCAATCCATGCCAGTTAGACCTTCCAGCTATTTCCTCCTCAATCCATGCCAGTTAGACCTTCCAGCTATTTCCTCCTCAATCCATGCCAGTTAGACCTTCCAGCTATTTCCTCCTCAATCCATGCCAGTTAGACCTTCCAGCTATTTCCTCCTCAATCCATGCCAGTTAGACCTTCCAGCTATTTCCTCCTCAATCCATGCCAGTTAGACCTTCCAGCTATTTCCTCCTCAGTCCTAACATGTATTCCAGGATAGATGGAAATAGCCCCACATGCAATACAAGGAAAGAGATTGAATAACACAGAATAATTGAGGAAAAAATGTTACTAATCTGGTAAACACAAAGACAAAGACTCCAATACAAATAAAAGAAGCACCAAAATGACTATTAAAATTACTATTAAGACTATTCGACTATAAAAAAAAACTATTAGACCATTAAAAGCTAGTATTCCAGTTTGACGCCGCATTCACTTTGGTGGACGAAACAATTTTTTTCTGGTGAGTTTTGATGCGCTTTGAATTAATCTGCTAACCGTTTCAGTCGCAAATAATTTTTTTTTTTTTTTTTTTTCCCCTAGGTATGTAAATGTTAGGTTAGGTAAATGTTAGGTTTTAGTTTGTAGGTGAATGGTATGTGTACAGGCATCTGCTTACCCTTATCAAAGGCGGCGTGGGCGGAAACAGGCACCAGGATCTCGGGTTTTTTAATGCCGCGTACATTGATGGCGTAATCCCTGTATGCCTTGACGGCCATGACAATGCTC
>JACEEZ010000402.1:7500-10745 GCA_016584305.1 Chionoecetes opilio
CCCCTCACATGCCCCCCCCCCCCCCCCCCCCACACACTTACATACATCTCTCCCCAAGAAAGTTATTCCAACAGAGCATTGCCGGTGTCGCGGCCCCTCTCTCCTTCTCTCTCTCTCTCTCTCTCTCTCTCTCTCTCTCTCTCTCTCTTCTCTGTCTTTTCTCTTCTTTTGTCTTGTCTGTCTGTCTGTCTGTGTCTTGCTCTGTCTGTCTGTCTCTTTTCGTCTGTTCTGTCTGGTTTTTCTGTCTGTCTGTCTTTGTCTCTCTTTTCTTCTCTGTCTCTCTCTCTCTCTCTCTCTCTCTCTCTCTCTCTCTCTCTCTCTCTCTCTCTCTCTCTCTCTCTCTCTCTCTCTCTCTCTCTCTCAACAGTCCAGGGATGTCTCCCGAAGCCTTAAGGCCGATTTTCTAAACATGGACTTGGCCTAACCAAAGACTACCCATGGCTTTAGACAGACACCTAAGACTACCCATGGCTTTAGACAGACACCAAAGACTACCCATGGCTTTAGACAGACACCTAAGACTACCCATGGCTTTAGACAGACACCTAAGACTACCCATGGCTTTAGACAGACACCTAAGACTACCCGTGGCTTTAGACAGACACCAAAGACTCCCCGTGGCTTTAGACAGACACCTAAGACTCCCCGTGGCTTTAGACAGACACCTAAGACTACCCATGGCTTTAGACAGACACCTAAGATCCCCATGGCTTTAGACAGACACCTAAGACTAACCCATGGCTTTAGACAGACACCTAAGACTACCCATGGCTTTAGACAGACACCTAAGACTGACCATGGCTTTAGACAGACACCTAAGACTACCCATGGCTTTAGACAGACACCTAAGACTACCCGTGGCTTTAGACAGACACCTAAGACTACCCGTGGCTTTAGACAGACACCTAAGACTACCCATGGCTTTAGACAGACACCTAAGACTACCCATGGCTTTAGACAGACACCTAAGACTACCATGGCTTTAGACAGACACCAAAGACTAACCATGGCTTTAGACAGACACCAAAGACTACCATGGCTTTAGACAGACACCTAAGACTACCCATGGCTTTAGACAGACACCTAAGACTACCATGGCTTTAGACAGACACCTAAGACTACCCCGGCTTTAGACAGACACCTAAGACTCCCCATGGCTTTAGACAGACACCTAAGATACCATGGCTTTAGACAGACACCTAAGGGGACTGACCATGGCTTTAGACAGACACCAAAGACTACCCATGGCTTTAGACAGACACCTAAGACTACCATGGCTTTAGACAGACACCTAAGATACCCATGGCTTTAGACAGGACACCTAAGACTACCCTGGCTTTAGACAGACCCCTAAGACTCCCCTGGCTTTAGACAGACACCTAAGACTGACCATGGCTTTAGACAGACACCAAAGACTACCCATGGCTTTAGACAGACACCTAAGACTACCCATGGCTTTAGACAGACACCAAAGACTACCCATGGCTTTAGACAGACACCTAAGACTACCCATGGCTTTAGACAGACACCTAAGACTACCCATGGCTTTAGACAGACACCTAAGACTACCCATGGCTTTAGACAGACACCTAAGACTACCCATGGCTTTAGACAGACACCTAAGACTGACCATGGCTTTAGACAGACACCTAAGACTACCCATGGCTTTAGACAGACACCTAAGACTGACCATGGCTTTAGACAGACACCAAAGACTGACCATGGCTTTAGACAGACACCTAAGACTGACCATGGCTTTAGACAGACACCTAAGACTACCCATGGCTTTAGACAGACACCTAAGACTACCCATGGCTTTAGACAGACACCTAAGACTAACCATGGCTTTAGACAGACACCTAAGACTACCCATGGCTTTAGACAGACACCTAAGAGATACCCATGGCTTTAGACAGACACCTAAGACTACCCATGGCTTTAGACGGGACACCAAAGACTACCCATGGCTTTAGACAGACCCCTAAGACTACCATGGCTTTAGACAGACACCTAAGACTACCCATGGCTTAGACAGACACCTAAAGACTAACCCAAAAAGTCGGCTTTAGACAGACACCTAAGACTACCCATGGCTTTAGACAGACACCTAAGACTACCCATGGCTTTAGACAGACACCAAGACTACCCATGGCTTTAGACAGACATTTAAGCTTTGTAACCATGTGTCCAGGGGTGTTTAGTCTCAGATTGGAATGGCTAGACACTCACTACCCTCTCCAACATCCAAGGCTAATGATATTATACCCCGGACAAATGTTTAAAGCACTGAAATGTCTGTCTGAAGCCATGGTAGTAGTGGTGGTGGTGGTGGTAGTAGTAGAAGTAGTAGTAGTGGTAGTAGTAGTGGTGGTAGTAGTAGTAGTAGTAGTAGTAGTAGTGGTTAGTCTTAGGCTAGCCAATGTCCAGGTTTAAAAAATCGGCCCTTAGAGTCGTTTGGGTTCTAAGAAGGTAAGTCAAGTTAAGTCACAAGTCAGAGTTAAGGACTTACGGCTAGCGGGACAATAGTGTTATCAATGAAATAATGTAAACATCGGAAAAACGCAGATTATAAAGGGTGAACAGGTGCTGTAGAGAGAGGAGAGTAGAGAGTGAGAGAGAGAGAGGAGAGAGAGAGAGAGAAGAGAGAGAAGAGAGAGAGAGAGAGAGAGAGAGAGAGAAAAAATAGGACAGACAGACAGAGATACAGACAGACATTGTAGAGAGTGACAGAGACAGAGAGAGAAGGGGACAAGACAGACAGACAGAGAAAATGAGATAGAAGGAGAGAGAGAGAGAGGAGAGAGAGAGAGAGAGAGAGAGAGAGAGAGAGAGAGAGAGAGAGAGAGAGAGAGAGAGAGAGAGAGAGAGAGAGGAGAGAGAGAGAGGGAGGAGAGAGAGAGAGAGAGAGAGAGAGAAGAGAGAGAGAGAGAGAGAGAGAGAGGGGAGAGAGGAAGAAAAGGGGAGGAGAGAGAAAAAATAGAGAGAAGACGAGAGTCAGAAGAAGAAGAGATACAAAAGACAAAAGAGATACAGACGAGACAGAGAGAGTGAGAGAAGAGAGAGAGAAGACGAAGAGAAGAGAACAGACAGGGAGACAGAGTAAAAAGAAGAGAGTGCAGAGACAGAGAGAGAGAGCGACAGACGAGAAAGGAGAGGAGAGAGAGAGAGAGAGAGGAAAAGAGAGAGAGAGGGAGAGAGAGAGAGAGGGGAGAGGAGGGGAGAGAGAGAGGAGGGGGAGGGGGAAA
>JACEEZ010000403.1:0-10005 GCA_016584305.1 Chionoecetes opilio
CTTTCAAAACAACCATTTTGATTGTTTCGATTGCCCGACTCTCGGTTCGATCGCCCCACACAAGCTGAAATGTCACCCACAAAAAACTAGTGTTCATTCAGTCCTCTACCAACTCAGACAGCATACACACCAAGGTCCTTTAAAAGTACAAATTATATTTTTTTTATTAGTTAGTAATTTTAGAAAATATAGGAATATTTTATTGTTTCTTAAAATTAATTTTTTAGATATTCGCTTTTTAGCATTACAATATATTAAATTTTAACTATTTTTACCCTGATGATGCCAAGTCCCTTGGCGAAACGTTGCATAAAAAACCCCCAAAGTATACCGAGTGTCTCTGTCACCATGAAAAAATCATGAAAATATATATATAATTAATATATATATATATATATATATATATAATATATATATATATATATATATATAATATATATATATATATATATATATATATATATATATATATAATAAGGCTTTATTTGCCCATGCCCTTGGAAGAAAAAATTTTATTTATTTAAGTCCGCCCACTTATTTTTTACTCTTTTGCGTGCATAGAAAACTGAGCAGATACACCCCGGGCAGCGAATTTTACTCTTTTCCTGTAAAGTTTTACAGTCGTGGGTGTGAGTGGTGGTTTCAAGACCCCCTGGCCAATCAGATCGCGCGCATGAAAAAATCTTATCAAAACTCCTCCCGTAAATGTTTCTCTTTTCCTTTAATTCTCATCCAATTAACCATTCATTACTTGTGCACGACATGCAAAGGTTACTGTATTTAATTAAGGTAGGTAAGGAGTAGTAAGGAGTAGAGTAGGTGACTTTTAAAACAGGTAAGAAGTCACAAATTTTAAAAATTTTTCCAGCGACGTCTGGGAAAAAATTTCCCAATCCCTCGAATTTTTCAATGTGTCCGAACTTCGTTGATGCTTGCTGGCTTAGCACCAAAATGGTGTATTATTGCTATAGTATAGTCAAATACTTAAATATATTCATGAGTGATATTACATTGCAATAGAAATGTATAAATTTTGGTATATATGTTATATCACACAAAAAGAAAGCCTTTTAGAGAACCTATCGCAGGGCACGAATACGAACATTTTATCAGTCTGATTCAGCTTCAACACGGTAGGAAGGTCTCTGTGTGTAACCCACGGGCCACTGTTTGCGGTTTTGGGAGGTTGGTTATCCAGAAAGTTGTGTTCCACCACACACCCACCACCACCCAGGCACCACCCGCCCACCACCACCCACCCACCTACCACCCGCCCACCACACACCCATCACACACCCACCACCACACGCCCCTCACCCATCCGCCCACCACCCCACCCACCCACCAACACGCCATCACCCATCCGCCCACCACACACCCACCACACACCCACCCACCACACGCCCATCACACATCCGCCCACCACACACCACCCACCACACGCCCATCACCCATTTCCCCCCACCACACACCCACCCACCAACGCCCATCATACATCCGCCCACCACACACCCACCCACCACACGCCCATCACACATCCGCCCACCACACACCCACCCACCACACGCCCATCATACATCCGCCCCACCACACACCACCCAACCACAGTCCATCACACACCCGCCCACCACACACCCCCCCATGGATGTTAAACGGGGGAGATGCACTGGAGGATGAATCACAACCAGCATTCATCTAGGTTTAGGCAAAAAATAATTGGTGAAAACGTAGATGTAGGTACACGTAGCCTACATACGTACAGGTCCATGAAAGCATTAAACATCCTCGACGCACATCGTGAAATGGGCTGTGTAGCAAAAAGATATTAAATAACAGTTTCATAGCGCCCTAAACATTTCAGGGTTAATATCAATAAGTCCATCTATAGAGTTAGAAAAACAATGCTAGGCCATTCTAAGAGCTCAAAACAATTAGATACGAGTGTAATACAGACAATCACGCTACTACTCTTTGCTGTGCCTTCAATAATGTCAACCTTAACGATATTCCTTTAGCCTCTGTAAGAGGTAATGAAGTGTACGACACTTTTACTCTCGGCAACATCAAGAAAGAGCTTTGGCAGCGCTACAATCGTATTTTTTGATGGCAAGCAAGGGCGGAGCTTAAATAAGTATAATTTACTCCGGAAGGACATACAAAATACGCCTATATAAAATAAATATATATATATATATATATATATATAAAATTTTTAATATATATATATATAAAATATATAATATATATATATATAATATATATATTATAAAATATATATATATAATATATATATATATATATAAAATATATTTATAATATATATATATTAATAAAATATATATACGTAGTGTCCGGGCCCTTAAAGGGGCTTTCTGCGGGGGATTTTTGTCAAGTTGAGGGGTTTTTCTGCGGGGATCCTGATTGCAACCGAAAAATTTTTTGGTTGCTCAAATTTCGATCCCTATTCAAACCCTCCAGGGAAGATGATTGCCGCCCCAATCATTTGTTTGGAAATTTAAATTTAACAAAAAAATAAAAATTTTTAACACAACCTTTTTTTTAAGGATCCTTTCAAAACACGTTAAACTGAAAAAACTCCCAAAAAATTGGTAAAAAACAAAAAAAAAACTTACCAACACACAAAAACCCCCCTCCAATAAAAATTTTTATTTGCCTTTTTTTAAAAAGGGAGCCTTTAGGGCTCAGAAAGTCCCTTATTTTGGGAGAATTTGGGGGGCCTGGGGGAAGGGGGGAAAAGCCCCCCTGCTATACGCCCCCGGCCCATTGGGGAAAAAAAAATTGGGAAAAATGGTTTGATGCATCCCCCAAGGAGGGTAACCCAAATTTTTAAATTCCTCAAAATCGAACTCAACTTCTAGGATTTTTTAAAAACCCCCAAAAAACCCCAATTTTTCCGGGTTTGGTTTTACAAGTCTCTTTTGGGTTTTCAATTTTTAAAAAACCTTAAAAAACCCTGTTTACTTGGTTTAATAATCCCCTTAAAATTTGAAAAAAAATTGAAAGAGTTTGCCAGGCCCTTAAAAAAATTTTTATTAAAGCAAGGGGTAAAAATTTTTATAAAAATTTTACTAAAGGAACCCCCCTCCCCTTTCTTTTTTTTTTTTTTAATGTTTTTTTTTAATAAAAAAAAAAAAAATGTTTATTAAATAAAACCCCCTAAAAAAGATTATTATTAAAGATTATATTTTTATATTTAAAATAAAAATTTCTAGTTTCTGTTACCTTTCGGATTTTTAAAAAGGGGGTTTTTCCATCGAAAAAGGGTTTCTTTGTTTTTTCCAAACTATGAACCCCCCATCCATTTATAAAGTGGGGGGCCCCCCAATTTTTTTGGTTGCAATCGAAAAATTTTTTCCCCTTTAAAAGCTTAAACACCCACACAAAGTGGGGGAACCCCTTTTTTGTACAAATCCATTTTAGCAATCAAAAAATTTTTTTCCCCCTTGGGAACGGCCCCTACAACTTGTTTTCCCGCTGTAAGGGTCTTGTTTTCTTCCCTTTTTGGGGAAAGGGGGACCCAGGGTTTTCCCTTTGTTAACTATTACAACAGGGGTTGGGTTTTTAATCCCCCGGGCTTGAAAATAGGTGAAAAAAAGTAGGGTTTCCCGGGGGCCCCCACCATTTTTCCCCCCCTTTTTTGGGGAAGGGGAATCAAAAAAAAAATTGAAAACAAAAAAAACCCCTTCGGGGAAAAACCAACTATGTTTTACGGGATAAAAAAAAAAAGGAACCCCCCCAACCCCCTTTTCCCTTAAAAGTTGAAAAAAATTAATTTTTTCTTAAAAAAAATTAAAAAATCAACTTAAAAACAAAAACCCCCTTTAAACACTTTTCCCTTTTGTAAAAGAGAAATAACAGGGCATTATTTTTATTTTTTAAATATTATATTTTTTAAGAAATTTTTTTTGTCGTAAACCCCAACTGTTTGCCCCCTTGTAAAAAAAATTAAAAATTTAAAAAAAATAAAAATAAAATAAAAATAATAAATAAAAATAAAAAAAAAAAAAAAATAATAAAATAATTTAAATACCTGCCTTTAAACCAAAATTCCCCCTTTATTTTGGGGGGGGGGAAAAATTTTGTGATTTAAAATGAAAGGCTAAAAAAAAATAATTTTTTAAATATTATTAAATAAAAAAATTAATAATATAAAAAAATTGTTAAAATTTTAACCAAAAATGGTTTGATTTTTGTTATTTTTAAAAATTTTTTTTCTCCCTTTTTTTCCTAAGATATTTTTTTTTATGGTATTTAAATTTTTCAAATTATTTTAAAATTTTTAAAAATTTTTTAATCAAAAATCCCCTATTAATTATTATTTTAAATTTAAAAAATTTTTTTGGGGGGTTTATTAAAATTAAAACTTAAAAAATATATTAAAAATTTAAAAATTTAATGAAAATTCCCATTTTTAAAAATTTTAAAATATGAAATAATAAATTTTATTTATTATAAATATATATTTATATATATATATTTTTTAATAAAAAATTTTTTTAAAAAAATTTTCTAAAATATTTTAAAAATAAATTTAAAATTTTTTTGGGAAAACTCAAATTTTTTTGGAAAAATGGTATTAAAAACATAGATCAATTTCTAAAAAAAACGTTTAAAATGGTTTAAATATACAATGTAAAAAACCCAAACCAAAAAAGAAACCCCTTTCTCCAAAAACCCAGAATTTTTCCGGTTCTTTTCTTTGGGGCAATTTTCCTTGGGTCCCAAGGGGCCCTTATTTGGGAAAACCCCTTTTCCCCCAAAAAAAAATTGGCATGGGGGGGTGGGGGGGCCCCCCCCCGCCCCCCCAAATTTTTGGAAAAATCAAATGTAATAAAAATTATTTGATGCCCCGCCCCAACGCAGGAAATCTTAAAAGCAAAAAGTTCCCATTTCCCAGGGCCCAAACTTTGGGGGTTTCTTATAAAGAAAAAACCCTTTTAAGCTTTTTTCCAGGGCTTATTTTTAAAAAATATCATTTTATGTTAAAAATTGGGGCCTTTGAAAAACGGCCTTTCTTGGCTTCTCAGGGAAAATTTGCAAAAATAGAAAGAAACCCCCTTTTGTCCATCCTTAAAAATTTTTTCTTTAAAATTTCGGAAAGGGGGTGTCCTTTTTCCTTCCGGGTTTGTAATTTTTTCCGCCATGAGTCCGCGGGGCCATTTTTGTTTTAATGTTTCTGGGGGGAAAAAAAAAGAAAAACATTTTTTCCAACGGGAGTTAAAAAGGAGTTTCCCATTCCCAAAAATTCCCATTTGATTTCTTCTTGGCAGTAAAAACTTCAATTTTTTCCTTTTCAAAGGAAAGGTTCCGGTTTTTTCCTTTATGAAAACCTTTTTTTTTTAATTTGAAACCCCACCACTCTATCATAAGTGGGGAACTCACCAAGTTTTTCCCATGGGTGGTAAACATCAAGCAACAGAGTTTGGTGTTCCTTTTGAAGAAAGCTTAAAATTTCTTTTTATGCCAGACGAAACGGGGGAGAGAACTCCTTCTTGTAGCAAATTTCCCACCCCCTTGAGAAAGATCCAAGGATTTCACTTTTCTCCTTGGTAGATTAGGCCCTAGAAAGGGCCCATGTAGCATTTCCCCGACTGATGAATTGGGCTCTCTTTTTGCTGCCATTTCAAAAGTTTACGGGGATTACCCTTCCTTTTTCGAATCTGTTTCACTTATAGCATTTGAAATTGGAACTTTTGGAAACTGGGAGACCGGGGCGGTTGCAATCGGGCCCCCGCAAAAACGCCGGGGCGCGGCGGCCAGCCCACTCAGCTGTTCATCCTTCTTTTTGGGATAAGGAATACAAAGGAAGAACAGATTGACAAAATAATGAAAAAAACCCCAGGCTTCTGTGTGAAAATTTTTCTACACATAGTTCTCGTGTTAGGAAAAAGAATAGAAAATTTTGAAGGCTCCTCCCCACCACTCCCTAAAAAGTGAGAAAAATTAAATCTTTTCTAAAAAAAAATATAAAAAAATCAAGCTAATAAAAAACCACTGAAGCCCCAAAACTATGTGACTGACTAAAAGAATAACAATTTAGTCAACGGGAGAAAAAACGACGGTCACATCGGGTTTCTTTTTTGTTTAAGTATTGATATTCTTTGCCCCGCCCCTCAGACGGCCTCCGGTCGGAGAGGTCGCCTCTCGTAACACACCAACTGTTTTGCTTCCCCTGCGTGCTAATAGTCAAGGAACAATAATAACAAAAATAATAATAAAAAATAATAAAATAAAAAAATAATAAAAAATAATAATAAAAAATAATAAAAAAAAAAAAATGGTAATGATCCATACCTTTCAATGTATGAACAAAATCCTTTTTATTTTGCGAGCCCGGGGAAATAAGGTTTTTGGTAAATAGTCAAGGAAAAAATAACAATAATAATAATAAAATAATAATAATAATAATAATAATAATAATAAAAATAATAAATAAAAATAATGGGTTAAACATTTGTCGACCCCAAAATGGTTCTGAGTTCTTTGTGTAGGGGTTGAAAGCTTTTTCGCTGCGATTTCAAAAGGGCTTTGTTTTTTCCCTGCCCCGTAAAATTTTTTTTAAAATTCGGCTTTTTAAAATTTAATAGTATTATAATTAAATACGTTATATAATTATAAATTAACAAAACAATCCCCCACTTTAAAAATATTTTATCGTAAAAAATTTATGGTGGTGCCTGCGGCTTTATTAGGCCCAAGTATATACTTGCAAAAATTATTTAAATAATTTTCCCAAATATACCGAAAATGTGCCATTTTGGGAAATACCCGAAAAATGCCCAAAATCACAAAAAAATTTTTGATTTTAAATTTTAAAATATTATATATATATATAAAATATATATAATATAAAATATAATATATATAATATATTATATATAAATAATATATAATATATATATTTAATATATATATATAAAATTTATATATATATATATTATATTATTTTTGGGAAACACAACTTGAAATTTTTTTGAGAGAAAGATGCGCTATTTCGAAGAACAGCAGATCTAACTGTTTTTCAAAAGAACAGAAAGATCTAAAATTTGGGTTTTTAAATTAATATGACAAAACTATCCCTAACCAAAAAAGTACTCACCCTGCCCATAGTACATCAGAAGTGTTTCTGTGTTTGTTTTTCTTTTGTGGGAGCAGCTACTTTCACGTTGTGCGTCCGCAAAGTCCCCTATCATTTGGGACTAAATCGCCTTGGGTTATGGGGTTTTTCCATGGTGGCAAGTCCTGGGGGAAACGCCCCCCTCCTCATTACTGCCCGCCCCCAAATTCGTTGGGAAGAAATCAAGATGTGAATGGAAAAAGTGGTTTTTGAGTGACATCCGACCCCCAACGCATGGTAACTTTTCAACATTCTTTTACAATTTTCCTCATAATTTGATGCGAAAAATTTCCTAGGTAGTTCTTTATAACAGCCAAAAAGCTCTTCCAAGCAGCTTTTTTCCCCAGTTAGGGTCTTTACAAAATCATCATTATTGGGGTAGTTGACGAATTTGAGGCCATTTAAAACACCCGCCTTTACTTTTGGCTTTAGAAAAGTCGTTCAACTTTGCTAACAAAACTAAAAACCGCACCATTTGGTCCCTGGCCCTTTACAAAATTTTTCATTTAACCCAAATTTTAGATGCAATGGAGGTAAGTACAACTTTTTACTGTAACAAGAGGTTTGACATACAGTTGAACCTGCCGGGGTCTTTTGGGGCGGCTGGCATTCCTTTTTTTTGTAATGTTTGCTGTCCGCTCTAGAGTCCCACAAACAAAGAAAAAAAACATGTGCTTAGGTAACCTAATGGGGTCCCAGAAGCAAGGAGATTTCCTTCAGGTTCCCCACAGATTCATTGTTTTTCATATTTTAAAAGCATATCAAAGTCTTTATATTTTTATAATTTTACTCATTTTAGGGGCCATGCGCAATTGGAACCTCGGGAAGTTTTTTTCCTTTTTGCAAAAAAAAGGCCCCTTTTGCGTGTTTTTTCCGAATCTATGAAAGCCGCCCTCACTTTATCTAATGTGAGACCCCCAATTTTCCATGAGTGTGTCAACATAAAGCAGTAAACAGAGCTTGTGTTCCATCTTGAAGAAGCTTTAAGTTCTTTATGCCTACGACGAAACGTGGTATGGAACTCCTTTTGTAGCAAAATTTCCCTTCCCTTTAGAAAATCCAAGGACTTACTTTTTTCCTTGGGGAGATCTGGTCCTAGCAAGGCCATGTAGCATTCCGACTGATGAATTTTTGGGGCCCCTTTGGGCTGCCCTTTTTTGAAAGTCTTATCCCGGGATTATCCTTCTCGTTCGAATCTGATTTTACTTTTTAGCACTTGCAATGGAACATTTGGAACTGGGGGGACCAGACCATGTGGCACAGGCCTGATGGGGAAGTCGTAGGAACTGATTTTGCTCGCGTTTTTACTAAATCTTTTTATTTGTGAGGGAGAAGTGAGTCATACTGTGACCTTTTTTTCACGCCAAAACATTGGGAGCCGAAGCCATGCCGTGGCCGTTTGCCCCCCATCCTTCATTCAAGTGGTTCAACAGGGTTGCATGCTACTGGGGGCCCACTTCTTTTCTTGACACCTTGCGGGGACTTTAAGTAATGCAGATAAGTGCTTTAACATTTTTTGTAAAGGTTTTTTTCAGATGTCAGGGGTAAAAAAATTTCCCCATATTAACAAAAAATGTCCAAAGCATTCACCAGTTACGGCGCTCCATCAAACCCGGTTTCAAGGTACTATATACGGGGAAAACCCAACTAAAAAATTTGGACTCCACTAATCAAAACAATATCTGAAAGAAAATTTAAAGTTTAAAATATGCAATAGCTGTACGATCAGTAGTAAAAATGTACTACACAGCCCCGCTAACCCCTCGCCAATACGCACGGCACACCCCCCCTGCTCACGCAAAACCCACGACTCAAAAACAGCATGCCCCAAATAGGTTGAAAAAGAAAAGATTTAAAAGTTTAAAATGAAAACATTGGGGAAACCCATTCTGCTGATTTTACCCCTATTTTTTTCATAATTACGTCTGGGGTTTTCAAAAACTGGACGTGATAGAGTTAATTGAAAAATCAGATTCGGTTCAACAGGTGATTTTTCCCAAAATCAGCTTTTTAGTCCAAACCCCCCTATCTTCGATTTTTTTTTGCCCCGGAATTTCCCATAGCGCCCCTGGCCATGTACAACTCAGCCTTTAATGAATGAAAAGCCCCAGGGACTTGTGTAGCTTATGATGTAGCGCGCCCCCCAGTTCAGCGAGCCCCCGGTAACGCGTTTTTCTTTTCTCTAGGGCCAAGACTGATGAGGGCAAGAACACCCCAGCAAAACCTTGAAGCTTACGTTTTTAAAGGTAGTGTTTTGGTAACGTTAGGGGAAAATCTAATATATACGTAAATCTACGTCACTCTTTAATTGGTATGGTTTTTTTGGTAGTGTTTTTTACTCGCTACATACGTTTTTTCAACGTAATTTAAACGTTATAGTAATAGTGTTTCTTCTACTAATATATTACGTAGGGTTTTTGTTTTAAAACTATTTATAACATCATGATGTAAAGTGATATTAGGAATTCAAAACGTTAAAATACTAAGAAAACGTGGGGAAATATGTTAAAAAATATAAATTTCTTAATATGAATTTGTTGTTTTATTTTGGTAGTGTTTTGGGTTTCGTCGCTACAATCGTTTTTTTTAACGTAATAAGACTTCAAAATAGTGTATTTTCTAATTTAATAAAATTTTTAGGTAGTGGTTTTTTCGTTTCAATTTCGTATTTATAAAATTATGATGTAAAATGGGTATTTGGGATTCAAAAACGTAATATATACTAAGAATACAGGAAACAGTTTGAGATACGTAAAGGCCGTCACACGGGGCACTTTTTCCGGCAATTTTTTGGGAGCAAAAGAGATCAGGCATCATTTTAGCCATACCGGCACTTTTTTGGGGCAAACCGGGGTCGCGCAGTTCGT
>JACEEZ010000404.1:0-39597 GCA_016584305.1 Chionoecetes opilio
CCATTAGTGGTGCCCATAGCACCATGGCCGCCACTGCCATGTCTCGTACCGAATACCACTAGCTCCGGGGTGTAGAAATAGAGGGATGTTGTTGAGCGAACAACAGTGGCCTTTATCTCTCTCAGAATGTCTGCCCTGGTCGGCCAAAACAAAGCACTATGGCAGGGCAGAACACCGGTACTTCACCCCAGGAAGCGGGTCACAACCACCGGCTAACACCTGGTACCCATTCACTGCTGGGTGGATAGGGGCTCGGGTGTAAGGAGACCGCCCATCTGCCTCGTCCTGGACGGGATTCGCACCCAGCTTCTCTAAGTTGTGAACTGAGCGCCATACCACTGCGCCACAGGCTACCGGAATATGCTCATACTCCACACAGTCTGAACATTGTGGCTCTTCTCTGCCTTATGTCTTTCTCGTGGAAATTTACATTCTCCTCACCATCGCTTGATTTGGTTAAGACGATAAAATAGTTCCTTATAACGTATAAAAAACACTACCGTAGATAACACTAATGTCACCAGGACAACGTTTTTTTCGATGTACCGACTTTGGTGGCGTTATAATACTTACATTTCTACATCCATGATTTCAGGAAAGTTAGAAGGGGCTATCTGGAGAATCTGTGTCATTGTGTCTTCATCTGTGTCATATTATGGCTATAAATGAACAAAATAAAAAAAAATCAACCGAGTGGCGACCTACACTAAGATCACCAGCTAGTGTGTATATGTTCCGAGTGTCCTCCCGCCGTCGTCGTCGCCCGAAGAAAAAAAACGAGTAGCGAGATTTGAAACCGTATATACTTGCAGATACAAAGCATAAAACAACACTGAAACAGGGTAGATTATACAGTCATGATATAAACTACTGTGTATCATCTTCAGTGGCACATACAAATCAGTAGTGATGCTATAAAGGCCTCTTCCATTTGTGCCCAAGTTGCATGAACCAGTTCTTTCAGTTCAGGGTTGGGTTCTGGGTTCAGGGTTGGGTTCGCGTGTCCCAAATGGAACGCAAAAACCCCGTTTTTTTGTTTACAAACATACTCAGCTGGCGAGGCAATTTAAGAGAGAGAGAGAGAGAGAGAGAGAGAGAGAGAGAGAGAGAGAGAGAGAGAGAGAGAGAGAGAGAGAGAGAGAGAGAGAGAGAGAGAGAGAGAGAGAGAGAGAGAGAGAGAGAGAGAGAGAGAGAGATAACGAGAGAGAGAAAGATAACTAGAGAGAGATAACGAGAGAGAGAGAGATAACGAGAAAAAGAGAGAGATACCAGGAGAGAGAAAGAGAGAAATAACGAGAGAGAGATAACGAGAGAGAGAGAGAGAGAGAGAGAGAGAGAGAGAGAGAAGAGAGAGAGAGAGAGAGAGAAGAGAGAGAGAAGAGAGAGAAAGAAGAGAGAGAGAGAGAGAGAGAGAGAGAGAGAGAGAGAGAGAGAGAGAGAGAGAGAGAGAGAGAGAGAGATGAACGAGAGAGAGAGAGATAGAGAGAGAGAGTAAAGAGAGAGATAAGAGAGAGAGAGATAACGAGAGAGAAGAGAGAGAGATAACGAGAGATACGAGAGGAGGAGATAACGAGAGATAACGGGGAGATTAACAGAGAGATAACGAGACGAGATAACGGAGAGAGAAACGACGATAAGATAAGAGAGAGATAAGAGAGATAAGCGATGGAGAGAGAAGAGATAACAGAGATATAACTCACTAGCTGTTATGTGAAGGTTCATCAGTTTAGATCGCGGAACGATGCTCCACCAGCAATTTGCCTTTTGCGTGAACCCACGTGTCTTTAAAAAGGCTGCGCAATGAGAAAATACCCGACCACTGCCATTGGTAGAGAAAGTTCACGGTTTGATCACTACGCGCTTTGCCTCGGACACCCGAGATTTGTCGTGTCTGAATGCCAAATGGAAGAGGCCTTAATTCGTAATATATGGTGCCTGGCGACATTAATGCAGGTGGCGACTTATAGTGTTATCTACGGTACTGATAAGCTTTTTTTTTTCTTTGGAAGTATTTCCAAAGCAAGATTGAATGGTGAAAATATGAATTCTGTGGTCGTAGAATGACGAGCGAATGAAATGTTTAAGTATGCGTCTTATTGGAGAAAATGTCTGTAGGAGTTTATAGAAAATGGTCACTGCAAAGGATAACTTAGGTAAGCATACTAGATTAATTTTATTTTCATCTTCCACCATCCATTCCACCCCATCAAATCCCCTTCATATCGTAACAAACTCATCAGAACACACTAACAAAGCAGAGACCACCTCAAACACTGCGGTGACTACAACAAGCACTGCTACTTATCCATGCGCAATAACCGGGTAGCCTGTGGCGCAGTTGTAGCGCGCTCAGTTCACAATTGGGAGATGCTGGGTTCGAGTCCCGGCCAGGACGCGACAGATGGTGGTCTCCTAACACCCGAGCCCCTGTCCACCCTGCAGTGAATGGGTCCCAGGTGTTAGCCGGGGGTTGTGACCCGCTTCCTGGGGTGAAGTACCGGTGTTCTGAGGTGCATGAGGAAGCTACCACGCCGAAACTGTCTGGAGTTAAATTAGTACAGCTGATAATCTCACATATCATAAGGCCTCGGTCACATGAGCAGCTTTTCCGTCAATATTCAGGCTGCAATTATTCAGCAAAAGCAACACCTTGCGGTGTTTTGGTCACACGGACTTTCAGAGGTAGCAAGAGTTTTTGGATGGCAATTTTGGCTTCTCAAGATGTATCTGAAGAAGCGTCTTTGGAAAAATAGGGAGAAATAGGGAGAAAATGGTTCACAAATAGGGAGGTGAATGATTGAAATGGATTCTTGTGTATGGAAGTGCGTCAGACAAATAACATTCAACATCAAAGTGATCAATAATAAGTTGGTATTCCCTAACATTTTTAGTTAATAATAGACCGTCAAGAGAGAAAATGTATACCAGCCTTAACTCATTTAAATTTTTCTTGGTGTTTTGTATCCTTCAAATCGCTTATAGAAACGTACAAGAGTGTACAGGGCTTCACAATTTGTGTTGTAATCGGTTCTTGCCACTATGTAAACTATGTATTTCATTTTTCTGTATATTGAATTAGAGCGTGCATTAAAAATAAATGTCAAATAATATGCGTTGTGGTGGGAATTTGGTGACAATATTCTGGCAAGAAACATAAGAGAACATGCTGGTGTTCATTTAAAACGCGCAATTATATCCGAGTTTGGGCCACTTTTTGTGTTGCCGGCTGTAATATTGCCAGAAAAATTGTCCGTGTGACCGCACCTTAAGAATTGTGCAAATTATGACTAAAGCATGAAATTTCTACCAGTGTTAGTACATGCCATAAGCTTCATTTTCAGATCGGGAGGTAAGGCAGATTTGACTCTGAGGACCGTGAGAGGTCAATGACCTCAAAGTATCAAAATATTGTTGTTTGGCGTCATTGGTTAATGGTAAACATGTTTATGATGTACAAACATGCATTTGTGTTCCAATAAAAGTGTCATTCCACACAGCGTTGGTAATTATTACAGGTGTCTAGCTTTGACCTCTGAGGACAGTAAGAAGTCAATTACCTCAACATATCAAATATTGATGCCAATGAATGTAAACTGTGGTGGCTGGTACTAACACAATTGTTGAACTTGTGTGTTGCAGGATTCCCTGCCTGATTATCAAAGCCAAGATACAAGCACCCCAGACCTGATCGTCACTATGGCAAAGCGTCATATCCTCATAGACCCAGCCCAGCCTCTACGTCCAAGCAATCAAGACCACCCCCAAGAAACTAACTGGGAGCTTTGTATTCTTTGCCAAGCAGAGACAGATGAACCTTGCAGTGCCCACTAAGATCAACCATGAAACCGAGTGGTAGTGGCTATGCATCATTGACAGAAGACCTCCTCCCGTTCAAGGGACTTCGGCACATGCCAATGGAACTCAACGTGAACAGACTGGATGATGGCGATGGCGTAGAAGCTACCTTGAGGACACACAGGCTCAGTGGCACAAGAAATGTCGTTTAAATTTTAACAAAAAAATGTTTTGACCAGCAGAGCAGAGCAGAATCAGCTCCAGGACAGCAATCATAGTACCGGTACCTCCAACTGTGCACACACGATCAGCAGCTCCCCACAGGCTTCCACAGTCAACCGAGCCTATCTGTTTCTTCTGCAATAAGCCAGCTGGCACTGCAGACTTGCACGAAGCAGCTAAAAAGGGAAAAATTGACAAGAACGTTCGGAGATGTGCCACTGAATTGGGGGACACTGAACTGCTGGCCAAGCTGTCTGCAGGAGACATGATTGCCATCGAAGCAAAATACCATCGCAACTGTCTCCGTGCATTATACAATAAAATAAGACCAGCCGCACCCAAGGACGAGGATGCGGATCGTCTGCATGGCATAGCCTTTGCTGAGCTGGTGGTATTCATGGAGGACATGCATGCAGATGAGGACAATGCCCTGTATTAAACTCTCTGACGTGGCTAACCTCTACAAGACGAGACTGGAGCAGCTGGGTGCCACGGTAACCAACAGAATACACACAACCAGACTGAAGGACAGACTTCTTTCTGTGCTTCCTGATCTGAGAGCCCATTCTCAGGGCCGAGACACACTTCTCTTGTTTGAGAAAGATATAGGTCCCGCCCTGAAGAAGGCCTATGATCATGACAGTGATGCCATGCACCTAGTAAGAGCAGCACAGGTAGTACGTAGAGAAATGTTTCAGACCAGGTTCACCTTTGATGGTGCGTTCCACGCTGACTGCCAGAAAGATTCTGTGACACCCGCCCTCCTTGCTCTGGTGAACATGATCCTCGATGGGGCGAACATCAAGCACCAGACTAAGTTGGCCAACACAAGCACCACAACAGTGCTCTTACAGTATCGCAGCTACTGGTGTTCAACAGTGTAAAGCATGCACGCCCGTGTGGAGTCAACCTCAGTGCGCCACAGCCGCGAGAGAGAAATCCTACTCCCACTCTACTTGTCCCTCAAGATTCACGCTGTGACCAGGAGCAGAGGTCTGATTGACACACTGTTCAGCCTAGGGATGCCTAGGGATGCCTAGATGCCTAGAAGACTGCCTGGGATACTTGGAAAGTGTTCTCACAGGTGACTGATGCCTTTGAATAACTCTTACGCATGCCAAATGATGTGAGTGAAGAGTCAATGTCACTGCTGGAGCGCTTCGTAGTGCTGATGTATGACCGCACCAGTGACACCATGGAAGTGAACGATGCTAGAAACAGCTCTTCGCACACAAGTCTAGGGCTCTAGAAAACCTTCCCCCAAAGCAGGCAGCACTCCAGCAGCACATCAAGCGTGGGATCTCTCCAGGGCTACTGCTGGAACCAAACTCTGGTCCTGAATCCAGAGTTACCAATCCCATCTGACTGGGGCTGGACAAAGGAGGCTTCTGGGTGGCAGCCTCTTTGGACGACACTGCCAGAGGCCCTCAAAATCTTGCCACGAAACTGATCCACTGCGGCTGCAAGAATGGATGTACCGGCCGCTGCAAGTGCACCAAGGCTGCACTCAAGTGCACTGCATTATGTGCATGTTCGGGAGACTGTTAGGTGCAATCAGACACCTTTATATTTATGCGTCTAATGGATAATGTTGTGTGTATTACATGTACCGGTATGTACTATACATGTGTCTGAGGTAACTGACCTCACTGTACTTTAAGCTTATAGACTATGTTCAGTGCACATTGAACATTAAGGTTGCACAGATGATCTTACAACACGATTTCATGCAAGCTGTTCCGGACACCCAATAACCTAAATGTGTATTTCAATAAATTTTTTTTCTGAAGTCACTGACCTCATTTAAAACACTTTTTCAGTCAGGGTTGCATCCTGTGATTATGTATAAATAGGCTCTCCAGAAGATAAAGGGACCAACACATGGCAAAATACCTTTTTAATGATTCCCAAAACAGACAAACTGCACAGAATCGTGAAAAAAATGACAATTTCAATGTAATTGAGGTCATTGACCTCACACTATCCTCAGAGGTCAAATCTGACTTACCTCCCGATCTGAAAATGAACCTTATGGTATGTACTAAAACTGGTAAAAATTTCATGCTTTAGTCATAATTTGCACAATTGTTATGATTATCTGCTGCACTAAATGGGACATAATACTCCAACATGTCAGTAAGTGAAACATGGCGGTGTGGGCACGTCCTGCACAAGGGTACCTGACATGTATCGCAATCCTGCGCTGCGGTATCAGTAGAGGCCCCATGGTTGTAGTGTACACACACGGTACCGGAACAACACTTTTACAAAAACTTCCAGTATTTGGTAATACAAGTTTCCCCAAGTTTCTTTTATGCAATCAATAACAATTATTATTTAAGGTTAATTCTCTTTGGTTACAATTTTGAATGGTTCTCTTTGGTTACATCTTTGAATGGTTCTCTTTGATTACAATTTAGAATGGTTGGCTGTCACTAACATAGAAAACATATTCACAGCGTCTATGATTTGATTAATTATTAATCCATTTTTCGTCCATTAATTGTACGTCTGATTCTGATGTGATATTTTAGTCGTGTCACATTATCTCCTCCTCCTCCTCCTCCTCCTTGTCTTCCTCGTCCTTTTGTTATTATTCACCCGTACTTAATTGGTGTCCCAGGAAGCCACACAAACCACCATCAATACTTCATCACCAAATCCACAAGGTGAAAAAAAATTTACCCTTAAAAACTCGAGGAAAAGGCAAGGACAACAATTAGGCAACAAACTAAAATTCGTAGAAAAAAGAACGGGAAATAAGAGAAAAAAAAAACCTTAATTTACCGAAGATTTGCGGGGGGAAGATTTGACCGAAGATTCTCAGATACGACGAATTTATTGTGGGTTATTCCGGGTTTTTTCAGGTTAATTAAGGAAAACGGAGACAGGACCTTGGATGAGGGTTATTTTACCGGGACTCAAACCTGTCTTTTTTTTTTAACATCACAAAGGACTGGCCAAGGAAGGTTGTTGGAAGTGGCGGGAAGGCAGCAAGGGTAGGGCATCCAGGAGATCGATCACGTTGGCCGCTCGAGGAAAAGTACTGGATCCTCTTAGGCACAAAGGAAAAGGAATCGACAGACTCGGCTTGACTTTCGCCATCCTATATAGGTACACATTTTTTGTAGTTTTTTTGTACTAAGTGAGTTTTTAATGTTTTCTTTTTGTTTTTCTTTTACGTGATTTTTTTTTTCCTCTTTTCTCTCTCTCTCTCTTCTCTCTCTCTCTTCTCTCTCTCTCTCTCTTCTCTCTCTCTCTCTCTTCCCTCTCTTTTCTCTCTTCCCCTTCTCTCTCTCTCTCCCCTCTCTCCTCTCTCCTCTCTCTCTCTCTCTCTCTCTCTTCTCTCCTCCTCTCTCTCTCTCTCTCTCCTCCTTTGCTTCAACGCTGCAAGGGAATTCCTCAAATAACGTGTCGTAGTGCAATTATTTATATTATTCAATCTGTTTCGTTACGATAATGAAAGTTAATTTTAATGCATGTTAACTCAGTTTTCATTATGTTATAGAGTGGTTAAGGGTGCCTTTTTTAGGTCTTTTGTGGATTATTAACATTTGTATTGGCTATGTACGTCTGGCAGTGTAGTGAAATTGATGGCCTGCAAAATAATTCAAATAATATTCTATTCTAATTGATGATATTATCCATGTTAACCCCCATCATCTACATCTATTTTTTAAATTAGGTGACCCATTGGGTATTGATACATGTTGATAATATGTTGGAAATTATTGAAATAAGGAAAATATGGTCCTGTCGATCTTTTAAACTTATCCGGATCTTTGCTCGGTTAATCAAATGTTATTTCTATATGACACGTACACATTGTCTCTAACTGATGAAGTTCTCCATGTAAACTCCTCCTATGGGGTCTCATCTTTATTCTATGTAACTCTGGGGTTGCTGATTATGCGGAAATATTTGAAATAACCTGAAAATATGATCATTTCTATAAACTACTATAAAATCTTCTATAAAAAATTCTAATAGTTTAAAACAGGCCTAATAATAGTGATGGTACCATATTGGAGATACTATGTATATTATTGTGTTAATATATATAAATAAATTAATATTTACCCCATTCCAATACGCACCAGCGGGTCCCCGGGGATTTACTAAAGTTCCCCGGCTGCTTAGCACCACTGATGAAAAAATTACATCAATATCATTATATAACTGTTTTTTCAAATTTTTACACATTGAAATATTAAATTTTTCAAATTCTGTACATTGATTTTAAAATTATAGTAAATTTTCCCGCTGAAATACACCAGCGGGCCTTCGGAGGGCTGTTGGAGGAAAATTTGCCGCTGGCGGCCGCCATTATAATGCCTACTTTGGCCCGTGGGTGATGGTTAGCGGGTTTTCATTGCATGCTTATGGGGAGAAATAAAGCCATATATCTCATTCTACCTGTTCTTCTATGAGTTAGTCTATCTGTCTAGCTGTCCCATGTCATTGCAGGTTCATTTGAGTCCCTATAAGGAGTTGCGATGCCAAAAGTCATCACTGCCTGGTGCCATGGTCCACTCATCCTTCTATCCAAATATTCCTTATAAACTACAACTTATTTATTCACAAAGCACAGTGAAAGCCTACCACATCACTTGAAGGAGGATTAACTGGTCATCTTGCGGTAGTAGGGGTAATACAATTTGGTGTAGTAGGTAGTAGGGAAATGAAGTGGGGCGGCTGGTTGACAGCTGGTCTGTAGCAGACGAGTCGGTGACGTCACAACAGGGCGCCAGTGTTTATGAGCGCATAAATTTTTCCTGTACTTAAATTAGCTGTATCATCAAAAATACGTTCACATAGAAAAATCAGTATCACTGCCCTATTATATGAGGCTTGAAGATTTCCATTCTACCGTTACCTTAAGTAGAGTAAACGGGTCCAATACGAAAAATACGAACCCCCAGCCGCTAACATGACCCACATTACCAACAATCATTATGTAGTTTATTAATAATTATTATTCCATATTTATATCATACACTTTTATTTCAAAAAATATATACGAATAAATGCGAATGGATAACGAATTGATTAGGAATTAAAACAAAACCCCAAACCCCGCTACCATGATAACCTCGTACACCATATTTGGGAAACAACATCCCATAACAAGTGTCAATAGGAACAACTTTTCCCGTCATTTGTCCTTCTTGAGACCTCCGAACCTCTCCATAATCTCGATGAGGAGGTATCCCCCCATGCCTATGACGATGAACACAGCAGGAGGATGACTTGGCGTCCACGCACAGCAGGCTACTGGTGGAGGAGGAGATGATGTACCCTAGCGACTTCCACAGGCGGAGGTTACTGAAGGCAGCCTCGGTCCGCCCTGGGAACATTACCCGTGGAATGCTGCGGAAGAGATACATGAGAGTTACTCTGTAGAAATGGTTAATGTAACTGTTGGTGGTCGATAAGAGAGGCAGTGACTGTGATATAGTAAACCCTCAATAAACCCTACCAATTGGAGGGAAGGGTTGATCGCAATAACCGATTTGTTCGGTTTATAAGGATGATCGGTTGCCCGCCTCATGAAGCGAACATAGTTCGGTTTATGAGAGGCGTCGTTCGGTCATACGTGTTCAAACAAGTTAAAAATGTATGTACGTACTGTAGAGTAAAAAATAACTTTGTACAAGGTGTAGTCCAATGGAGAAGTCCACACACAATGAGGACTGACTGTAAACTGAGACGCACGTGTTCATGCGGCCAACACGTTCGGTCAGCTGACCAATCGCACATATGCCGAGATAGTTTAATATATCAGAGGCTTGTTCGAAGGCAACACGGCGTTCGGTTTAAAAGAATTCGGTTTTTTTCGAGGGCTTACTGGGTTTGTTTAGTCACTCTGTCGTCTGTAGAATTAAATCATGTTGTGTTTTACTTGCCTAATCTAAAATAGGTTATCATAAAATTCCTGTAAAGATTAGTCCCTGGATAGAAACTGTTTATGTGACAGTTCGTGTGTCTATAGGCAGTGACTGTGTGATGGTTAGTTTAGTTACCTGGTCTGTTATAATTCAGTCCTGTTTGTGTTTTCTTGCCTAACCAAAAGTGGTTTCACGTTAAGTAACACGGTCGTATGAGTGTTGGTGTATACGTACCATTGCTTTGTGTCATCCATACGACGTCAGCCACGCCCCAAAGGCCGGCCAGCAGGAAGAAGGTGGCCGTGTTTTGTCGTGGTGAGGCCGCCACCAGATCAGAGTGATGATGACGCCTACATTTATGACGGCGCCCATGGTAAAGAGGGGCGTGCGGCCCACCACTTTGGCCAGCGGACTGACGGTGATGGAGCAACAGGGCGCTGCACACCCGTAGCAGATCATTTACGTAGCCCACCCCGTGCACGCCCCGCACGCACCACACATACGCCTGTCACCACAAAAAAATGGCGACTATAAATATTATAGTACACGCAACCGTGCACCAACCAGCCACGCACACACGCATGCACGCACACACACACCAGTACTTTCCTGATCCTGTCTCGCACAAGGCCGACAAGACGCTAGTTTACTAACCTAATCGGGACATTGGTTATGTAACCCAAAACCCGACTTGAGAGGAGAAATCCCTTATAGGCGAATTTTGGTGAGCAGGCCGCCTAAAATCAGCTTGCAGCAGCTTGCAGTTTCTGTTAACTGAGGAGGCACTTTTCGTAAGCCGGTGTGACGTTACAGAAGATCCGCTGTTCCGGTTGGTCCAGCGCATGCGCAGAACTCGGTGCATGTAAAAACAGACGATGCGGGCTGGTCACTCGGACCAAATATCACACTCTAGGGCGGTATGGATGGTCCGACCGTTATGGGAAAATCCGTAGCACAGGGGTTTTGCATATTAGGAGTAAATTTGAGTCATATTAAAATTGGGCGCAATATACGTAGGTACAAGACGAAGCTGTTCACCATTTATAATTCAACATTTGAAGTATTATGCATTTTATGGCGTACTAGCCGCAAAGCCAACCTCCGGGCGGCCTTTTGGCTAGCTCCTGCGGAGGGCTATTGGTGGGCCTTTGGCCCACCCCTGTCTTTGGTGGGCCGAAGGCCCACCAAACACAGGGCTCTCCAGATAGCCCCTTCTAGCTTTCCTGAAATCATGGATGTAGGAATGCCAACGCCAACCCCTTCACATCACCCCAACCCCTTCATCACCCATTACCCATCACCTCCCACCATTCACTCACCCATTTGGGCTATTGGTGGGAACTTCGGCCCAAACCCCCTGTGGTTGGTGGGCCGAAGGCCACCAAACAAAAGACTTTCCAGGGTAGCCCCTTCTAACTTTCCTGGGAAAACATGGATGTAGAAATGTATGTATTCCCCCCACCCATTCACTCACCCCTTACCCCTCCACCCCCCCATCCTCACCCATTACCACACACCCATTCAATCACCCCTTACCCATCACCCCCACCTATTCCCCCACCCATCACCCTGCACCCCCAACCCCCTCATCCCCCCCCCATTCAATCACCCATCACCCCCCAACCATTACCAATCACCCCACCCCTTCACTCACCCATTAAACCCCTTACCCTACATCAAGGTTTCCTCAAATTTTCGCATCCTACATTTTTTTTTACAATTCTCGCTAATAGGCTGCTAAAAAAAAAAAAGAAAAAAAAAGTGATCGGATCATCTCATAAGTGGGCTTTTAAAAACCTTCCCCTGGGTCGAGCTGGTTCCAAAACTGTGAAAATATGATGGAATTCCCCAACGGGGGGCGGCACCTATCGCGGACAGCCAGACACAGACTTTCGCTTATATTATATGGGGAACACAATTGAAAAAAAAAAATTGTTGAGTTAGATTTTTGAGCTTATTTAGGACTAAAATTGGGAGGGTGATTCCAAATCTGTAGTCAGTTTTTTTTCTAGCACGCCAAGTTTTTTCTCCACAGCTTACCCTCCAGATAAGCCAAATTCCACTTGTGAGCTGTAGTAAAAAATTGCCAGCTGATTACGATTTGGGCTCGTCGAGAGCTAGTGGCAACTTGTTTGTGCAGTTACAATTAATACAGTGCGGTGAGAGGTGTGTGCAGCTCCCAATAGGTCAGTACTATCAATATCTGCAAACAGAAAGCTAGGATAGTAGGAACTAGGAGGATTTGTTATTGCTTTTCTCTTAACCTTGTAACAACATACCATTGTAATTTATATTTCGTTTTATGCTGTTTTTTTTTGTTTTCAAAGCTTGTAACATTCCAGCTTAGTGTTTTATTTAGATAGGTATATATTTCTTTTGTTTCAGATCATGTCTGCTCCTGCTACGTCTCGTCGTAAATGCCTAAACAACCCTGACTCCTTCTGCTATATATGTGGTAGTTTCACCATTCCAAGTCAGAGGGCAAGCATCAGCGTATTTGTCAAACAAGCATATTTCGCATATTTTAAAGTGAAACTCGGTGATCAAGACAAGTTATGGGCCCCTCACAAAGTGTGCAAGCAGTGTGTCGAGAGATTACGGATGTGGACCAAAGGAACACGTGAAAAGTTGGCATTTGGTATCCCCATGGTTTGGCGAGAGCAAAAAGATCATTCTACAGACTGTTACTTTTGTTTAGTGAAAACATCAGGATTTAACAAGAAAAACAAAAGTAAAATAGAATATCCTAATCTACCGTCAGCTATAAGACCAATGCCTCATTCAGCTGAGATTCCAGAAGATCTGAGTGATGTTGAAGAACGCAGTGACAGCAATGATGCAGATTTTGACATTCACGAGGATTCAGTTCGTAGGGGATTTGATCAGCACGAGTTGAATGATTTAGCACGTGATTTGGGCCTATCCAAAAAAGCTTCAGAAATACTAGCATCAAGACTGAACGAGAAAAACATATTTGAACAAGGAGTGAAGGTATCATACTTTCGAACCAGAGAAAGTACATTTCTGCAGTACTTTCGAAGTGCCAGCGGTTTTGTGTTTTGCCATAACATTCCTGGTTTACTGAAGGAATTAGGGCTTTCAATCTACAATCCAAATGAATGGCGATTGTTTATTGATAGCTCAAAGCGGAGCTTGAAGTGTGTCCTTCTACACAATGGCAATTTGTTTGGCGCAGTCCCTATTGGGCATTCGGTCTGTCTTCGTGAAGAATATGGAGATGTAAAGAGTCATTGAGTTATTGCAATATGACAAACACAATTGGATCATCTGTGTTGACCTTAAAATGGTGTCCTTCCTTCTTGGTCAACAACGTGGATACACAAAGTATCCCTGCTTTCTCTGTATGTGGGTTAGCAGAGCTCGAGAGAAGCATTGGGTTCAGACGAATTGGCCTCCGAGATCTGATCTTAAACCTGGAGATCCTAACATTGTACATGAGCCACTTGTTGACAGGAAGAAAATAATATTCCCACCTCTGCACATAAAACTAGGTCTCATGAAACAATTGTAAAAGCATTGTCAACTGATGGCGACTGTTTGAAGTACATCATCATGGCATTTCCTGGACTGTCAATTGAAAAAATCAAGGCCGGTGTTTGATGGTCCACAAATTCGACAGCTCATCAAAGATGAACATTTCAACGGTACTATGTCAGACCTTGAAAAGAATGCTTGGCTATCATTCAAAGACGTCGTCAAGAACTTTCTTGGAAATACACGTGCAAGTAATTACACAGAAATTGTTCAGAAACTATTGGAGAGCTACAAAGCGCTTGGTTGCAACATGAGTATTAAAGTACATTTTTTGCATAGCCATCTTGCCAACTTTCCGGAAAATCTTGGTGCTGCTAGCGACGAGCAAGGTGAACGATTTCACCAAGATTTGAAGGTTATGGAAGAACGTTACCAGGGTAGATGGGATGTGCATATGATGGCTGACTATTGTTGGAGCATCAAACGCGATAGTCCTCAAGTTGAGCACTCCAGACAAAGCAACAAACGTAAATTTTTACCTTAACCTGCACACAATTATAGCCTTATCCTTTCTAAAAACATGATAATGTTAAATAAACATTCTATTCATGCCTATTTCTTTCATTTTTCATTGTATGTTAACATTTGCAACTTTTTATAAAATAAGCACTGTTACTGTTATGTACAGTATTTTTCATATTTTTAAGAAAACGAAAATCCTACAGTTCAAAAACTTGACGTGATAGAGAAAAACTGAGATCAGTTTTGGATTCAGCACCCAAAACTTACTTAATAACAAGTGTCAGACCTAACTCAACAAAAATGTATTCCCCAGTGAATTATTATAGATAGATTTCAAATTATCCTGGAGTGACAGATGACAATCTACCTTAATTTCCACGAATTTGAAGCCAGATGTTGGGTTACTTTTCAACCTTTTGCTGTATACAGTAGGCTATACATATACCCAATAATATAAATGTTCTGAGCAATCCTTCCTTACTACACGTACCTTATTCCTTACTACACGTAATTCCTACACGTAAATTCCTTAATTACTACACGTAGTAGTACATACATCATTTGCTGTCAAACCTAGGTAAGGCTTCCCAGTGACTAATGTGTAGTGAATAAAGTCCATCTTAACTTTGAATTCAGCCATTCTTGATCGAATGTCGGCGTTATATTGTAAGAATCCATCTTGCATGCAGAGCTGTCATGACCAAATATATCGCGTCGTCTGTTTGTTTACAAAACAAAGTTCTGCGCATGCGCTGGACCAACCGGCACGGCGGATCTTCTGTAACGTCACACCGGCTTGCCCAGCTAGCGCAAGTTACCGCAAGCCGTGGCAAGCGAGGGTCTAGGGTCGCTTATCACGGCTTAAAACGTGACGTCAGAGAAAAACAATAACATGGCAGAGACGCTTCGTTGAGTATCGTCGTAGAAATAATGAGTAATTACAGATAACAGGCCACAAGTAAACACATAGATGTACATCCATAATGCTCGGACTTACCTTAAGCCACGAAGAATATACAAATGTCAATGACATGAGAACTTTTATAACGGATAAAATAATTTTATGTCTTTTTCAACTGACGCTAGTCTCTGTGACGTGAGTAGTTTCTGTAGATTTTGCTGATATAGAGCACAAATAGCATAAATTGTACATTTATAAGCACGGGCTTAACTTTTAGGACCACAATAATAGAGCTACAGTGGTGTGACATGAGAGGGAACGTCAAGTCTGGTGAAATAACTTTCCCGAGTCTTGTAACGCTACCACCAGTCCGTTATGACGTTGTTTCTCTCAATGTACTAATGGTAAAACTGCATACCCCACTGCTCCAGCTTATCTGAATGATATTACATCAGCAATAGTACACTTACTGTACTTCATATCTGCCAAAGGTCCGTAGCGGTCAGACCTGTTTAAACCACATCCTTCACAGGTATCTGGAATTGTCGCCGATGGGGAATATCGCCGACGGGCGAGTTTTCTATTTTTCCATCGGCGAGTGTTCCTATTTTCGGCGACAGTTCAAAGCTCTGATATTACAGCACCAAATATATACATTTAATCTACTTTTACCTTGTTTCTGAGGGAAAAGTAATTAAATCAAGCATAGCCTGAATAGTTAGTTAGGATATGGTAGGTTATGTGGCCAGTTAACCAATGTCCAGTTAGGTTGTGAACGAGCTGGGGTGGTAGCCCCACCCGACGTCCGACGCATCCGACATCACGAAGACCTTTAGGGGGCGGAGGCAGCCACCCCGGTCCACGCGGAGAAACCGCCCTCCACCACCACTGTCAAGTAGTGTGAGGGCCAGGGAGGGACGGGCCGGAGCAAGTCGCGGGGTCGCACGGAACGCTGTGTTCCCACCCGGACAAGGCGAGGGAGACGAAGGCGGCCTAGGGGAGTGACCTCTGCGGCGAGGTTGAGCGAGCCGAGAAGGGACTCCAATGCCTTCTTGCAAAAAACGGGACACCGAGCCCGGAAGAGGCGTTGATGAAGCTTGGCCGCATTTACCCCGAGATGCGGACCGCAGCCGAACGGATGTCCCATTGCATGCCCAGCCAAGTAATGCGGGGGAGAGGGGTAAGGACGGAGTTTCCCTTGTTGACTAGGAACCCCATCTCCCCCGCCACCGCCAGAGCTGGGTCCAGCATGCGAACCGTTCCTCCTGAGACGGGGCGGACACCAGCCAATCGTCCAAATACATGAGGCAATTCACCCCTGCAGACACCATCCGCTGATCCCCACATTGGTGAGCCGCGTAAAACCCTCGGAGCGATGGAGAGGCCGAAGGGTAGTCTGGTGAACTGCCACGTGTCCGATTCCACCTGGAAGGCCAGGAAGCGCCGGAACCGAGGATGAATGGGGACATGCAATAGGCGTCCTTGAGATCGAGGGACGCCATCCAGTCCCTTGCCTCAGCCGAAGGCGGACCTGGGCCAAGGTCACATACGGAACCGGTGGTTGCGCACAAATCCGTTTAGGCGGCTGAGGTCCAAGATAAGCCTCCCCTTCGAAGAGTCCTTCTTGGGTACGATGAACATGCGGGAAAGAAAGACCTTTCCCCGCCCTTCTCCACTACCCGGAGGAGTGCATTTCCGACACGTGGGCGGCGAGCACTGTGGAGACCGGCGTCCAAGAAGGAGGTCGCCGAAGGGGCGGTAGGGCAATCCAGGGCCAAGAAAGACCATTCGGACCACCCTGGCGGGCCAACCTCTCTGCGGCCAGGCTGCCCGAAACCCGGACAGGAGGCCCTGGAAGGGAGGCTCAGAAGCGAGAGCGACCCTTGAGGAAAGGCTTGTGGACAGTAGCGGGCCCCGAGCGAAAGGCCCGAGACCCAGAGCCCCTGAACCCGGAAGGCCCACCCCGACTGGGACGACGAGGATCCTGGGGGCCATCCACACGGGGGTGAGCGCTCCTGGACTGCCCTTCCCGACGAAAAGAGCCCCGACGAACACTGCTGGACCCCCTCCCGGAACCCCCGGCCGAGACGGTGTGGGGGCCGGAGTAGACCCCAGAGTGACGGTGGGGGGAATTGAGGCGAGACACTGCTGCAAGAAGGGTTTCCGACAAGACCTCCTAATCGAAGGGACTAATCCGGAGAATCTGCTGTCGAGTCAGCTCCGGCAGGCCCCGAAAGGCCTCGCGCCGAAGAGCCAAGCGGGCAGTGACGGCCCTGTCAATGGCAGGGCGGACCGTCGGGAGGAGGGAGGCGCCGAACGCATCACAGGCGGTCGACAAAGCCCGACAGACATCCGACCGGGAGGCCGGGAGAGGGAAGTGTGATCCACGGCGAGGAGGAGAGCCAGTTCGCCAGCTGACTGAAGAAGGCAACAGAAGAGGCCAATAGGGAGGCGTGTTGCCGCTCCTGAAAGTCCCGGCGAAAAAGCTCCTCCTTCACCGGTTGCGCCCGCCACGGGAGGTCCTTGGCAGAAAGCCGGGACACCCGGAGGAAATCAGCCATCACACGTGGGAAGCCACCAGAGGCCGGGAGAACCGGGGATCGGGGCCCAGGACGGAGAAGGACCCCGGGTCACACTGGTGGTACCCGCTCTCCACACTTCGGCGGGGTCCAGGCCGGCCTTCATCCAGATAACCGTTTCTGGCCCCCGAGAGAAAGCCACCTGGCAATCCTGGCTTCCCTCCACACACGGGAAGCCGTCCCTGACCAAACTAGGCTCAGCCAGTAAGGAGGCCAGAGCATCCAAAGCGGCCGCCGAAGAAACCGCAGGCTGCTTCGAGGGAGCGTCCAGGCGAGAGAAAGGAATCCGGCGGTAGAGGTAGGACTCCTGTCCCCCACCCTTCCGGAAGCGACGCACCTTCAAGTCTGGAACTGGGCCCCACGAGCCGTCCTCCAGACGACCGATGGCAAAAAGCCGCCCGTCAACCGTCTCACAAGCAATCGGGGGGCGGCATCGGTGCCCAGGTAAACAGGACGTAGGGAGTCCCAAGGCATCCTCCTCAGCGGGACGAGGGGAAGTGCACATAGAAGGCACCTCAGAAGAAACGGCGGAGGAAGGGCCCGGCGGACAGGAAGTCCCCGAACCGTTGTCTCTTGGGTACGGGTAGGGCGGCATCCTCTTCCCCGTCGGAGCACACCAGGTAGTCATCCTCGACTACCACAGTTTTCAGAAGGAGGCACCGGTGAGAGGGAAGCAGGCGATGGGGACCTGCGACGCCTCGGCGTCGGGAGAACGGGACCCAGAAGTTAAGTGGACCTCCATTCTTGCCATGAAGGAGTTCACTGAAGTCATCCAAGCCGACAACCTCGGAGGCAACAGGAGTTGAGGGTGGGGAAGGCCCAGGAGACGCCTGACCAGCCGTAGGAGCCATAGACCCCACCCGGCAAGTCCTCGACCTGGGAGTCGCGGTCATGGTGAGGGACTGAGAAGACCGCCAGATCATGCTCCACGGTCGCACGATCGACGCCGAGCTCATGGAAGTAGAGGCAGGGGGTCGGGAGGTGCGAGACGAGGAGAGATGGACGACTTGGCTAGGCCCCGCCGAGAACCAAGAGACCGGTCCGCCCAGGACAGACGGAAGTGGCTGCGTTGGCGAGACTTCAAAGCCTTCGACCAACACTCCTTGAGGTCAGCATAGGCCTCGCCGGTAAGGCAGGGCACACCTACCTCCGAGAGGATGAGCCGCAGCCATCCACGCATTCCGGGCAATCGGCGGGACGAAAGAGGTCCGACAGAAGGCACGGGGCGTGCGAGGAGCAGAGCTTGTGGCCTCGTGACCTAAAGGACACCGACCAGCCCTAGGCCTCGCAATTGATCCGCTAGAAAAGAAGGGTAAAGCAGTGAGAGGGAAAGGGACTAGACGCAACACGAAACGCCCCCAAACCCCACCTGCATCGCCACACGCACTGCCCGACCCCCAGGAAAGTGGATGGTGGGGAAAGGGGGGGGGGCGACATGGCAGCCAGGGACCGCTCAACTCCCTTCCCGGCCCATGGGAGGGTCCGGGCGGGGGTGCGGGGTGAGTTGGGCACCAGCAAGAGCGACCCTAACCATCCGCCCATCTCAGGACACACGTGGCAGGCCAGGGGAACTACCAACACCCGTACCGGCCCCTGGGAGGGTCCGGGCGGGGGTGGGGTGCGGCCGTCCCCTGCTTTTCCCCGTGGCAGTCCAGGAACCACCAACCCCCGCACCAGCCCTTGGGAGGGTCCGGGCGGGGGTGGGGCGTGGCTGGGTGAACGACGTAACCATCCGCCCATCTCAGCTCACACATGGCAGACCCGGAACCACCAACCCCCGCACCAGCTCTTGGGAGGGTCCGGGCGAGGATGGGGCGTGGCTGGTGAACGACGAAACCGTACAGGTGTCAGGCCAGGGACGCCTGGCGGGGAAACAAGGCCCAGTGGGAAAAAAAGGTGAAAGCCGCGCCCCTGGGGCGTAAGCGTAACACCACAGACACAGACACCAGCCGAAAAAATTTTGAGACACCAGCTGGGCCCAAACCAGGGATGAAGAATAAACTACACTCATGCCCGTGAACCCTACAGAAGGATTACGAAGCATGAATGGTAAAAACTTCACTCACACCACGTAAACACGAAAAAACAGCAGGTGCTCACCATACCAGCCTGAAGAGAAACAACACGTGTTACAGGAGACGACAGCAGGGGTTGACTCGATGAAGGCAAAAGAAGAATGATAGCTCCGGGCCGGCTGGCGTACCACTGGCCTCAGCAGGGTTGGTACGGCGTTGCCAGACGTGTGTTTCTTTTTCTTTCAGATCTGAGTGTAGCCTGGTTACCTAACCAGATGTGGGTATAAGGTTTGCCTGTGACCCACCGGCCACCCAGGGTTTGCCCTGGGTGGCGATCTTTCCTATCCTAATTTGCTTAGTGCACTAGCTCTAAGGGGACCTAAAATGCAAGTTTAGTGTTTTGGGACTAGCGAAAAATTACTGGATACGTAAAAACCCAAATAGCTTCTATTTTTTCCTTTTCATCTATCACTAGTGGAACTGTTGCCGAAATATTTCCACTATTTCCTCGACAAAGTCTGAGGTGTCTGAAAAATGTTTTGTCCAAAGGCACAAAACAAAAGATCATAGAGATAAAGATCTCTATGAAGAAAAGTTCATAGAGAGGACAAGTGCTTGTGGGCCCTTCGGACCCATGTATTGATGTTTGTAGTAGTAGTATATATTAGACAACATGTGATTGCAAGCTCCAATCGTGTTTTTTGCTGTCGTTGGTCACTGGTCAAAGTGCCTCGGGGTAGACCACGTTTTCCCTGTGATTCCAACCCTTTGTGTTCCAGTGATTCCAACACACACACTCACACACGCACACGAAAGAGTGCTCACACACACTCACACACGCACGTCCATGAGTCTACTGAGTTTGTGAAATGCGGCAAGACGTTACCGCAAAAGGTTTCCTGTAAGCTTATACCCCCTAAAAGTGTTTTTTTTAGCCAAAACCCCCTCAAAATTATTCAATCGACTGGGACCAAGCCGCTTACCACTTACAATTATTGCGATTTTTGGGGCCCAAATCGCATCAATATTGAATTTACAGTTTCGGCTACCCAAAACAGACACACAACATACACAGACACACGGCTACTCCTATAGTATATAGACAAGTGCTTGTGTGCCCTTAGGACCCAGGTATTGATGTTTGTAGTAGTATACGTATATTGTTGCTGGCGTTGGTCACTGGTCAAAGTGCCTCGGGGTAGACCACGTTCCATGTGATTCCAACCCTTTGTGTTCCGTGTGATTCTAACACACACACACTCACACACCCCACACAAACGTCGATGAGTCTACTGAGTTTGTGGAGTGCAGCACGACGTTACCGCAGTTTTTTCTGTAATATAATACTCCTAAAGTGTGTTTAGCCCAAACCCCCTTCAAAATTATTCAATTGACATGGGACCTAGCCGCTTACCACTTTCGATTTATTTGCGATTTTTTTGAGTCTACTCTCATCAAATTGAATTTACAGTTTCGGCTACCCAAAACAGACAGACAGACAGACACACACACAACGGCTACTCATATAGTATATTAGATAACAGGGGTAGTGAAAAATCTGAACTAAACTAACCTACCCTAACAGGCGTATTAACCTCCTACTATAAAAAAAAAAAAACCGCTTGCCTTTTGGCTTGAGTTGGATATTTCAGGCACCTCAGACTTTGAAGAGACAAGCAGGTAATCACCTGTCGGGAGGATCATTACCCTAAGGGCCTAACTGACCCTAACATAACCTCCTAACGGAGGGTTAGGGGCTTCTGCCCCACTCGACGCCCCGGCGAGATTATTAACCTACCGAACCTTAACCTAACCTCCTATAACGGACCTATAGGGTTGGGGGGCCTCTGGAAGGGGAGGGTGTGTCTGTATGCACTATTAGTCAACTATGCTACTTCTACAATATACTACTTCTACAATATATATATATTATATATATATATATATATATCTATATATATATATATATTATAATATATTATTAATATATATCTATATATATATAATTATATTTTATAATACTATATATATATTATATTTAATATATAAATTTTTTAAGGTTTACGCGGAAGTGGATTAATACTGAAACCAGATACAATGTTCCTCGCCCCGCTAAGTATTCACCGACCAGCCGCCGAGTTGTCCGCCTGCCTCGCCCTGCCCGGAGGATAATAAACTTAACCAAACATCCTAACGACCCCCGCGAGATTTTAACCCCAAAAGAACCTTAAACCCAACCTCCATAAGGATTCAAGGGGGAGGGTGCTCCAGACGGGGAGGGTGTGTCTGTATGCGCTATTAAGCCCGGTTCCCATCATCCCGCTTTTACGGCCGCCGTTTCAACAACAAAGACGTCACAAAGACGTCAAAACAAAGTCTACCGCACCACCGTACCGCTGTACGGCCGCCGTACAAAGTTAAATTCAAGTCATCTCTCCCGCTGGGCGGTGTCCGCTCGAGCGGAGTTGCCAACTGTGTCCAGTTACCACAAATACCACTCAAGCGGTGATGATGGTGACGTCATTGTTGAGTTTTTGTTGTCGTAAGACGGCCGTACAAGCGGGCTGATGGGAACCGGCCTTTAGACAACTATTTAATTTCTTCAATATGTATCGAAGTTTTGAAGGTTACGCAGAAGTGGATTAATACTAAACCATATACTGAGCAAAAATTAATATAGAAAACGTAAGTGGTAACGGCGGTAGCGTCCGCGCAGTTCTCGTCCATTAAAACTAAAAAAAAACATTAATATGAAGGATATATTTAAAAAATATATATTTGTTTATACATGTTGTGCCTATAGCGCCTGTAGGCAGTGGTGATCCAGGGCTCGGATGGTAGACTCTGGAGGTTCACTTGAGGGCTGCTGTGATGGTTGGCCCTCACCCGTGGTGGCGCAGGCAGGATTCTTATAGTGACGCCTGTGATTAGAGGCTCATGCCGCCCCCATATGTCCTCCGATGCACTCGCAATCGTAGGTAGAGATGATGGGCAGGGCATGTGGGTGTTCTTTAGGCCCCTCGACGGTGCAGAAAGGTTTTGGGTTTCTTCGGGGATTGAGCTCGGGTCACCGAGAACGCAAGTCGGAGACGCTAACCACTCCGCTACCGCCTCCCCATATGTTGTGATCTATTCACAATATCGTCAGTTATCGTAATTTATTGGACTTTCATTCAACGGTACAGTTTCGCCATTGTGGTTGTTTTGTTTACAAGTGATCAGCTGTGAGCGGGAGAGACCCGACCAGCCGGGGCGTTCTGGTGAGTCACGCAAGCGAGAATTAAGTCAAGTCTTATGGCAGCTTGTCACTAAAATTCTCCTTATGTTACTATTCATTTGCGACGGCTGATGTCGGGACTGGAAATACTGCAAATAATTTCAGACCTACAAGTAGAGGATGGTTATAACTACGTACCATGTAATGTATTAACATAGCATAAATGCCCGTTCACATCTCCACGACTCGCGTAAGCGACCGGTCACAATTTGCAGAGTCATCCAGTCGGTGCCGACTGGATGATTCGATTATGAGGGGGGTTAAGCTTCAAAATCGGCGTGGTTGGCTCGGGTTTCCGTAGTTAGGCGACTTTAGTCTATTTTTTTAACGAGGCAAAAAATCCATTCTATTTTAAGGTCTCATGCTTAGAATTTTGCCTATGTTTACCTGATAATATGGTTAACTAGCCGCAAAGCCGCCCTCCGGGCGGACTTTTGGCTAGCTCCTGCGGAGGGCTATTGGTGGGCCTTCGGCCCACCAAACACAGCTTTCTGGAGAGTGTGTTTGGTGGGTGGGCCTTCGGCCCACCAAACACACTCTCCAGATAGCCCCTTCTAACTTTCCTGAAATCATGGATGTAGAAATGTATGTATTAACGCCTTACCCATCACCCCCCACCCATTCACTCACCCATTACCCATCACCCCCCACCCATTCACTCACCCATTACCCATCACCACACACCCATTCACTCACCCATTACCCATCACCTCCCACCTATTCCCTCACCCATTACCCATCACCTCCCACCTATTCCCTCACCCATCACCCATCACCCCCCACCCATTCACTCACCCATCACCCCACACCCATTACCCATCACCCCACCCATTACCCATCACCCTACATCAAGGTTTCCTCAATTCTCGCACCCACATTTTTTTCACAATTCTCGCTAATAGGCTGGTAAAAAAAGAACAACAAAGTGATCGGATCATCTCATAAGTGGGCTTAAAAGTTGCCCCCGGTCGAGCTGGTTCCAAAACTGTGCCATATGATGGGATTGGGGCACGGGGGGCGGCACCTATCGCGGACACACTCACCACACACACACTTTCGCTTATATTATTATAGACTATGATAAAATACAACTGAAATTAAGAAGAAGCGTAGTATTCCCTTCTCCTGGCATTAAATATCAGTCAGTAAGCAGAAAGGGGGTCAGTATTTTTCACCTTGTTAAAAAAGATTGCTACATCCGCGATTGTCGGCCATAACGTTGCTAAAAACGAATTTAACCGCCAATTTTGGGGTTTGCCGTTATGCAATACAGTCGCCGACAGTCGCCGCATAGGCCCCCGGGTTGCCGTCATGCGCGACTGTTCCCACCGTGTGCGAATGACACCGGATATAGCAACCCCTTCCATGACCGTTTCGGGCGGTTAGCCAAAGGTTTTTGCCGAAATTAGGCGACTAATGGGGCGATTCTGCGTTGGGGCGGGTTTTTGCAAACTTGGGGTTTTTAAAATTTTAAAAGGGTCAATTTTGGTTTGGCGTCATGCGGCACATTTCCCGGGGCATTTTGCAGCACAACGAACCCAGGGTTGCCGTCATGCGAAAAGTTTTCCCCAGCCGTGCTGGACGCCCCTGATGGTTAAGGATGTGAGCAGCACTCTGACCCTCCCCTACCCCTTTTCAACCCCGCTTGTTATGAAACGACGCCCCCAAATGTCGGTCACCTTTTGTCCACACCTTTTTTTTTTTTTTTTTTTTTTTTTACATCAAAAGGATCTGGCCAAGAGCACAAAAAAAAGGGGTAACAAAACCCCCTTTTAGTTGCCAGTCCCTATAAAAAAGCGTAAGAAAAAAAAAATAAAACAGAGGGGTAGCCCAAATTTGTTCGGGGGGTGTCTTGTTACTCTTTTTTTAAAAAGATTTAAGTCTAGGAAAGTAAAAAAAAATAGAAAAGGAGAGAGTTCCAGATTTTTCCAGTAAAAGGGTGAAAAGTAAGATCTGTTTAACTCTTGCATTGGGAAAGATGAGAGAATAGGGATGAAATAGTGAAAGCTTGTGCGCGAGGCCGCGGGGGGGGGGAGGCATGAGTTACAAGTTAAAAGAGCAGTGACATGAAATAAGGGTAGAAGAGAGAAAGAAAAGCAACTTGCGGCGGTGATTTAAAAAGTTTTGGAAGACAGTCAGTCAGAGGAGAGGATTGATGAACGAAAGCTTTTGACTAAACCCCGTTTGGGGAGAGCTTAGAGTGGATCCCCCCCAAAACTGTGAGAATACCCCATACGGGGGGATAAGGCCCCTGAGAGAAAAAAGAATTAGGGGGAAAAAAAAGGACGCGGTCACAGCCACCAACTTCTTAAAAAGCTGTTTTAGCGGGGAGATGAATGTGAGTTTTCAGTTCAGTTTTTTAGAAAAAGGATATCCTAAAATGTCTTTTAGAAGAAGAAAATTTTGTGTCATTGAAGAAGAGGGATAGTTTCTGGTAGTTTTGTCGGTAAAAAAGTTGAAGAAGGGGGTTTAGGGGCTTTAAACAAAAAAAAGGGTTTTTGCTTTCCCCCCAATCAAAAAGTATAAAAAAGATCAGAAGTTAGGCGCTCGGGGGCATTTTCCCCGTAAATCACTTAGTTCCTGTTATTGGACGTCTAATAACACGTTAAAAAAATGCAGGGTAGAATCATTAGCTAGAGTGGATGGGGTTTGGGGAGTTAGCTTAGATCTTTAAATGAATAATAGAAAGAGAGTTGGGGATGGGGAAAAAAACCCTTGGGGAACACCACTTTTGATAGTTTTAGGAAAAAACAATGTCCGCTACGTAGCTGAAATAGAAGGTTTTTTGGGAAAGGAAATAAAACAATAAATTTTTTTAAAAAAGAGGAAATAAAAAAAGGGGGGTGGGTTTAAAAATTAAAGGGAGGTGCCAAAGATCATTAAAAGCTGAAATGAAAGGGTTTTTTTAGGAAATTTTCACGAAAAAAAGGAGGATGACCAAGATTTCATTTGGGAAAAAAAAATTTTAAAGGAAAGGGATCCCATGGGAGGGTTTTGAAGATTGAAGGGTAAATTTTGGGAAGGGTTGGGGGAGCAAAACTTAAAGAAAAAAAGTAAAGAAAAAAAAAAATTTGAAGGCGGGGGAAGCACGAAGACGTTTTTTGAAAAAAAATTAGAGGGGTCACCCCTTCTTAGGAAAAAGGGGAAAAGAAAACTTCCAAGCAATGAAGGTTAAAATAGATGGAAAAGGGGAAAAAATTTTACACCCAGGTGGAAAAGCAAATTTTTTGGGGAAAACCCTTTAGAAGTAGTAGCCCGTGTGGGCCTCTGGGTTTAAAAGGGGGGGGAAAATTTTTTTTTTAAGATTTTAGAAGGTTTAATAATCCAGATAGAGAAAAATTTTATCAGAAAGTTTTGAATTTTTAAGAAAATTTTGGGGAGGAAAAAATTCATTTGGGGAGTAAAAAGGGGCAGGTTTGGAGAATTTTTGGGTTTTTTGAGCCTTTTTTGGAAGGGAAAGAATTTAAAAATTGGGGGTTTGGGTTAGAAAAGGTATTGGTGAGATGCCAGGGGGACAGAAGATTTGACAAAGAGGGGGCTTTGAAGGGAAGAGTTTTTTATAAAAATAAAGATTTGGCTTATTACGGGCAGGAAAAAATTTTTTGGTTTCCCCAAAGGGAGGGAGGGATGGCTTACGAAAAAAGTTTGTGAGCCCAACGGGAGAAAACAGAGAACAAGGGGAGATTTTAAAAAAAAGGGTTGGGCTGTTAAGGGGTAGGAATGGGGGGGCTCCATCCAGCGGGGGATAGAAAATTTTAGGCTTGCCCCAGGTGGTCATGAAGGGAATAGAAACTTTGGGAAAATTTGAAGTCCCCAAAGTCTTTAGCTAAAAAAAATGAGGGGGAGGTCCCTTTGGTTTAAAAGCGAAGAAAATTTCAAATAAGATTTAGGTAGAAAACGAAGAAAAATTTAGAAGAAGCAAAGGGAGAGGGTAAAAAAAATTCGGAGTTGGCGGGGGCCAAGGCGGGTCCGGCACATATGCCCATTTTGGTTTTTGGGGGCTTTGGAGGAAAAGAAAAAAGGGTTTGGGCTGTTCCCACGGGTTTGGGTTTCGTGGGAAAAAAAGAGTTTAAAAAGGGGGTGTGACGAAAAGTGAAGGCCCTTTGCAAAGAAAAGAGGGGGGAAAAAACCCCAAAAATTTTGATTTAAATGGGGGAATTTTTCGGGGTTGAGGGATTCGGGGAGGGGAGTTTTTAAAAAAAATTTTAGAAGAAGGAATTTAAGTGAAAAATGGGTAGAAAAAAAGTTCAAGGGGGGGGCAAAACCCCTTTGTGTATTGCCACTTAAAGGCCACAAATTTAAAATTAGAATAAGCAGTAAGATTTAGGGAAAGGCGGGCCCATCCAGAATTTGATTTCCTGAAAAAAAATTTTTAAGAAAAAAAAAAAGAAAAAGGGAAAAATCCCAGGCCCTTTTTCTTTTAAGGGAAAAATTTAGAAAAATTAAAAATTTTCTAAATTCTAAATTTCCCCTTTTTTTTCTTTCCTCCTCCCCCCTTTTTCCCCTCCCCTTTTTCCTTTTTTTTTTTTTTTCTTTTTTTTTTTCTCTTTTCTCTCCTCTCCTCTTTTTCTCCTTTTCCGTTTCTTTCTCCACCCCCTCCTCCCTCTTCCCTCTCCCCTTTTTCCCTCCCTTCCTCCCCTCCCTCCCTTTCCCTTTCCCTTTCCCCTTTTCCCCTCTTTTCCCCCCCTTTTTTTTTTCCCCTCTCCTTTCTCCCTCTTCTCTCTTTTCCTCTTTTTTTTTCCTTCTTTTTCTTCTCTTCCCTCTCTCTCTCTCTCTCTCTCTCTCTGCCCTCTTTTCCCTCTTCTCCTTCTCTCTCCTTCCCCCCGTCTCTCTCTCTCCCCTTTTTCTCTCTCCCCTTTTTCTCTTCTCTCTTCCCCTCTTCTCCTCTCTCTCTCTCTCTCTCTCTCTCCTACCTAAAAAAAACATGTGCTCAGTCCAGCACGGCCCCGAGGGTCGCAGACGGCCCCGACGGGTCGGCGCCAAAATTCGGACCCTTCGACGACGAGTCCCCACACGGACCAAATTTTTCCGTTACTTTTTGAGTCCAGACCGCATCAGTGTAAACTTTGCCCAACAGGAACCCCCCCTCGCGCCCCTTCACGACTCCCACGGCTGCCCCAAACCCACAGACGACCGTTGCCGACCACAGATGACACAGAAGTCGTGACTGGCCCCTCCTCGGATCGTGAAGATGTGAAGGGGCCCTTAATTAAAAAAAGCCAAGATGACAAAACGGCGGTTAGTCGGACGGAAGAATCCCGTTCCACCCCCGTCCAGAGTGGGGGGGATGATGACAGCTGTACGGGTGGCGCATTTGGTGGAAGGTGGCGACCAAAAAGCTGCGACCAACTTGTTCTCTTTCCCCTTTTTGTTCCAAGGAACCTGAAGAAGAAAAGTTTTCCCAAAGTCTATTACTAAACAAAAAGGTACATCATTGCAAAACCCAACCGTGGCATAAAAAACAAAGTTATCCCTGCTTAAGGATCGAAAACAAAACGGTTTTAGGGGGAGAGGAGAGCCAGAACCGGGTAGATGCGGGCCATGGTGTACCGCTGCCAGTTGGAAGATCTCCTGGGTGCTGTTACTCCCACCACCACTGTTATTGTTTATGGCGCCACAGTGAGACAGAAAAATTTGTAGCCGCTTGTCCCAGCTCTTCCTCCGTCTTGTTTTGTTCGTCCACACCCACGACATACTGGTTAAGAACAAAAAAAATAAGGAACCCAAAAGAGGCCGCGAGACCTACATTGGTTTTTCCCTGTTTTAACCTACCTACTCCACCTTACCCCCATCCATAAAGGTCTACCCTCCTTGAAAACTCCTTTTGACCCCGCACAAAACTCCCCATGACGATCCATTCGGGAACATTATTTGGGGGGGGGGTCAAAATTTTTTTGCCGCCCCCCAGTCTAGTAAATCCCCACTTTTTCTCACATATAGCCGGGGGATGGTAAATTTTTTTCTGTCATCATGATTCCCTTTTCGGGCCCCTTATTTCTTTTTTTTCCCTGCTGCAACAATGTTTTGATAGACTAATATTTAAAGGGGCATTACGTGCAGATAATGCCACCAAATAAAGGTAGGGTGTACACGGTCAGGGGGACGCGGTCACTTCGCTAGAAAAAATTTTTATTTTTTAACTGACTTTTAGTGTTTTTAATTGAAATCTCTTACAAGGGAAAGGAAATTTCGGGGGGTTAATGGCCCCCCTTTGCCCCCCCCCCCCGGGGGGGGGGCCCCCTGTGTGTACACTGACAGGTTGAGGGAAAAGACTGGTAATGAGTCCTGTGGGGGATCGGGTTTCCCCCCACACCTGAGTCGACTCAAAAAGGGAAAGAAAACCGAAGTAGCGAGTCATAATCACTTTTCCCGCTTTGACCCCGTGTGCGCGTATTGGAACTACCTCATGGGGGAAACAAATTTGTGTGCTGAGATGGTTAAAATTTATCTCTGCATTCTGCACACCTAATATCATGGTTCCAAAAAATAAATACTTATTAAATATGAAAAAAATTTTTTTTCTATCCCCTATTCTCTTCTTACATACTCTCTGGGTCTGCGGAATCGTTACTTCGGAAACCCTATGCTCACCAAAATAAAACGTACACTCGGCCTCAATTTAATGGACTAAAGGGTAATTGAAGTGTCCTTGCTTTAAAAAAAATCCGTTGCTTAGGCCTGGGGGCCCGGACGAAATTTTTGGGTTCATACTTAAAACGTTTTTACATATAGACAAAAAAAATATAAATATATTTGAAAAAGCATTTCTGGTATTAAAAAACGTTTTGGTAGTATACCCTAGAATTTGTATTTTACAAAACAAAACCCTAAAAATAATTGCATGTTTTTTTTATTACCGAAAAACTCTATGTGCGTAACGGGAAATAGCACAGGACTCAGGGGCTTCTATTCTGAGTCCAGGGGGGGCCGAGGGGAACATTTTTTAAGCTGGGACTTTTGAATGTTTGATCCCTTGTCCGGTAGCAGATGAAACCCGTTAAATCCGATGTCCTTTTAAATCGAAGGTTGAGTGTTTCAAATCTTAAATTTTATTTGCTTTGTCGATAAAAATTAGAGTTGAAATATTGACACGGGGTTTAAAAACCAGGTGCCGGAACTTCAAAAAATTTTTTGAAAGGGGGCCTCGACCCAAAACAAGGTGGGACACGCCCTATGTGGCCTACCTATCTTGTTGGTACTGTAGTACTTTGCGGAAGGGGGGAATACCCCCTTAGTTAAGTATGTACATTTAGCCGCCATATGGAGCCGCCCCCCCCCCCGAGAAATTTTTCCCGTTGGCACAAGAGCCCGGGGAAGAGGAAACTGTGGGCGAGTGGGTGGAAAGGCCAGCTGTCATCCCATGGTATATTTGAATTTAAAACACTTGTTAAAACAGTGAGGCACGAAGCAACAAGACCCCCCATCGCGACGTAGTTTAAAATTACGACACAGTCCCGTTTGCCTAAAAATGGGGGAAATAGACTGTAATTTTCATAATGTTATGTAGTGTTATATAAAAATTTTTAGCCCCGCCAGAAAAAAAAGAAATAGACTGCATTTTCATAATTTTTGTAGTTTTTAATAAAGAAAGTTTGGGGCCCCACCAGGAAGAAGGAAAATATCTGAAATTTCTGGTGTTAAGAGTGTTAGTATAAAAATTTTGTTTATAATCAGTGAAAATAGATGAAACTTTTTTACTTTCTTTCTCGCTATCGAGTCGTAAGTATCAAAAAAAAAATCCTTAAGCAAAAAAAAAAAAAATTTAAAATAAAGCATAATGCCATTCTTTTTTGGATGTAAAAAAGGGGTTTAGTTTTATGCTTAAAGGGGGCAAAAAAACAAATCTTAACAAGTCTTAATTAAATAGGGGTCTGAAATACCTGGCTTAATTTCTATTATTATTATTATCATTTTTGGGAAGAGGGTTTTAGTTATCATAATAGGAAGTGATATTGCCAACTATAAAAATGAAATTTGGGGAAATATACTCTTCTTCCTCCTCCTCCTCCTCCCCCTTCAAACTTGTCAATATGCCCAAAATATAAAATTATTATCATCCCCATTATTAACTTATAAGTAATAATAGTATTTAGTGAGCGTTCTGTCTGTCCTGTCCGTCTCGCCCTTTTCCCCTCTTCGCGCACGCACGCACGCACGCACGCATCACAACACGCCAACAGATAGTAGATAGAGAGATAATCTTTTATTGCCCCCAATTTCCCAAGCTTTGAAACACAAAAATCAGTTAAATGGTCCAAAAAAGGTTTTAACAGTAAAGTTTACAAAAAAAATGTTTCTCACTGCGCCATTAATCCTTCAAAACTACTGTCTGATAAAAGGGCTTGAAAACTCACTAAATACTAAAACCAAAAAATTTTTCCTTTTACAAAAAAACAGTGCAATAATTTTGATATAAGTTTCATCTATCTAGACCCTTTGCAAGTACCAACACAAGGGTATTGACTAACAAGCCCCGCCCCGTCGCACGACTAGGGGGACTCGAACCGCGACCGAATGCCGGGCCTGCCATGCAATAATTAGAGCATCAAAGAACAAAAATCAAAGAAAAAACAAAAAAATTTGTAAAAACCCTAAAAAACAAAAACAAATTAAAAAAAAACTAAAAAAAATTTAAAATACTAAAAAAGGAATACTAAAAACTTTAATACAAAAAACAGAAAAAAACAAAACTTAATCAAAAAACAAAAAATACTAAAAAAGGAATACTAAAACTTAATACAAAAACAGAAAAAAATAAAACGGAATACAAAAAAAAAAAAGGGAAAAAACTAAATGGAATATTTAAAAAATATTATTTTTTTTTTTTATAAAAAACGGAAAAATAAAAAAAACAAAAAAAAAAAAAACCATCACGAAAACCACAAAACATCAATAAAATCAGAAAGCAAAAAAACATCAAAGCAAAATACGGTAGTAAAACAAAAAAAAGAACTAATACAATTAAAACAAAGAACTATATAAATTCCCGAAAGGCTACGGTTTTCGATAGTACATACAGTGCAAAGCATTCCCCTCCGCTCAAGTTTTCAATGTTACACTCAAATTTTTGGGGGGGGATATTTTGATGTTCTAACGCAATCCTTACAACTGTTGCTTTAGTTTGAATGTGTCCACAGGGCCAGACGTTTTTCTAGTGGCAGAAAAGACCTCTGCCCCGCCGATTCCATCGCCCCTCCTCAAAACGAGAGAGTGCGACTCACTCTAAAACGAGTCCATGAGATTCTTTCTTTTTCATTTTTTACTTTTTATCTATATTTTCATGTACGAAAATCAGGGGTTAAACGATGAATATAGTTGCACTCTATTCGCTGTGATGTTAATATTTTTCTTTCATTTTTTCCATGGCAATATGCACATGCCCTTCTTTTTTGAATGTCTCTAAAATAGCGTGAGGTATGCCGGGGGGGTGACTGAGCGTGATATGCAGGCATGAAACCCAAGGGTCGTCACCATTCCCCTTCTCTCTCTCAAAATTTCACTGAAAAATTGCGCTGTTTAGCCCGGATGAGAGCACGTAAAAGGGGGTGCCGGCCCGCAAACACGTTCGTTACTGTTTTCTTCTAACACCAAATTGCTTTATACACCACTGTATAAATTTTTTGCAGGTTTTATATCGCCTTTAACCAAGATTCACACCCGTATAAAATAGTTTGACATAAGGCCCCTTGAAAAAACTTTACACTTGACAAAGAAAAGAATATCTTATTTTTTTCTGATAAAAGAATAAACTTAGGCGTGACCATCTTCTCTGTGCGTGCAGCTTAATGGGTGTACTTGTTGAACCATCACAGCAAAAGGGGGGCCCAAAAAATATATAATGCTCGCACGCCCCCACACTTACATCATCGACGTGCATGGGTTCCCCGCTGCATCATTCCCATTGACCCCGAAAAATTTTGTCTTTGGGCCTGTTATTTTCACCCATGGGCTACAAAAATGATTTGAAGTTAATTTTATGTATCATATTTTTTTTACTTGTGGAAAGAGCACATATCATCCATGAGGACGAGTACATGCAAACCCTGCCAGGAAGATAAAATAAGATTTTCATCCTTCTGAAACCTTTGGGAAGTACCAATACAAAGGTTATTGACTTAAAAAAGCGCCGCCACGTCGCACAACTAGGCGGACTCGAACTGCTGACGAATGCGCAGGGACTCTGCACATTGCAAGCTCAGTCTCTACCAAACCCTTTCCACCCTGACGGGCCCTGCCGGAAGCCATCCATTCCAGTCTGCTTGATTAATCTAAAAACAAATCATTCACAATATTATGAATAATAAAATGATGTCGGGGATCCCCGACCACGCCTACAGTAGCTGAGACAATTGCAGACCAATAACGATGCGTAGGCCTGTACTAGCAGCTAAGGCCAACAAAATGGTAGACCCCATCCTATACGCTTTTAAAAAAAACCCAAAAAAAACTCGCGTGGCACTTAAAACGCCTGTGAAAAATCGACAAAAGTAAAGTATAGCCTTTTAATTTCTTTCTTCTTGCCACGTCACAAAACAAACGCAAAATCACTATATGCTCAAGCATCCTCTTCCTGCCCCTTCCATCCACTTCCTGCCCCCACACACACCACACACACACACACGCACGCACGCACGCACCCCACCCCCCCACCACGCACCGCCCGCACGCACGCACGCACGCAGCACGGCACGCACGACGCCCCCGCACGCACGCACGCACACACCACACACACACACACAACCCACACACACACAAACCACACACCACACACCCTGTGAAAACCAACTAGGTAAAAAACCCCCACAAACACACACACACAAACCCAAAACCCACATACACACAACAAAACACCCCCCTCCCCACCACACACACACACAAACCCCCCACACACACCCAAACCCAAAACCTGTGTAAAACACAACAGGTAAAAACACACACATACACACACACACACACCACACCCCACACACACCACAACCACACATACACACCCCATACACCACACACACACACCACACCACCCCCAACACACACCACACCAGAAAGAGATGTTTGCATTCTCTTACCTTTTTGCGTTTTCTCGATACGAGATTTCTTAATCCCTCTTAACTCTCTTAAAATTTTTTTATTTGGGGGTTTCACTTTTGGTTCTTTCCTAGTTGTATATTATTTTGTTGTTCCTTTTTTTTCCTGTATGCCCTTTGGATGGAAATTAATTATTATTATTATTATTATTATTATTATTATTATTATTTTTATTATTTTATTATTTTTATTATTAATTTTTCCACATTAGTATTATACAACCTATACTGGCGGGAAAAATTTTTGGTTTTGGAGCGATATAAAAGAGGGGGGTGCTTTTCCATATGCCTTGAACTTCTTACAAGAATTCTATTTTTTTTACTTCCCCGGCGAAGAAAAAATATAGTTTCAGGGCAATATAGATATTTATGTGGGGGGATAGCTAATTTGCATCACTTTACTGAACTAAACATTGCCCTTTCCCGCTTTGGGGTTTTTAAAACTCCACTGTCAAATTTGGGAAAACAAGGGTCCTGTCTTGTCTGTTATTTGGCGTTTGGGGATCACTTATCCTGCTCGTGTGAGAATTATAGGACGGGTTTTAGAGCAAATGTATCAGTGTGTAATGTAAAGGGTTTAGTATTTTTTGTTTAAAAGAATAAAAAATCGTGTGTAAAAAAAAGTGATTGTGTGTATAAAAGGGAAAAAAGAACACCCCCCCACCCCCCCCCCCCCCAGCACCCCCACACAACCCCCTTTTCTGAAATGAGAAAATATTTTAACCATAACATCTGTTGAAACGATGCCAATGCACATCAGAATCAAAGGTTTTTTTTTTTTTTTTTTTTTTTCATCACAGGGGAAATGGCCAAGGGGACAACAAAAAAGGGTAACACAAAGCCCCCTTAGTTGCCACCCTATAAAAAACGTAAGAGAATAAAATAAAACTAAGGGTAGGCCAATTTTGTAGGGGGTGTCTTGTTTTTCTTTTGAAAAGATTTCGTCATAGGAAAGTGGAAAAATAGAAAAAGGAAGGAGTTCCCGAGTTTTCCATGAAAGGATGAAAGAGTAAAGATATGAAACTCTTTATTAGGAAAGGACGAAAGGGATGGGGAAAGGTAGAAAGTCTTTTGCAGCGAGGCCGCGGGGGTGGGGGAGGGATGAGTTAGCTAGTTCGAAGAGCAGTGAGCATAAAAAAACGGTAAAGAGACAAGAGAAGCAACATTGGGGGGGGCGGTGATTTAAAAAATTGAAATAGTCATCAGAGGAGAGGAGTTTAGGACAAAAGCTTTTTGGGTCAACCCCGTTTAGGGAGCTGTATGGTGGGTCCCCCAAACATGTGAGACTATTTCCCTACTGGGCGGGTAAGGGCCCCGTAAAAGGGGCAGCAATTGGGGGGGGAAAAAAACAGGGACGCAGACGCCACGCACACCTAACTTTTGAAAACTGTTTTAGCATGAGTGAGATGGGATTTCGCAGTATCAAAAGGAAATTTGAGTTAAAAATTTTTTCTACGGGAAAAAAAAAACCCCAAACCCTTCAAATTTTAAACCAAAAAATTTGGGATTAGATTAGCGAAAATTTTCTTTTTGTGTTACGGGCATTAATTGTTATTGCATAATAAAAAGAGTTTAGAATAAATAATAAACTGCTAAAAAAATTGCATAAAAAAATGTGTGAAATGAACTTTACGTATTTTTTTGTATTATAATTTAAATTTTTCAAGAAAGTTTGAGAAGGAAAAATTTTTATCAAGCGTTTCCTGTAAAGTTTTTTTTAAAAATGTTTTTTCCGGCACCGTGTGTGTCACTTCAACCCTGGGGCCTCTACTGAACCGCAGTGCAGGTTTGCGATACGAATGTCCCCCCCGGGGGCACATTCCGGGCCAAACCCCAGGGAGTTCATGGAGCTGCCCTCATGGCCCTGTTTTTTTCCCCCAGCACGGTAAGGATGGGGGGACAAACTCTGCCCAAAGGGGGACAAACAACCCCTGCACTCTCCCCCCCTTACCTCCTCACGCCGACTTTGCCGCCCGAGTGTAAATGCTTTTTTATTTGCATTGAAAAAGCAAATTTGCCTTTACCTGATAAAATTTTGCTCCCGTTTTAGATAGAGACTTAATTATTGTCAAGAAAACTTTCCAACGTCACTTGGTAGGGTTAAAATCTTCTTATCTTTTGGATTTACAATTTATTTTTTGCCTTGCCACTATAACGGGCCCAACTGGCGCCCCCAAGTTGGGTGTTAAAATGATGATGGTTTTGTGGTCACCTTATGCATTAGTCATGTTGATACTGAGGGTGTCATAATAAAGTTTTATTTCATTTATTTTTTAGTTTTTTTTGGTCTGATGTGTATTTAGTTTAGCATTTTCATTTTCCTGAGCAGTGTGGGGGTGGGGGGGGGGGTTTTCAAAGGGGATAAAGGGGTGATTGAATGTTAGGGCCCTATAAAAATTTATGTGTAATTTTTACGGAAAGGATTGATGTTTTCTTTTAGCTAAACATTGTTCCTTGATGTTTTTTTGGTATATAATTTAAGGCCACAAAAAAAATTACCAAATGAAATTTTTTTTGTATATTTTAAAAACCCTAGGTTTAATTTTACCTAAAAAGTAAAAAACTTATAGGTATCTTAGAAAAAAAACCCCGGGTTTTTTTTATTGGGGCAATAAGTAAGCAAAAATGGGATAGTTTTTTTTTTTTAGTATTTAAAAATTTTTATTTTTTTTTCAATTTTATTATTACTGTTTATTTTTATTATTTTTTTTTTTGGATTTTTAAATTTTTTTTTTTTTCCCATGGCCCCTTATAAATTGGGGTTTATTAAATTTAAATTTAAAATATTTTTTGGAAAAAATTTTCTTTTTTTTTTCCTTTTCCACCCTCCCAAAAAACGTGTGGCCCCCTTTGGCAGTCCCATTAACAAAATTTTTTTTTTTTTTAAAAATTTTTTATTTTTTTATAAAGTTCGGTTTTTTTTTTCCCCCTTTCCAAGCAAATTCCACCCCAAAAAACCCCTTGGACTCCTTTTGAATCAAATTTTAAAAATTTTTTTTTATTTTATAAACAGAGGGGTTTTTTTTTTTAAAAACCCCAGCCCCTTTCCACCCACATAAGGGGACCCGGGGGTAGGGGGGTTTGGCCCCCCCGGGGGGGTTTACCCAAAACCAAAACCCGGTGAATCAAAAAATGTTGTTAAACGGGGCCTACAGCGTGTTGGCCCTTTTTAAAAAAGGGGTACCCCCCCCCCCTCACCACCCAATCACCCAAAAAATCTAAAAAATGAATAACCCAAAACACCCCACCTTAATACAACAAAAACCAAAACACACCACCACACACACAACACATAAAAAAACCTCAAACACACACACATACATACACACATGCCTCACACACAATAACACACAACAAAAACACAAAACAACAACACACCCCCAAAAAAACCACCACACACACAACACAACACATACTAAAACAATACATCACACACACATACATACAACATGCACTCACCCACACAACATACACAACCCAACACACACCAACAACACACAACCCTCACACAACACCACACAATACAAAAAATACATACACACAATCCAAAACCCTTGCATTTCCAACAATAATTCCCCAAAAACACCACCCCACTCACAATACAAACCCAACTCAAAACTTTCAACAAAAGGAGGGAAAAAATCGTTGAAAAAATTCCGCAAAAAATTAAATAAAATTTAAATTTGCGAATTTTTCGATGGGGGGGGGTTTTTTTAAACCCTGGGGTTTTCATTCCACTCCCCCTCAAAGTTAAAAAAGCCCCTTTTTGGCACTTTAATTAAAAAAAAAGTTTCGTGCCATAATTTAAGAATTTTTTAGTAAATTTGTAAAAGTTTAAACACTTTTTTACCCCCCCAAATAACCTTTGGAGAACCAGGTTCGGGAACCACTTTTAAACCCCTCACAAAAGGTGGTTTGGGGTTTTCAGATTTTTCTCCTATTTGCCCCTGTAAAATTTTAATATTGTTTGATAATTTTAATAAATTGTTAAGTATTTTTAGATTTCTTCTTTCCCCCAACCAAATAAAAAATTTTTTTACAACAAATTTTTTGCGAACCTTCTAATACGTTTTTAGTTAAAGTTGTTTAAAAAAAACAGTTTTGGTTTAAATTGAATTCAATTGATTGAAATATTAAACCAAAAATTCGCAGTTCGTTCGGTACGAAAAAAAAAATTCGGTCCCCAACCCCAAAAAAATAATAACAACAAAAACAACCACAAACACCAAAAACAAACCCCAAAAAAAACCCAAAAATAAATTTTTATAATATAATCGGTTAAAATAAAAAAATATGAGAGAGGAATAGAAAAGAAGAAAAAAAAAAAAAAAAAAGAAAAAAAAAAAAAAAAAAAAAAAAAAAAAAAAAGAAAAGGAAAAAAAGAAAAAAAAGCGAAGGGGAGAGGAGGAGAGAGGAGAGAGGGGAGAGAAGAGGAGAGAAGAGAGAGAGAGGAGAGAGAGGGGGAGAGAGAGAAAGAAAAGGAAAGGAGAGGAGAAAAAAAGGAAAGCAAAAAACCAAAAGAAGAAATGGAAAAAGGGGGAAAAAAAAATAAAATTACAAGAAGCCCGAGACCTAAACAGGTATTCCTGTTTCGTAATCTTGGAAGTCAAAATTGGTAAAATTTTGTGGGCTGAAGGACCAGGGAGGGGAGGGGAAATTTTGTCCTGGGGAAGGAGGGGAGAAGTTGTTGTTGTTTTTTTGTTGGTGGTGGTGGTGTGGTGGTGGTTTCGGCGGAGCTCTGCATGAGAAGTCGAGACGCGCGCGAGTAGGGCTCCACCGAAGGCATGTGGCACGATGAGCACTGAGCTGTGGAGAGAAGAGAGAGAGAGAGAAGAGAGAAGAGAGAGAGAGAGAAGAGAGAGAGAGAAAAGAGAAGGGGAAGAGAGAGAGAGAGGGGAGAGAAGAGAGAAGAGAGAGAGAGAGAGAGAGAGAGAGAGAGAGAGAGAGAAGAAGAGAGAGAGAGAAAAAAAAAAAAAGAGCAGTCAAGCGCATATTCGTTCCTACCCTCCCAAGAACATTAGATCGACAGACCCCCTCCCTCCCCTCCCCCCCTAAAACACACAACACACACACACAGATAGATAGATATTTTTAGGGACCACAGCAAACATAATAATAATCATTATCTATAATAATATAAGCGAAAGTGTGTGTGTGTGTGTTGTGTGTGTGTGTGTGTGGTGTGTGTGTGTGTGTGTGTGTGTGTGTGTGTCCGCTCCAGGCGCCGCCCCCTGTGGTGGAATCCCCTCATATGGCACAGTTTTGGAACGGCTTTAGCAGGGGAAGGTTTTAAGCCCATTTATGAATGATCCGATCACTTTTTTTTCTTTTTTCAGCAGCCTATTACTAAGAACTTTTGAAAAAAAAGTGGGGTTTCGAGAATTGAGGAAACCTTGATGTTTGGGTGATTGGTATGGGTGAGTGAATGGGTGGTTGATGGGTAATGGGGGTGGGGTGATGGGTGAGTGAATGGGTGGGGGGTGATGGGTGATGGGTGAGGGGAAAAGATGGGGGGTGATGGGTATGGGTGAGTGAATGGTGGGGGTGAAGGAGTGAGTGAATGGGTGGGGTGATTGAATGGTTGGCCGTTAATACATACATTTCTATATCCATGATTTTAGGAAAGCTAGAAGGGCTATCTGAGAGTCTGTGTTGTGGCCGAAGCCCACCAAAAACGTGGTGGGTGGGCCGAAGGGCCACCCAAAAGCCCTCCCAGGAGCTAGCCCAAAAGTCCGCCCGAGGGTGGCTTTGCGCTAGTACTGTATAAGTACATAACGTTTAACGTCATTATAAGTTTGCAACAGTATATACAGATTGAA